>JARFIW010001792.1:10000-120540 GCA_036346225.1 Platerodrilus igneus
TATAGATAACATGGAGCGTGCTAATTCCACTACACGACGGTTGAATTCTTCTGCAATACCATTTTGTTGCGAAGTATATGGACAGCCAATTAAGAATTCAATTTCAAGGTCACTTAGAAGCCCTTTGACATCTAAAGGATCCAATTCACGACCTGCATCAGAACAAAATCTTTTTACTACAGGTTCTTGCACATTCGAAGAGGAAATCTTTCAGTGATCTAACCACTTCGGATTTGTGCTTCAATGCTACAACTCAAATAAACTGTGAAAAATCTTCTTTAAATACTACGTAATATTGAAAACCATCCATCGAACGTTCAATAAGCCCCACTACATCAGAATGAATAAGTCCTCCAAATTCTGTAACTCTAGCAAAATGGGGTATAGATTTAAATCACTTCAAATGCGATTTACCTAAAATACATCCGTCAAAAAATAATTGGGTGTCGTTAAGTTTAAATTTCTTTTCATAACGAGCCAATATTTCCCAAAAATGACGTTTATCTTGATTCACAAATCTTCCATGATACACTTGTAACTGATCAGCTTCTGAAACAAGATCTACCTCTGCTGATTTAACTGGCTTTAAAATCCTAATGTCTATAACATACAAACGGTTGTGAATATGACTTTTAGCTATTGTTGCCCCATTCCTCTTAATAGTAACACCACTTGAACTAAATGTGGAAATCTGGCCTTTATTTGCAGCTTGACGAATAGGTAGGAGGTTATGTTTACAATATGGCACATACCATACATCGGTTAGTGCGACCGACATCCACTTACTGTCATTCAAACATTCTACATTTACAAAACCTGAACCACAGGCATAAATTATATCATGCCCTGCAGTAGTGATTGAAATAGGCATACCGAATTTTGTGTACGTTTCAAAATGTTGCATGTTAGCTGTCATGTAGTGCGTAGTACCAGAATCGACAATCCAACTTTCAGTAGAAATGTACTGCGAAGCTGTACTTAAACCAAAGGCAACCGATGATTCATTACCAGTGCTTTCTTTTATATCTCTCGCAATCGGTTTACCTAATGCAGAACTTGTAGTACCATTTCTTTTATTATAGTTTATCTGAGCTTCTCTGTTCTGCTTCTTTCCACTTTGAACAATTTGCAATAAAATGACCTTGTCGATGACAGTAGTGACATATCCGTTTGCCTTTCTTCCTTTGCTGAGCATTTTTCTGAATTGACGATTCGTGGCATCTTTTGATAGAAAAACGTTTCCAGTTGAACTAGCACTATTTTCATCACGTTCAATATTGCACAGGTTTCCTACCAAACATTTCGTCATCTGATCTTCTATGGACTTTGAATACCATGTTTGCCAAAAAAATATATACTTCGGGCCCGCTGTTACTAAAATGCGATAATGTAATAACAATTCCCACGTATTTCCTTTGTAATTTTCCAATTGCTCGCTGTAGTTCAGAGCATACATTTAACAGATTTGATGCATGCGTAGCAATATCTAAAGCCATATTTCTTTTGGTGCTAAAAAACTCATCACAAAAGGAATACAGTCTTTGAATGCTAGACTGGTCATAAATACCCACTAGAGTGTCCCACATGTCTTTTGCTTTCTCCATACGACGAATGTGGACAGCAACTTTAAGAGTCACACACGTGGAAATCATCATACACGCTTTTGTGCTGCCTGTTGTACATTCACATGGCAACTTTTCATTGTCGGCATTATCTACTGGACAAGAAGCGACACCACTTACAATTTCACCCACTTCATAATGCATAAACTGAAAATTCATTTGCCACTTCCAATCGGCCCAATTTTCTTCATCTTTTAATTTCACCATGTGAGTATAAGCAATACTTCTCTCGAACATATTTTCCACAAACGAGTTCCTTACAAATATCAATTGTTGTCCCAGGCGATGGAACTCAAAATTAGCTCAAAAAATAGCAATCAAACTGAACACTTTTCTACTACTAAACTTGCACAGTTACAGCTACTAGGACTGGGCCCATAAGCAAAGAAAGATAAAGTGGATTTTGGCTAATAAAATCAATAAACAGAGAAAAATATAATACTTGCTATTAAATAAATATAAGGTGCAATCACAACAGTTTTTGTTTTTTGTGACAGACACCTTTATCTGCTACTAGCTTACTTAGTACATGTACAATCTAGAATGCCGGGTACATAGAAGTACCCATGTACAGGGTGGTTTTCTCACTTCTACAAGATATAATCAAACGAAAACATTGAGATAATATTCAAACTACAAAATGGCGCGAGTTATTCACAATACTTGCAACAACGATACACATTGCAAACCAGTATTAAAAAAACTTATAATACTAACAAAAAATTTGATAAATGCTTTTATAATACAAAAGCTATTATGGTGTTTTAAAAATATGGCGATTTTTTCATCTCATTGATAAATTTTAATGTCTTTAGGAAGTGTTGCTTTAAGATCGAGATTTTTTTATTAAATCATAGCTGTACAAGAGCATCTAGAAAAATACAATCACGATATTCTGTTCAATTCTAACTCAGTAAATAGCATTTGTCTGATGTTTATAGGCATTATTTTCATATAAAATTAATCAAATTAATTTGTATTTTAATAATTTTCCCATTTCTCTTGTACCTATATTTGCATACCACTGAAATATAGTCTCCCTATAATAGGGGACAAAGAATACTACTATAGTAAGCCTGCTTATTATAAAAGGCGATTAAAAGGCGCAGCAAGGGGCTCTTTAAAAACTGCATTGTGCAAAGATATGGGAACCTACCACAATATTTCCCAGGTATGTGTGGCCTAAAACACGAACTATGTATGATAAAGAGCTCAGAAGTAAAATTCTTGTCCGGATCTCCAGCTATATTAGTCAAATTATTAGAGATTTAGGTTGCGAAGGGTATGTAGACCTTTTTAAATTAGCTCAGAATAGAAAAGAATTTAGAGCTGCGTCAAACTGACCTTAAGCCCGAAAGCAAAACAAAAAAAATTAAATAAATAAAAATCAGTTAACTAAATGTTACCATGACATAACTCACAATTAGTTAGCGGTCTGGCATTTTGGCAGCGATTCATTGCTTAAGCCTTACCATAACATAATTTAACACTTCGTTTTTTCAAGGGGATAAACAGGAAATATTTCATTTCCTTATAAATGGGAAACATGTAAGCATGTTGGAGTTCTTTAATAAACATTAGGTTGCTAATATCTATGTAGAGCCAGGTAGACATGAAAAAGATAGAAGAGTATAGGAAGACCTACACCAAGCTATGTTAGTCAAATTATTAGAAATATAGGTTGTGAAGGATATATAGAACTTTTTAAGTTAGCACAGAATAGAAAAGAAGTTAGAGCTGCGTCAAACCGACCTTAAGTAAGGTCGGAAACAAAATGATGATTATTTGATTTTGTACACATTTGAACATCGGAAGTACTTTATTGAGCATGTAAACCATATAAAATTTTAAAGAAATCTTTTGTCTAAATCTGCACTCACCCGGAATTAAAATAAAAAAGACAAACTTTTAAGGTAAACCAAAATCACATGTACTAGACAAGGCTTTTTATGGAAATAATACAAGAGATTACTTCAATGTCGTATAACAAAATCAAAACAATTTCTCAGAAACCATCCTGAACTGATTCTGATGTACAAAACAAATTATATTGAACTTGCAATGAACCTTTTATTTTTCTGTGTGGATCATTTTTTCAAAGTTTTTATAAGTGTTTTCGTTTATTTCTTTTATCCACAATTTTGAAGATGACTGAAAAGTGTTTTTTATTTAAACAGTTGAGTAATATCCTGAATTGTAGAAACAGTGGATTCGTAATCGTGTTGTTTCTATTATAAAAGAAATTGGCAATACACAAATTAGTCATTTTTACTCTAGTCCCCCAAAAAATGTTTAATAGTTAATTATTTATAATCTAACATTTCCTAATTGTTCTACATTTTTTTAAAGCAATACCCTTTGCCTTATGAAAAATAATAGGTGCAGCAGAAGTTAATTGTCGAGTATCCTTTACGTTCAATATATTATTAATTTGTTTAATAAAATTATATAAATTTATCTTTATAAATTTTTTTAAAATGATAGAATTCAGGCGAGTATGTTGGTCACATGTCAAGTTTTTTGTGTGAATCGCGTTTATCATAGAAGCCATTAATTTCTTGTGATGTAAATTATGACTTAACCAAAATTTGATTTTACAATAAATAGAAAATAAATATTTCTTAATATCATTGTTGACATAAATCAATCTTTTCTGATTGTCATATTCTTTTTGAAAAACAAAAGAATGACTTTCATTAGGTGAACAAGTAAAAAGTTTTTCAGTACAAACTCTACAATCAGCTACCATTGGTTTTATTTTTTTTTAAATAAAACCAAGAACTTAAGTAAGGACCTGATTTTCAACATATGGAAGTTCCTTTAGAGTCGGAAAATGAATCTCCATGTTTTGCTGAACGTCAACCTTCTCTTCAAAACCCTACAACGAAATTTATAAAAAAATATATATTTGATCCGAATGTTACCTCAACTAGAATATTGTTCAGTTCTAAGAACACATTGTTATTGTCTCTCTCGCAATTGCTACCAGAAGCATGTTTAGTGGCTATATTTTTTAAAAGTAAGCTTTTGAAAAATGGCACAAAAGCTTCACAAGTAGGATTAACAAATCTTCCTCTACGCTGACGTATTTGTCCAAAAAAGTTTTCCAACGGATCTTGATTAAACTGCCGAGTCTTCATAAACTCAAAACCAAATGTTTTTATCACTATATACAATTTTGCAAAATTCTTAATAGTTTTTATATAATTCATTAAACAAGGTGGTTTGAAACTTTTTCCTTCATTATTTACAAATTTCATTGTATGGAGTTTTTGTATTGCTTCATTCCAAAACTTAAAATGAGCAGAATTTTCTCGGACTGGCCTTTTTAAAGGTTTTGGTGAATATCCCGTTGAATTTAGACTGTCGAACAAGTTATCGAAAAATTCTAATAATAGAGCTGTATCTGTTGCTTCTTTGTCCATTTTGAAAATGTCGTTTCCAATTTGCACTGTCGTTTCTAAAATAATTAATTATTAAAAAATACATACAGTAAACCAATCATGATAATATTATACCTGAATGAGCCATTAAATTAATTGCTATGGCCACAGTTCTGCTCATTGCTTGAGTACAATTAGCCCCCTTTATTTTGGAAATCTTTTCTGAAATGATATGGTAATCGGTAAGTTTTGGCATCCTTCTTAAACTACCAAAATATGGATCCATTTTGTAAGCAGTTACTAAATGTTTCCATTTTGCAACTTTTTGCACTCCATCATGAAAATACACTAGATCGTGCTTGATTACTTAACGCACTTTATTAAATGTGGGGGATCAAACAGAGGAAGTATCCTTTGACCCTGTATTTCAAAATAAAACTCAGAAATGTCCATTTCCTCCGATTTTTGAAGTTTTTTCATTCGTGTTTCTTTAACTAAATAATTCAGAGCTGCAGAGTTATTTGAACCCTGATCACAAATAATAGTACACACTAATAAATTAGCTTCTTTGAGCTTTGTAATAAGATTTTTAATGATGCAAACAATGTCCATGCTTTTCATTGGACCAGCTGTAAAACTAAACATAATTGGTTGTTTCCACCTCTTTCTGATTCCACGAACCATAAACACCTGAAATAACAAAAAATATTCACACACAAATTATGTCACGTTTGGAGAAAACAGTATTCATACCTGAGCATAATTTGCAAATTCGCACCTATTACCATGATTTGTGTCGAATCCTTCAATACAATCTTCATTTTTATTATAACTTAAATGTGTTTGAATCAACATTTCATCAAACACAAGCATGCAGTATTAATCTTGTTCATGTTTAAAATTTTCAACTTCAGCTTTCAAAGCCTTAAATATGATATCACAAAAGCCAGGTCTTATGTAGATCCTATTAAGATATTTAAGTATTGTTTGCTTCGATGGTAAAGCAAATATGTATGAAAGATACTTGTACGCGGAACCTCCCATTTGTTTCAATAATACTAATGAGTAGACCATTTAGTGACGAACTGCTGCCTCATTTCCACCAGCTTCCCTCATTTCCACACTCATCTGGACCAAAAAGTTTTCTTCGACTAACCATTTTTCATCTTTCGAGATAAATATCTTAAATTTTTCATCTTTCGAGATAAATGAGCATCCTCATTTCCACACACGAGATAAACCTATTTTAAGATTTTTTACCGCTAACATTCTGCACCAAATAGTTTTCTTCGACTAGCCAATGCATCTTTCGAGATAAACCTATCTTGTTTGGTATCGATTAATATTAGAATTTTCTCAGCTACCCGAATTTCTAAGAATTTTTAGATTGCGCCATCCCTAAGGAGCTACCCCAATTTTAAGATTTCTTACCAAGACCGATTTCTAACCGTCCGCATAAATTTTTTTAGTCATGCGATACATCTTGTTAGCTTAGAATTTTACGCAGAATTAGAATCTGCAAACAGATTTGAAATTGGACAACGCCCTGCAAAATTATACTTTAAGCTCTCAAACCTCATTAAAATTTTTACTCGTATATATTTAACTCCATTTTTTAAAACCTTTTTCGCTACCCAAGACATATGCTTTAACCAACATAAATAAATTAAACACACAAAAGTTTAATAATTTATTTATCCAATTTACAGTTTAATAAACTAATTACAATTTTTACAAAGTATAACATTATTTCCTGTGTGTAGCCGAAAGTTTAACCTGTAACAAAAAAAAAAAAAAAGATTAATGTGTTGTTTAAAATAGACCTGTAACAAAAAGAGATTAATGTAAAAAAAGAGGAAACGTGTTTTCAGTCAATAAGACATATTGTTGTTAATCCAACAATATGTTTTACCGTCCAGCGACACCACGTGGAGGTAAACACATGCCGCCGGGAACAAAGGAAATTTTAAGGATGGGGAGGGTAGATATGCTTATAACTAACTTACATACTATATATACACAATAAAATATATACAAATATAAACAACTTAACCTATATCCTTATGCCCCCATGCATATGTTGATGTGCTTCCGGGGATGACGTAACGCTTGTCATCTGCGCCCGATAAACTGATTTTATTAATAAGCTGTGTATAAAGTTGGTGTTTCTTACTCCGGATTGATACCATCGTATGCAAGAGGGCATCATCATTATTAACCACTACACCCTAAAACTATCTACACTAATCCCGCCACCACACTACGACTAACACCCTTAATCTTTTAACAGTGTCTTTCTCACTTACTATGCAATACGATTTGGCCCTGGTGCCGACGAACTCCAAGACCAAATCGCCACAAAACTCGTCCTTAAACTTACCCAACACCTTTTTGTTTATAAGTGGTATATTGTATTTATTGTTTGGAGGGTAATCACTAGTATCAAAATGTATTATGTTTGCGCTAATGTCACTGTACAAGTCTGGTGTCTCAACACTATAAACCAAAGAGTCTGTATCCGTATAAAGCAGGGACAATCTGGGACCATACAGAGGAACCATAGTACTGTAGTGAAACTCATACATAAGAGTTTTGGAGAGATCTAAAATTGACAATCCTGCATAGATTGGTTTATTATAATTAACTTTAACACGATCCATCTGTATAATCACCAGATTTTCCCCCAACACGGTACAACTGTTAAAGTTAGGTTTAGCTATTAGCCCACTCGCGCACAACTTTTTCCCGTCGTGTTCCCATCGCGTGACTATTTTGACATCGACCCTTTTGTCCACGTTCTCCATTGTTTTACCAAAAACCGCATTGTTCATAAGTTTGAAAAAATCTTTTTCAAACGCGTTAGCGGCAGAGGTACGGAGATTCGTGTTGAGATCAATGTAGGGTTTTAACCACGTCGACTGATCAAACTCCAACACGCGATGCACAACAGTTAATTGCAGACCGTTACGCAGAGCCTGCTGCAAGTTGCGGTAGTGAACAATGTATTTTGTTTTGTCCAGAAGGGTGGCGAGTAAGCTAGGCGTCTTCGAAAACGGTGTTGGAGGCACCATCGATGCAGGGCAGAAAGGCAAGTCATTGTGATCGTTGTGAAGATGTTCTGGATACTGTATGTCAACTTCCAAAATATACCCTTTTTCGTGCGTGCTTGGTATATTTAATATTTCTTGTTTTATACGATGTACCTGGTCCGTGTTTAACCATCTAAAGCCGCTAATGGGCAAATGTTGGGACATGGCCCATCCGTATAAATTGTTAGCATCCAGATACGTTAAGTACTTGGATGACTCGTCAGGGTTGTAGTCTTCCATATATTTATTGTTGGCTTTGGCATACCGACTGCTGCACTGGGTTAACCCACCACGTATCCCTTTCTTGATAAAATGTTGCATGCTGACATCGGTCATCAACTCGAGCTTCACCCCAGTGCGCTTCAACATGGCATCCCAACTCAAACTAGGAGCAGTCACGTACTGGCATGGGTCTAGATCATAAGTTTTTGTGCAGACGTCTCTAAAGTTCTCGAAAATGTCTGCTAGCAACAAAACGTCTGTTTTCAAATAAAGATCGCTGTATTCCCCAAGCGTTCGGATTTTGAATGTTCTCCATACATTCTGTGCGTGTTCATAATCTGCATACGACACCGCTGTGGCGGTTAGACCGTTGTAGAAAGCATTTTGTGGTGGTAGAGCCTTCTCTTCCAATACGGTAATATCTTTCACGTAGTCGTACGGGAACACACCCTTCCGATGTAATAGAGCAAACTCTTCGGCATTGGGAAACAGCTCTTTAGTTCAACAAACTGTTCAGCATTCAAGTTGGAGGCTAGTTTATTTAAGCTAGATGCCATGAAGCGTAAGGAGTCTACAAATCTCAGTGTGATAAAAGATTCATCAGTTTCATCATCGTTTTCCTTAGACAATCTAACGTTTTTTGTAAACGATATGAACCTCTCCTTATTATTCGGGATTACAGTAACCCTTTCTTTGTCGTATCCCAACTCTTTCACAATGAAATGTGAATCATAACCGCTTAGGTTATGAAACACCACCGGGATAAACTTTGGAACCGTGTATTTAATGTTGCATTGAGAGTGTGCGGCAAAACGAAATCTCCCTGAGAGGTGGCAGTGATCCCTCACCCTCTCATTTCCCAAAGGCTGCTTACAGATACCACACTCCTCAACCATATGAAACAACAACTCATCTAGGGGTTCCATTGGAAGCATGGGAGTGTTTGTTTTTAAAATTTTTCCCAATCGTTGGGCTTCCTCTTTCATCTTTTCCATAAAAACTTTTGCGGCTTCAGGTCCTCTGTACAGCTCAAACTTGTTAAACGAGTCATCGTATGAACACTTGATATAGTATGCAAAACTGAAGGGTTCGTGGTGTTGTGTGCTGTTGGTGAAGGAAGAGGTGGGATCCGGAACTGCGGAGCTAATAGGCTTCAACACACTTTCAAAGTCTGCATAAATCACGAACGGTACCCGCATTTGCTTGTGGATGTTGGTGAACTCGAGGATGTTGTTGAAGTGGTTCGGCATGGTTGTCACCACATGGTTGCAGTCTTGTTCGGTGTGTTTAACAAGTTGCCCCTCGCTGCGAAAAAACACAAGACATCCATCGCACAAGAATTTCTGTCCATAGCGGGACAACTGCTTACGCACTAGCTTCCCCAAATCCTTGATCAAACAGTAGTGGGACTTGCATCCATCCTGAATGTACAGTAGGTTCACATGCCGAAACCTTTTATTAGCGGTGAAATGTAGCGGTCCAACGATGAACTTGCCTTCTACCCCAAAGACGTTGATGCTGATGTCGTTCTGCTCCTCAAACCTGGGAATGTCCTTTATGGGCATGGGGAACAGTACTCCTGTTACGTTGAGTACCGTCGAGTAATGCGGGTAGCTACTAACCCGTTCAGGATTAACATGTCCAGGATTCAGCGCCGCCATCACGCACCAGACAAAACATGCGTCGTCTTGGTTTCGCACGTTAACGATGGCATGCTTCCCCTGAATCCATTTGGGGAGCTCGATATAAGATGAACCCCGCATTGGTTGGTACTTGTTAACATTTACCTCCAAGTACAACACCTGTTTCAGAGTCCATCCTAAAATTTAATAATTAGAAAAAAAAATTAATAATTGTAGAAACTAACCAGAATCACGTTCTTGGAACTCGTCCGACTTAGCCGACATCCTCTCCACAAAGGTGTTGTAGACCGCTCCCAGGTCACTGGAGGAGGTGACCACAACATTTTTGGTGTTGAAAGATTTAACATCTTCAACACCCTCTGCCGCAGCCATCTTCGTGTAGCCACCAAATACCTCCAAGTTCACCTTGAGGGAGGTGTGTATAACCAGATGTTCCCCGACTAAGGTTGTGAACCTCTCCTTCTGCTCGCATAGAAAATCCAATAGACCTAAAAATACAAACTAAGCAAACACAAAATACTTATAAAAAATACATACCACTAGTATTAGCATTTTTAATTCTGTATGTAGCGATTCGAGTTTTAAATGCGGTCGCTACTACTTCTACACCTCCATCCAGGACACGGCTAGCAGCGGTCTTGTGCGCGTTAGATCGCTGGTGGGCTACCAAGTTGACAACGTCAACATTGCACTCCACACATCTCCGCGATTTCTTGGGGGCAGGTCCCTCAACGGTTGGTGCGGCCGGTCGTTTGATCCCAGATGGTCCGGCAACGGGGACAGCCACACCATGCTTGGCGTCGCGATGCCGTTTCAAGTTGTCCTTCCGCGAGAAGGATGCAGGGCATGCATCGCAAACAAAAAGACCGGTGGATTTCGATCCCACGTCATGTTGTTGGAGCTGGTGCCTCTTCAAGCTATCACCCCTCGAGAAGACAGCCCCGCAGACGTTGCACACGAATGATGCCATTTTCTATAAAGAAATTAAAACTGGTCAAAGACTTTTAACAGTTGTAACTAGCCGAAGACTAAACAGAAACTGAATTTATATCGCCTCGTACCATGCTTTTATACATAATTGGTATAATTAGCTACTTTACTTTTAAAAACCCAGCGTCGTTTAACCTTGAGTAACATTCCAAACTAGTCTAATCACACCAGTAAAATCAATTAGGTAGTTTACTTTTAAATTAGAAAAACCCAGCGTCGTTTAACCTTGAGTAACATTCCAAACTAGTCTAATCACGTCGGTAAAAATTAATTTGCTTCTTGCTTACGCACTACAACTATAATTATAGGATATATCACTTTAACTTTCACTTCTACTCTAATTGTTTACAGACATTTCGAGCCTGGAATTTTTTTAAAAGAAAACATTAATGAAGAAGGCAAAGGTCACCTTTCACAATAAACCTTAGAAAGTTTGGGTGATTTCGGTAACAAGGACAGCTCAAATCGTATAAAATACGAGCACGATTCCTCTATGTTCAGTACAAAATACAGCATAAAAGTAGATACAATGATATCCATTAAAGACGGTATAGTAATGTTTCGGCGGAGTTTGAGTGATGCTAGGATTAATATCGAACGTGGTTATATTTATGGTGATGATATCGGATCATGTTATGACGACTCCAGGTGGATAAAGTTGCAACAAGCATGGACTGTTTGTGATCAATTCGACCGGAATCAAATAAATTACCATGAATTATTGGATAAATTTGAAGAATTAAATTTATTGAGAGACTTTATGGAATGCTTTTGAGCTATATAGAAAATTATAATTGTAAAAGTTTTGTATGTGTATTTTACGGTAAATTTATAAATAAAAATGTTAATATTATTCGAATATTTATCATTCTAAGTCATCTGAGTACAATTTACGCATGCGCAACAACAACCTCAAAACATTTAAAAGGAGGAGCTGCATAGGATTCCTTCTCAGTCATCTCGGTGAAATCAGTGCAAAGCAATGGAGTCTGTAGATGTTAATAATGCACAAGTTTCGTATACCGAAAATCTGATTAATAAGTTTACGTACAGTTTAAGTGAATTGGGTGAACACCCTCATAATGTGGAAATTGGGTTTGTTATAAACCAGAGAATAAAACCCGTATTACGATTGGTGTGTAGCAAGAAATATTGTGGCAGCCATGTTCTGGAATTGACATACGAAAATTGGTTAGCATTTACAAATTTTCAAGTGGAATTTCAAATCAACGTATTTTCTCGCGACGTGCTAAACACTCGATTAAATGGTGCACTCGAAACGGAAGATCTACACATACAACTAGGAGGTCCGTTTTTTATCACTCTGTCGCCAGTGTCTGGATCAACCGAGAACGAAACGTTCCAGTTAAAAATAATAATGGGTAATAGTTCGATAATTATAAATGAATTGGAGTGCCGTAAACTATTCCATATGCGAGAGTTGTTTGAGTATCAACTTAAACAGTTGGAAAGTCGTGACTTCCCAGCATTATACAGCGAATTAGTAGGATTTGTTGCTAATTCTAATTTAAATGATTGCGATGGGTTTAATACTATGACTGAAGGGGAGAAACGAATTAAAATCTTGATTGAAGGCGAAGTTCGAATTGGCAATATTTTATTCTACAACGAATTGAATCAGAGCGCACTAAATGCATTGGAGCTGGTTATATGTTTTCCGGATATATTTGTGCAAGACGTGATACGTACAAGAACATTAGTGGAAATGTTTAGACGTTTAAATTTGTCGGAATCTGAAGATTCTGGTTATGGTGATAACTAGAAAGAGTATTTTATAAAAGACAGCCCAAGAGACATGGATGTAAATGTATTGTTATTGTAAATATATTGTAAATTTTTTGAAAAAGTATAAATAGACTCGTTGTTGTTTATTTATTTAGTATAGTTTGAGATTTTTTTGAGTAAACACATGATTATCTGTTCTGGAGAGGGTTTAATCAACAGCGCTATAAACAGGTTACCGTTTGAGCTGCATATTCCAGGTTATCAGTACTGCGGTCCTGGTACAAAGTTGGATGAACGCTTAGCAAGAGGTGATCCTGGAATAAACGAATTAGATAAATTGTGTAAAGACCACGACATTGCATACTCCAAGTACCCCGACGATCTTCCAGCCAGACACCGAGCAGATAAAATTTTAGAAGAAGAAGCCTGGGGAGAGTTAAGTCTAAAACGCAAAGTTTGGGGAAAAAGCCGCAGCTTGGTTTGTGACAAACGCTATGAAAGCGAAGAGAAAATGGGTATGGGTTTAAAGAAGAAAATAAGTTTTAAAGGTGGATTTTGAAGAAAATACGATCCGCAATAGACCGAGTTGGTTCCGACAACTTGAAAAAGCTGTTAGATGTTGGTATTCTAATTGGTAAAAAATCATAAAAGGAGCCGGTGGGAGAAACAAAATTAGAGTCCCACGTATTATACCCGTTCCACAGAAAGGAGGTTTTCTACCATTGATTCCTATATTTGCGGGACTAAGTGCCCTAGGGGCACTAACAGGTGGTGCTGCGGGGATAGCTAAAGCAGTAAATGATGTCAAGACAGCCAACGAACAGCTTAAGGAGAGCGAACGACACAACAGATCTATGGAAGCCATTACCGTTGGGAAAAAAGGAAATGGAATGTTTCTAAAACCATACAAAAAGGCACAGCATTATTCTTGAAACCGTACAAACAGGGGCGTGGCATTTGTAAAAAAGTATTAAAAAACTAAGCAAGTTACCTCGAAGAGCTCTCACCGATGTAGATATAAGGAAACACGCATCTAACATTCCTCATTTTCGCGGTGTCTTTTCTAGAGATCAGTTACAGAAGATTAGACTGCATGTCAACGAATCGGAGTGATTAATTTGGATACCACCAAAGGTTCGGGTACACATTGGGTGGGGTACCGAAAACGTGGAAATAGTGTGTATTACTACGATTCGTTTGGAGACTTGAGACCACGGAAGAAGTGAAGAGGTATTTTCGAGGTTGTAAAATTTACTACAACAGTGTACCGGAGCAGACTTACAACACTTATAATTGTGGACATTTAGTGTTAATGTTTCTTAGTGACAATGGTTAAAAAAGTGAGCGTGTTCGGGTATGGTAATGTCATATCGACAGGATCCATTTACCCACCAATTAAATTGAAACAGGACGGTGAATATGCTTTGGGTCTAGTGGGATTGTACACTTGTAACACTGTGCAAAACATACATCCAGGAAACAACATCTTGTACTTTAATGATTCAGAGCATCGCAGAATAACCATTGAACCTGGATCATACGAATTAGAAGAAATAAATGCATATATACAGGATTTTTTCAAAAATTGGTTCAGTCAGAAGCCGGACATCAACGAGAACATTGAAAATATTTTAAACTGAGTGCCAACAATAATACATTAAAGTGTTCTATACGAAGCAGTATACCGATTGATTTTGGGGCAAACCGTAAAAACAATATTGGAAGCATCTTGGGGTTTACCAATCGCAAATTGGCTGCAGATACCGTACATATCGCTAATCAGCAAGTGAACATAATATCGGTCTCAAACATTTTTGTGGAAACCAATATCACCAGCGGATCGTTCAGAAACAATTTTCTTACCCACAGCATATTCGAATTCAGTTTATCTGTACCACCTGGGTATAATCTGGAAAAGGAACCTAACCACGTCATATATTATCCGCTGAGCGTGACAGAAATCGATAATATTACAATCAGACTAGTCGATCATTTGGGTGAATTGGTAAACTTTTCCCCGGAAACATACACCTGTGTGAGACTGGAAATAAAAAGTAGCTGAAAATGCCAATCGATTTTGTATATAAAGCACGCTACAACACCCCCAGACGATTAGAAGTGAATACGACGTCAAAGCGTCAAGTTGTCGAGAGACTTACAGCAGAAGAAATACGTTTCTTAAAATCTTTGGGATTAAAAGTTATAAATGATGGGCGGTAGAAGTAAACGCAGCTTAGATCTCCACGGTGATGAAAACGTTAAACTTGGAAGACTTAAATATGAGGACGTGCCCAAATTGGATGTGTTTGGAGGTTATAAATTAGACGAGACCATAATAAAAGAAGATTATTATACATATCTTCCCTTTACATTGAATGCAGAAAACAACGATAGAATTTCAATTGAAATCCAGAGCAGTGATAACATTACATACCCCCATGAAAGTTTTATATTTATAAAGGGTACCTATAAGCCTACGGAAGCATTAAGGGAAGCGTCAACAACTGGAGACCCGATTAGAGCAGCAGAACCAGACCCTAAAGCTTACGAATTTACTAGAAATGCACCATATTTCTGTTTGAGGAAATTCAATACAAATTGGGTAATAATCAAATAATAGATGTCTGTCGAATCCCTGGAATTACAAGAACTATTAAAGGTTTAGTATCCATGGAAGAATCAGAAACAAAATCTATTACACATACCGGGTGGAAACCCGATACCATATTCCAAGATGGACGGTTTAGTTGTGCTATACCGCTAAAACCATTTTGGTTTTTTGAAGATTACAAGAAAACTATCATCAACATGCCTCAAGAGTTGATTTTAATCAGATCTAAGTCGGACGTAAATTGCTACAAGTCGATTAGAAATACAGTAACATTCAAAATACAACGTATTTCATGGGAGGTTCCACATATAACATTAAGTGACTTCGTCAAGGCATCGCTGCTATCGGAAATGCAAAATCAGTCATCCATAATGGTTGCATTCAGAAAATGGGAGCTACACGAATTACCCTCTCTAACACAATCAAAGTCGCAAGTATGGAAAATTAAAGTATCAAACGAAACAGAGAAGGCTCGGTGGATATTACTGGCGCTACAAAATGGAAAATATGATAAGAAAGATGAAAATGCTACAAGCTTTACGAATGCCAATATAACCAATGTCAAAGTGTTTTTAAACTCTCAGATGTTCCCTCAAGGTCGATTAAATTTGGATTTCGAGCAGAATGACTACTTGCCAGCGTACCTGTCTTATGCATCTTTTATGGAAAAATACTACCCGAACAAATCGTCAAATAAATGTTTAATGGACTACAACAGGTTTAAGGAATCACTTGTCTTTGTAATCGACTGTCGTCATCAATTTGAAAGCATCAAGGATGCAACTGTTGATGTAAGAATGGAATTAGAAGCTTCAAGAAATTTTGAACCGTCGATGAAGGCTTATGCTTTAATTATACATGACTCTATGTTTGAATATAATCCGTTTACGGAAATTGTTAATAGATTTATTCACAATTAAATATTTTGTATATATTTTTAATAAAATTGTATAAAGTCTATGTTGTTTTAATATTAATAAGATTTTTTTGGTGATCCAAGACAGTTTCTCACGTACTCCGGTGTACACCTAAGCACACCTGTGCCCATACGCACCCCTGCGCGTGCACACCCCTGCCCATGCGCACCCCTGCGCGTGCACACCCCTGCCCATGCTGGTATATAAGGGAATATTATTTTCAATTTGAATCAGTTTAAACTTATATTTGAAAGATGTACACCAAGGAATCTTTAGAGACAGCAGTTAGTGAAATACAAAAGGGTATAAGTGTTAACTCTGCAAGTAGGTTATATGGTATACCCAGAAGAACGTTAAGCAGGCATTTGGATCTCCGTAAACCTCAAAAGAAGAATGGTGCTCCTAGGTCGGAAAATGTGAGAGACACGGGTGATGCTATACAAGAAGTTAAAATACCTATACAGAATTATGATAACTTTGCTATTGCTAGTGCAAGAGAGGATGGTAAACATGGTTCATTGTTCCCGTCTAACATACGAGCTATCTTCGCGGGACCATCGAGTTGTGGGAAGACTAACGCTTTAATATCTCTGATCCTGCACGAGAATGGACTTAGATTTCAAAACGTTTATGTGTTTTCTAAAAGTTTATATCAACCGAAATACGAATTATTAAGAAACGTTTTACACCATTAAAAGAAGAAATTGGATACCATGAGTTTGAAAATTACGATGATTTGATCGAACCCAGAGATACCAAAGAAGATTCAATTATGGTTTTCGATGATATACCTGTAAACGAGCAAAGTAAAATCACTCAATTTTTCTCGTTCGGCCGACATAAAGCAATAGATTCGTTCTATCTATGTCAAACTTACGCTAGTGCCTTAAAACATAGACTCAGAGATAACGCCAATGTAATCGCATTATGGAAACAGGATGATACAAACCTTCGCCATATCTTTTCGGATCATATAAGTGGTGACATGGCATATCCGAAATTTAAAGAAATGTGTTTACAGTGTTGGGGTGACTCAAAACATAATTTTATAACTGTTGTGAAAGATTTTGATTTGGATAAGGGGCGGTATCGGAAGGAATTTCGACGAGTATATAAATATTTGACATTATTCAAAAACAGCTAGTTCTCATCCAAAGTTTCATGATGACGGACGTTAACAATTTTATTGCGAATAAACGCAGTCTTCATCTTATGCAGGATGCTGTACGAAAAAGTTTGTAGCGTACAAAAGGAGACGCTACATCTCAGCAAAAATTCAAAGAGATGCACAAACAATTGATTGATCCTTGAAATAACCGCTTCCCAGTTGCAATCGATCACCGAAAAATTCCACACCTACAACAAAGGTTAAAGTTGAAAACATGGACGTACCTATAAAGAAAATTAAACAACTCGTTCCAGAAGAACCGTTCCATCTTTACTATGCGGATGTGTTAGCTAGAGACGAGGACGAAAATATTGATCAATTTATGGAGTAAAGTATAATGCGGAAACCGATACATGGAGTTTGTGGAAAAGTGTATTGGTAATTAACCCGGAAACTAGCGATATAACATTAAATAATGTGATATATCCAGGTACGAAGGGTTTATACAACCTGCTGGTTTACAAAGACATCAGCCCCGAAGATGGCGATTTCAATTTGCATGAAGATTTGCCGAATTACTTGGAAATGATCAAATCTGCGTCGATTTTGAGAAGAAAGTTTAACCCATTTGCGGTGCACGATTTAAGCGGATTCCCAACAAATAACAAAAGTTTAACAAATATGTGCAAAATATCTCACCGAATTTCGGAGGAATCCCGAAAGAAAACAGCCAAAGAGAAGAAAACAGTCTAAGGGATCGGGTTTAGGCTTTTCTAATCGGTTTTACAAAAGTTTAAATTCAAAGCCGGTGCAATATGTCTACTGGAATAATGTACATGAACTTGTGGATCGGTTGAGATTGTTGAACGCATCCAACCGAGCTGGAAATACAAGCGAGGAAAACATTAACGAGATGGTGTCCATAATAGAAGAGTTGAGAGAAGAAGGTATAATACAGTGAGCTCAGTAAATAATTACACAGTTTTAAAATGCCTATCGACCGCTTCGGACGTTCAGAGCGTAAAGATGCTGATATTCGGCGCGGTCCTCCAGGTCGAGGATTTGTGCTAACGTTGGATGGTGATGGGTACGATATGCAGCAAAGAAGGTTAGTGAATTCATCAGACCCGAAAGAAGATGGTGATTGTGTTAATCAGAGGAGTACTATAGTATTCAAGTCTGGAGAAGAAACAATTAGTTTTCGTAAAAGAAGGCTAGTGGATGTAATGGATCCTAAAGAAGATAGTGATTGTGTTAATAAGAAATCTGTAATCAAGCTCGTGAATCAAGCCTTTTCATACTGTCTAAAAGTTCTGATGATATACAACGTAAAGATAAAGCCTTCAATGCAAGAAACCAGCGTATCGCAATGCTTGCTCAACCAGTTGAGCCATCTGATGCAGTTAATAAACAATATGTAAATGAAAAATTGGATAAGCTTGTATCTGACTTTAAAACGTTTATACAGTTTTTATTAATTTGACTGCAACTTCGAGACAAATGAAAAGGAGCTCGGTCTTGCAATAGCATCGATTTACGAGGCGTCACCAGCAGCTATAAAAACAAATACTACAAACCAAAGCTTCAGTTTATGTCAAAGGTGCAATTGGATAAAGATAACCCTATTAGTTTAGCAACAGTGTTAAGCAAAAATGAGTAAAGAAATCATCGTTAAGGAATTATTTAAACCTGCAAGAAAAATTTTCAGCGTCGTCATACAAATCTGAAACATGTGAAACGTGATCTTATCCAATCGGACTTGTGCGAAATGCAGCCTTACTCGCGTGTGAACAATGGGTACAGATATATTATAATAGCAGTGGACTGTTTCACAAAATATGCTTTAGCTGAACCTTTAAAAATAAAACTGGATCAGAAGTTACAAATGCTATGAAAAAATATTGGACAAAATGCTGCAAGGAGAAAATAACTTAAAATCAATCTACAAACGGATTTTGGGAAAGAGTACTACAACCGCTGGTTTTAAAAATCTTATGCAAAATATAAGATAAACCATTACTCTACGTATTCCGCAATCAAAGCTAGTATGGTCGAGCGGTTGATTAGAACAATCAAAAACAAATTGTACAGAAGATTTTACTTGCAAGGCAGTCATAAATGGGTGAAATATTTTGCCTAAGGTTATGGAAGAATACAATAATACACCGCATCGGGCTATTAACATGACACCTATGGAAGCAGAAGAACATCCGGAAAGAATAAAACTTTACACCGCTAACAGCGTTTCTAAAAGTTACAAGAAGTTGTATAAGGTTGGAGACATTGTGCGTATATCAAAATATAAAGCAGTATTCGATCGAGGATTTCACCCAAACTGGAGTACAGAACTATTCAAAATTGTTAAAGTACAAAAACGAGACCGACAACCTATCTGCTACAAGATTTGGAAGGTCGGCCAATTCTAGGTGCTTTTTACGGCGATGAAATTCAGCTCACAGCAGCACCCGACACGTACTTAGTGGAAAAAGTTTTACGGAAACGGAAGCACGGGCGCGAATTATTAGTGTCGTGGTTGGGGGATGGTAAAAGTTGGATTAAGAAAACAGACTTGCTTTAGTATCATCCAAATAATTACCTGGATGAAAAAATCATAAAAGGAGGGAGTAAAGTCCCTTAACTGGATATATGGGAGAGATTTGCTTAGAACCCCATTCCCATCTGTGATTTGAAGCAGGAAGCATGTGTTTCATAATCGATTTACAAGGATATCAATACAAAACTAGTGATTTCTATTGCAAGGAGATTGCCATTTTGGATGTAGCGAATAATGTAATATGGCATGAGATACTGGACATGGCTGTGAGTATAACACCCTAAGTGATGATTTCAAAAGCAAGTTCGGTGGTTAAAGCAAAGAATCCATGGGCTTAGCTGGGATGGACAGTCCACAAGTGGATATACAAATGTAGGCGATTTGCTGAAAGAAGTCATACCACCCAATGCTACTATCTATGTTAAAGGCGAACAGAAAAGGCAGTTACTGTCAAAATATTTATCAAACAACATTTTAAACATGGAGAGTGTTTTCTCACTTCCAAAGCTCAAAGAATTAAGAAGATTCGGTAATAGGTACAATCACTGTTTAAACCATTGTTTGAATAATTTAAGCTGTTCTAAAGAAAACGTATTGTTATTGAGGTCTTTTGTTAATGTATTAAATTTTTAATAAAATATTTTGTCAGAATTGTTTTTATTCTAGCAAAAGCATACCTTTAAAATTTGGAAAAGTATATCTGTAAAACAGCGCATTACTTTGGAAAAATTAATGTTTTAAAATACAAATAAGAACCAATAACAGAATACATAATAATTGGTGTTTGCAAATAAATTCAGTTCTACTTTAATAAAAAATGTAAACTTACCTTAAATCTTCCTTCAAAACTTTCCACAAAAGAACTACGCGAAACGACGGTTTAAAATTTCGACGGGCTTTACACAAAAGCGTGCGAAACTAATAGAATTCTACTAACCAGGCTGCGTTATATACGTTTTGAATCCGTTAATTATACTACTAAATGAGGTTTGTATTTTCCGTAAATATGTGCTGGTTAAATTGTGTAAATCCTCGGTAATTATATTTCGATTTCAAATGCACAAACATAATTAATAGAAACTCCAAGAAAAGAAATTATAAACAGCTTTTCACATGATCGTTAAGAAATTAAAATATTTGCTGGATTACGAGTTACAAATGAATTAAGGCTACGTTGGAAGTTTCCGGAATTTGCGTTATAATGCTTCTACCGCGTCACGTAAGGTAATTTAGGTAATTGATGTAGAATATCAATATGTAATAAGACCCATTTACTTTCAGTACTTAATCTGGTTTATTACATTTTTGTTAATTCTGAATTTAGGTAGTTAATGATGTCATACACAAAATTAACATGACTGGCATCTAGCGAAAGTTGTAGAATCATTTTCAATTACGTATGCATTCTTCTTTCATTACAGGAGAAATTCCATAGATTTCATACCATTATTAACCACGCGATCCTTACACCAAAAGTCGACCTTGCCATTTCTACATTATTGTTAAGCATGCATTGGAATTTTTGGATGCGGTAATTTCTTGTTTAAAGTAACTTAGTTAAATAAAGTGTAATTTAAAATTCATAAATGATTGTATAGTCAGTTATTGCAATTGAAAACACATTCAGGGAATAATTTATTTGCTCTATATATTTTACAGTAGCGTTTCCGGGCAAAACTTTCTGCTTTTAATTAATTAAAAGCATGCAAGTTTCTGGCATATATTCCTAAATAGAAAATAAGTAGTTGATGTACCGTTGAATGGAGTTCATCCTTGTTTACACAAATATCAGATCCTGCGAACTAGCGTCTTTGTTAATATTATTTAAAAAATCAATACGTTAGATGGATAAGGTGTTCAGTGGCAGCTATTTTATCAATAAATTTTATTTAATATGTTTAGTTTTTTATTTTCAACACCAAAATTCTAAGGTTCACAAAACAATTTCTACAACCGGTTTTAAGACGTTGAAAAAGAGCTAGCCGCGGAGATCTGAAAATGAGAAATAAAAAGATTCGGGTAGCTGAGAAAAATCTAATATTAATCGATACCAAACAAGATAGGTTTATCTCGAAAGATGCATTGGCTAGTCGAAGAAAACTATTTGGTGCAGAATGTTAGCGGTAAAAAAATCTTAAAAATAGGTTTATCTCGTGTGTGGAAATGAGGATGCTCATTTATCTCGAAAGATGAAAAATTTAAGATACTTATCTCGAAAGATGAAAAATGGTTAGTCGAAGAAAACTTTTTGGTCCAGATGAGTGTGGAAATGAGGGAAGCTGGTGGAAATGAGGCAGCAGTTCGTCACTAAATGGTCTACTCTAATGCCAATAACTTATCCTCATTTGAATATGTTCGACCTTTTAATTTTTTACCAGCATTTTTTAATTGACATTCAAAAAGACGTTCCTGCATAGGGTTTAAACTTTGAACAAGTTTTTCAAAATTGAATTTACTTTAAAATTTTGTTGCTTCATCAAGTCGTTTCTTGAAAGACATTTTATAAGCAATCTTTCTGACTGAGAAACTTGCTGATATAAAGTTTGTTTCTTAGGGGTAAGTTGCACTTGGCGAGTTATTCCAATTGACAAAAGAATACTTTTTCTTGATGTAGCTATAAGACAACAAAATGAAATAAATGTTAGGGACCAAGATATTTTACTTTAACCTAAAGAGTTCTATTTATAATCAGACTATAAGTGTTATGCTTTATCCTAAATACTTACATTTAATAGGCATGACAGGACTCTCAGTGAACGATACAATCAATTTATTATCTTTAGGAAATTTAGGCATATCTGTACTTAAATCACTACTAGTTACATCGCCGAAACTAGGGAGGGGTTCAGATACAGATGACGCACGAATGTTTTGACCTAGAAATTTACAAAGAGAATTTGCAAATACATTTGATAAAGTAAATAGACATGGAACTTTGCTAATTTTATTGTTTTTCAATTTTAAGCTTTTTACACCGTCTAATTATATGTATGTTGTCAATTGTATTTGTCTAACTGTTTTAGCTTGATGTAAAAGGCTACACAGACTTTCAAATGTAAAAAACTGTAGTAATGAATTACCTGGTAATAACTGTGTTGGATAAGCCTGACGATTAAGTTTGTTATTAGCTACAAAGTCAGAATGCTGAAAATGTTTTTTGCATACTCTACAATTTGTAAAAACCTTTTCAGGGGTTACTTCAAAAAGTCTTTTATTTCCGCATAGTGCAAGCCATTTTTGAAAAAGTGTGTAATATTGAGCGGGATTAGGAAACCGATGTTTACTTTCTTTAGACCCCAACAGCCTTCTACTGCACAATAAATACCTACCATCTGAAAATAAACTATATAAATATTGCATTTGCAACTGCTGAGATTATTACCTTAAATCACAAAGTAAAATGCACCTTCTATAATTAGAAATATCTACAAATGCACCTATTCAACAATTACGGTATAATCGGAATTAGGTTATTCACGTTCGTAATTTAACGTTTTATAACGTTGAAAATTAGGTTATGTACACATAAACAATTTTAAAAAGTATACAGCGCCTCTGCACGTGTCGGAAGAAACTATTCAAATTCTCAAGGTCGCCTATAAGGGATAAATATCTACTTTGTTTTTGTCTATGAATATTACCTTATATAACACTAACAAAGGTGTTATAGCTCTTGCATTTTTTAAACCGACCTACCTTCGTCATCAATATTTGTGATGTCATATATTGGCGCCGTTGCCACTATCAAAATAGCAATTCCTCGCAACTACAATGACGCTATCAGTACAATATAGATTTTGCAAGTATTTAGTAATTGGTGACAGAGTATGGTTTGTTACTTTTTAAAAAGTAACTTGTAAAATGATTTTATACTGACAAAATTGAAGTCTAAGTTGTTTAGCTCAATAATAAATGTTATTATGTGGGAATTTGTACTGGTGAGCATATTTTAAATATAATTGAATGTTTTTAATGTGTTATATATTTTTAATTAAATAGTCACACGCATGTTATACTGGGCACAGAATAATAGCCACCAATAATCAAAACTTCCAGAGGTTGTGTTTATTAAATTAAGTAAGAGGACGAACAGAAAACGAACAGAAAATGTGTCTTTAAGGTTTGCCGGATGTTAAACAACCCAACACAATATTGCGAAAACTAGCTAGTATTTGGGAACCGTTGAAATTGCTAGATTTAAAAACTACTGATAATGTGTTTTCAGGAGCGATGCAGATACCTTAAATGATATTGCAGATGGAATTGTGGCAGTATTTCTAACAGAAATGACACAATATGATTATGTTGTAGAAAACATACTATTGTAAAAAAAAATACCTATGGGAAAATTCATACTATAGTGTCAGGAAAACTAGTATAAATACTACAACACAAAAAAGAAATTGAAAAAGCCCATTGTTATGATAAATCAAATTGAAGATACGCCAGGTAGCAATATCACAATCATAACAAATATTATATTATATTTTCTTAAAGATAATTGTGACGAACTGTTGTTATGGTTAAGAAAAAGTGTAGAACCCTGGGCACAGGTCCAAGAATATTGGACTAAAACATCTAAAATGCGTCTAAAGCAATTGCGAGATTCTTCTATATTTCATCTTATTTAAAGAAGTATCCATTTTTAAAAGGAACGATGGGCTATTTATTATTGGAAATCGACTTCCAAACATTAGCAAAGTACTTATTAAAAATTTGATATTTAGCAATAGAAATTCTATTTCGTTTTGTATTTATTTATTATACAGAAAGTTAAAGATATGTATTAATACACAATAAACTAAATGCCAATAATTAATTAATTTAGAAACATCAATGTTTCTATCCTGTAAAAAATTTCTTTCATTAAATTCCCTAAGGTTCTATAAATTTGTGTTGATTAGTTGTCACTGCAGTCTGAATCCCAATTGCTGTCGTCGCGGTCGTCATTTACATTAATGACCAACGGTGCTACAACCTCTATATCAAACTGAATTTTGCGATTCCATCATTCTTTAATGATTGTTTCTGTGTGTTGTACAGAATCTGCCCAGACTTGAAGTGTTACGGTCGCAAATGCTTCATGCCACATTGCCATACAGTTTTCTATAGATCTGCCATCCCTACCAACGTGACGATTAAAATAATTTTAGCAATACCCCAAATCAGTTCAATTGAATTAAAAATACAATGGTAGAGAAACAGTTTTAGTACCTTATGGCCATACTGTTCAGCTAAACGATCAATTTTAAAAATTGTGCGTGGTTTGTTCTTACAATTTGAAGAAATATGTTAGTCGGCTACAAAGAACACCACATTTTCTACTTACATTGCAACCACATGTAGCAGTTCACTTTTTCCGTTTTCTTCCACGAGTGTTTGGTATTTTTTGTTCTGTACTACTGTGATACGAAGCATTATCCATCAATAAAACCATCTGGATTGCCTGCATGCAACCCTAATGTACCTAAAATGCAAAATTACTTTTGAATTCACATTATTAAATGTAAATCTCACTAACCTTTTTTCGTCAACTCTTGTACTTTTCACACTTTTTAGATTGTTATCTTGCCAAGAACGGCTTATGGAACCATTTTGAAAAATCCATGTCTCAACCTGTTCCGTTTATATTGTAAATAATTTACAGCTAAATTTATTTTCCGTTGAGTTTGTTGATTATTTACGTCCGCCTCGGTATATTTAAATTTGTTAGTTTAAAATTTTCATATTTTACTTCTAGTACGCGCCAACAAGTGCCGCGAGTGATAAACTTTGTTATTCCGCATGTGCAAGAACAGTGTAGTAATTGGGAAAACACACAAAGCGAGAAGAGTATCGATTTGTCGTTCTTGAACGCCGCATTTCTGCTGACATGTTCTACGTAGAACCTTAATAAAAACAACCGCTTTCTTTCAGAACACTACTATCGACATAAATGTGCTTTGCTACACCCGCCAAAGAGAAGTTATGTCTTTGTTATCGCCGCGAGGCTATTTTAAATCGTCGAGATTTCGTTTTTTATTTCATTCGCTTTTGTATTCATTTAATTTTAACTATGGCAGTAAAGTTGAAAAGTAATTGTTTTCTACGTATTACTGCAATTAATTCGCTAGAGGAAATGTTTGAAATCGCTCAAAAATGTACGGTTGAACCAACTTGTTTAGATTTATTTCGCGCACGGTACGAATCTCTCGAAACCGTTCGAGAAAATTTCTTTACATGCCATAATTGGATAGTAGGTGCCATTTCCGCCGGTTACGCTGATGAACAATTTCAAATGGAAAACGCTATTTGTAAACGCCTCGATAACCATTACTTTCAAATAAAAGAGCTCTATTTCAAGCTGTTTACCAACCAATCGTCGCCTCGGGCTAATGCGTCACTGCCGCTAGGTACTTTAAAGTCGAAAGTGTCACTTCCTCCCCTGACGCTTCCTGCGTTTGATTCGGAAAGTAGTTTGTTTGAAAGTTTTATTGACCGCTTTGATAGTATAGTTCATCTTAATAACGATTTGCCGGACGTGGATAAATTTCCGTATCTTCAATCAGCACTAAAAGGTTCCGCACTCTTAACCATTAATAACTTTGACCTCACAGAAGCCAATTACCCTCTTGCATACACAAAACTTCGCGAAAAGATTCGTAATATTCGTCACATTACCTCAGCTCTATGAAACAATGTAGATAAACTTCCCAAATTGAATTCCGATAACCCCGCCGGTTTGCAAAAATTAGTTGATGCTTTTGTCAATAATTTACAGGCGCTTAAAAAATTTGATTTGCCATCGAACAATGGGATTTTATTCTTGTACAAATGATCTTTAATCGCTTGGATGTACACACAGCTCGTAGTTTTGAAATGCATGAAGATCCAACCGCTATCCCATCTTATAAAAAGTTAATTGCTTATCTGGAAAACACGTGTAAATCTTTATCGAATTTGTTGGTAAATCATAAAACTGAATTAAACAAAGTTATTCATTCCAGCAACCCGTCTAAGCCTCGATCCGCCGTTTCCATGTTAGTTCAGACGAAGTCTAGTGTTAATAAATGTCCGCTTTGCAAACAAGATCACAATCTTTATCGCTGTAATGATTTCGTTAAACTTTCGTCGCAAGATCGCTACAACTTAGCAAAAAAACCAACATCTTTGTATTAATTGCCATAGCAATTCTCACATTTTAAATAAATGCCAGTCTACTTTCTTATGCCGCCAATGCAATCAACGTCATCATTCGTTATTGCACTTCGATCGCGTTTCGTCTAAACTCGCTTTCGTTGTTAGTAACCAGGCTCGCTTGAGCCCGGACACCGCCGCCTCTAAGGTATCACGGCGCACTACTCCCGCTATTCAAGACCGCTACAAGCCTTCCGCTCCTCGTGCCTCTGAGGAATCATCGACTTTGTTTAGCTGTAGTAATCCGTCAACTTCGAATGTCGTTTTATTTAATTCTTTAGCTAAACCTTCAGTCGTTTTACTTTCCACCGTTCAAGTAGAAATTGCTGATTGCTCTGGTTCTTTCCATAAATTTCGCGGCTTACTCGATTCGGGCAGCATGACTTTTTTATTTATCAAAGTAGTGTGAAACGTTTAGGTTTTCGTACTACTCCACATTCTCTTACCCTTAGTGGTTTAGGCTCTATACGCTCTGCTGCTCAGCATGGCACTGTCGCCGTTTCGCTCAAACTAATAGGTGTTTCATCACCGATTATTAATTTTCAAGCTGTAGTACTTCCCACAATTTGTGAAAATTTACCAACTTCTAATATTTCTTTAGAACATTTCAATCATCTGGCTAACCTCAAGCTACCTGATCCGCTCTTTGCTCAATCTGGAACCATTGATTTTTTACATGGTGCGGATACTTTCCCCAAGTGTTATTAGACGGTCGCATCCAGGATGCTAGCGATCAACCTGTTGCTATTAATACCATTTTTGGGTATGTTTTAATGGGAAACATATCTTCCTCGCCCGCTTCTGAAGTAACTAGCTTGTTTTGTATGACAGATTCTACTTCCCCATTGGAAGATATTGCCGCTAAATTCTGGGAAGTCGAACGTGTCCCCGCTGCTCAATCTTTCACGCCTAAAGAAACTCTTGTTGAAAAACATTTTGTCGATACGTTTCGCCGCAATGAACAAGGTCGCTATGTCATCTCACTGGGTTCGTATCCCGACACGGTCCGCTTGAAAAATGTTAGGCGAGCATTTTTCGCAAAAATACACCCTCGTTCGGATGAGAGGTAAAATGGAGGTCCCGTGTGTGAGTGTTGTCACGCACGTTAAAGATCCCTACCTTGCTTGGAACAGCAAGTTCGGCAAAATTCAAAATTTTCCAGGTAAAAAAAACTCGCTTCCTGGCCAATGTAGTACCTTCGGGTGGAGCATTGGAAAATCACATGTAATATGTCATCTCACTGCCGTTTAGAGATCAGGAACCATTTTTCCCAGGTAGTCGTGATCTTGCCTTACAACGATAGGTTTCTTTAGAAAATCGTTTACTTAAGCAACCTCGTGCTTACGAACAATACGTTTCGTTCATGCGTGAATATCTAGATTCTCAACATATGCAATCTGTTGTTATTGGGTCTTATTCGGATTCTTCTTATTACATCCCACATCATTGCGTTGTGAAACCCGAAAGCGTAATTACGAAATTAAGAGTTGTTTTCAACGCTTCCGCTAAAACTCTGTACCAATCGTCCTTAAACGATCACTTGTTTGTTGGGCCAAAGTTGCAACCCGATATTACCGCAATTGTGTTACAATTTCGTTTACATCCTTATGTTGCCACTGCCCATATTTGTCAGATGTACAGACAAATTCTTGTAAATCCCGCTCAGTGTGACTATCAACAAATTCAGAATTTTAAATTAAATACCGTTACGTATGAAATCAATTGTGCTCCCTTTCTTACCATACGCACGCTTCAGCAGTTGGCCGTGGACGAAGGGAATTCTTATCGCATTTCGCCACCATACTTATGTTGATGACATGCTACTGGTGGAGATTCTATTGACTCAATCCTCGCTCTACGTAATCAACTAATTGCTCTTCTAAAACTTGGCGGTTTCGAACTTCATAAATGGTCAAGTAACCATCCCGAATTG
Organism: Platerodrilus igneus; assembly: GCA_036346225.1. Taxonomy (NCBI): domain Eukaryota; kingdom Metazoa; phylum Arthropoda; class Insecta; order Coleoptera; family Lycidae; genus Platerodrilus; species Platerodrilus igneus. The sequence continues at coordinate 38,995 of JARFIW010001792.1, forward strand.
TTAAAAGATCTTTCCGCTACACAGCAATTTGCGCAACCCCGCTCCTTTGAGGATCCTGATACTCAACCCTTAAAAGTTTTAAGCCTTCAATGGAATCCCACTTCAGATAATTTTTGTTTTCTAGTTCAGCCACTAAGTACCTGCTGTACCAAACGCAACCTACTTTCTAACTTAGACGGTATTTTTGACCCCATAGGACATTTTTTCCCCCTTACTTTTCTGGTAAAACACTTAATTTAACGTTTGTGGAAAAAACACTTGCATGAGTTACCGCTTCTTTCGGATTTCGCTTTACCCCGCTTGCTAATTCCGCCACCGTTTACTACGTGCAAAGTTCACTGCTTTGCTGACGCTTCCAAACGTGGCTACTGTGCTGTTGTTTATTTTCGTTTTGTTACCCCTTTCACCGTTGAGGTTCGCTTAGTGTGCGCTAAGTCTAAAGTCACACCCTTTCGTAAAATCACTTTGCCCGGCTCGAATTGTTGGCCGCCACATTGGCATCCAAATTATTAATCTTTGTCCTCAAAACCTTTGATTCAAACCTTCTGTTCATAGAATTTACTGTTGGTCTGACTCCATGGTCGTACTTTAGTGAATTCGTTCCCCGCTGTAGCGTTGGAAGACTTTCTTCGCCAATCGTGTTGCTTACATTCAGGAAAACACGCCTCGCGCTTCTTGGCATCACATCCCCTCCACCGAGAATCCTGCCGATGGCGGGTCACGTGGTTTACTCCCTACCGACTTGAGCCAATGTTCTTTATGGTGGGCGGCTTCATCAACCTTGTATCGGTCTTTCGAAAACTACAGTCTACATATTCCTCCTTCAGGTACTCCTGAAGTTCTCACTGAACAACTCTCTATTGTTTTATCCGCTGTCGTAGCATGCTCTTGGATTCAATCAATTCTAGAAAATCACTCTTCCTTTCCGTTTATTACGCGCATTGCTGGTTGGATTCTCCGTTATCGTCATAATCTATGTCACCCTCTTGAAAGGCATTCCGGACATTTGTCATCTTCTGAGTTGCACAATGCTTTGCTCCCTTTGCTTGCGTATACTCAACAATCTTATTTTGCTATCGATCTTGAAGCCTTTCATTCTGGAGCCCCTTTAAAAAAGAGTTTTCGCAAGTTGTCCCCTTTTTTTCGTGATGGAATTTTGCGCGTCGGAGGTTGCCTGGCTTACGCGCCTTTGTCCTCTGACCGTAAATTTCCCGCTTTGTTACCTAACAAAAGTCGATTAACTGATCTGTTTGTTACTTACGTTCATTTAAAATACTTTCACGCGGGTGCTCAAATGGTCCATTTTCTCGTCAGTCAGTACTTCTGTATTATTTCTGGAAGGCAATCTATCTGTCGTATTTTGAATCACTGTCTATCGTGTTGGAGAACCAATCCGGTCGCATTGCAACCAAAAAGAATTCTTTTTCTTTTGTTTTTTGTAAATTTTTTTTCTTTTTTCCTTTTTCGTTTTTCATTCGGCCCCCCACTCCCCCTCGCCTTATAATTATTTTTTTTTTAAAATGCCTTGCATTTTGATGGGCGATATGTTCCGTTTATATTGTAAATAATTTACACCTAAACTTATTTTCCGTTGAGTTTGTTGATTTACGTCCGCCTCGGTATATTTAAATTTTTTAGAGTAAAATTTCGATGGTTTACTCAAAGCACGCGCCAACAAGTGCCGCGAGTGATAAACTTTGTTATTTCGCATGTGCAAGAACAGTGTAGTAATTGGGAAAACACACGAAGCAAGAAGAGTATCGATTTGTCGTTTTTGAACGCCGCATCTCTGCGGACATGTTCTACGTAGAACCTTAATTAGAAGAACCGCTTTCCTTCACAACACCGCTGCCGACATAAATGTGCTTCGCTACACCCGCCATATAGATTTTTTAGACGGACAAATTCTACCGTTCTTTGTTTATATTGTTTTTTTTCGTTGGCACGGCTTCGTAAACAACAGGTGAGTGCTTTGAAGTAAATGCTTAATCTAGTTAAAACCCTTAACTATATGTTATTTGTTAATTATCACTTATTTTTGTTTACATGTCCACTTTTCTTTACCACAGAGCTATTCGAAATTTACACCGCAATTTTTACACAACCAAAAAACAAATTGATACAAGCTTTGCTGTTTGACTTGTAAATAAGTTTTCAGAGATTGCACTCCTCTATTGGCAACATCGAGTAGCTCCATAAGTCGCCGTCTTGGATTATCTTGTTTTACTTAAAACCCACACTATGTAGAACTGTATTCAACAATCTTTCGCTACCCTTAAAGAGCTCAGCGTGTTACATTTTGCCGCAAAGTTTTTACAGAAATATGCTTGCCTAAAATTATTTAATTTTATATAAACAATTTCAAAATTAATAAAATTTACTCACGATTTTCATACATTCTGTAAATTACATTACGAATACCACATTTAGTAAATTAGTCAATTTCAGATATAGGTTTCTTATGAACTCGTTTCTTGGAAGTCAAGGGTTCAGTGTTTTTAACTGCTTGTGATACAGCAGTTACCGTGGACAAATTGATATTTAAAGCCGCTGCTACACACTAAAATAGAATTAATGAACTACAAATTGAAGCAAATAGTTAATTTACCTCGCGAACTGCCGTTAATGGAATAAATGGACCACCGTTATCTCGTTCTTGTTCAAAAAACGCTATCAAATTAGCCACAAGTAGCTTTCCTCTGCTTCCTAAACGTTAACCGGACATGGTTTATTCACCCAAACAAAAATAACGCCAGTCGGTTCTGAAAAGAACAATTTTAAATGCAAGCAAGGATAACACAAAATGCGGGATAATAACTACGCAAGAGGTTAATGACATGAAATAAGAACGCCAACGAAAGTATATCATAACCAATACAAGTAACATTAGTTGTCAACAAATGTCTTAAATGAAGGCGGCAACATTGCAAAATTTGCAAACCGAGAAGGAAACTTTTTTCTGGAGTTAGAATAAGACAAGAATATCATTTTTTGATACGGCGTGACGTCATTTGTGACGAATATTGGTTTAGAAATTGCGAGGACTATATATCAAATACCATGCAGACTCCATAAACCATATATCGGCATTCTGTCAACTCCCTAACCGAAAAGGCGCAACCACAAAGAGAGTAATTAGATTCGTTTCCTACCTTTTTAGATTAAAATGTCAGAGTTGTAGTTGTTAACAAACAAAAAAATCTGTGACATAGCTGTCAATATCAGGCATTGCTTGTGTTATGCAAATGTCCGTGTATATATTATCGGGTAGGGTTGTTAAACTCCGACACTCAACTTAAACTTACTGCGTATTCTATGTAGAAAGTTTGCCGAATCGTTTCTGAGGTTACTAATTCGTTATATCTTGTTCGTTTCCTATGCAAAGGAAACTTTCAAAATTAAATCAACATGAAATTAAAATTTTTAAAGTGTTAACTTTGATAGGATACGCTAATTGCCTATTAAAACGATAAATCCTTTAACGTAAGATATAAAAATCACACAGCGTAACAGCATAATTGAAATTCTCTCCTCGTTTCCATATTACGGAAAAAACTTCATCTCAAACACGAATTGAATTTTATATGGAATGGTGCTTAAACAAGAAAGGTTTATATTTGTTTCAGCGCTTGAATAAACAATTAACGTCATTCTTGTTAGAATAATAATTTAATTCACTCGATAAGAAATTAGCGTGGTTCGATGTACTAGAGTTGTTATTCAACGCTGACGTGCATACATAAACTTATTTGCTGAAGCTCAAACACAACGTAATTCTCGCGTAATGGATTGTCATCTAAAATTAAAAGCGCGTCAAGAGTCAGTTTCAGAATTTCATCATTTAAATTAAAAAATGGCATAACAAAAGCACAAATATGAGGAAAATGCTGTTGGTGAATGTTACCGAAGTGTAATTGAGGCGAACGAAACGATCCAGTGGTTTGTTAATAATACCTTTCCCTGTAATGCGACATTAAGTCTAGGTACTCGTTACTTTACGAAAGAGTTTCGTTCTGACGGCCTCTCGTTAAGCAAATCGGTCGAAAATCGAGGAACTTGCGCAAAGAATATTAGACCGTTGTAAAATTATAAATTTATTACAATTAGGCAACGAACCTAAAATTTACTGATAAAAAGATGCATGTATAAACCTCATCGTTTGTTTATTTAGCTATATAGAACTGAAAAGGGTCCAGGTAAAATAGATGACGACTATGAAACAAAAGTTATGCCATCAAGGGCGGAGGTCTTGGATGAATCAGTCGAAGAGATTTTCCCAAGTGGGGTTTGCTTTGCAATCTCCTTTTTTCTTTGATAAATCTCTCTATACCTCCTTAAAGATTCACTCATTCTACGTTTAACTTTATCGAAGCGTTCAGTATTTGGATCTATAGCCTCAAGTTCAGCCGCAATGGTTTTCAAGAACACACCAACTAACCCACCTAATGCGATTTTCTTTTTCAATTATTCTTCAGTTCTTTCCTCTTCCCAACGCTGCATCATCTTTGATTTTATTTAATTCTCTTTTGTTAGCTCTCCTTGAGCTTAAAACATCTTCCACCTTGACATCTAAATCAAGTGCCAAAAACCCGTAATTATTGGCAATAGTACATCAATTTGTTCAAGATTGTCAAAGGATTCGATGCAAATACACTCACACACGCACGCACGCACCCACTCACGCACGCACGCACGCACGTATACACAAACGCGCACGAGCATACACACACGCACACACACGCACGCACCCATACAAACACACACATACAGTGTGTACAATTTAAGGTGTAGTACATGGGGATTTTGGAAAGCGGACGCGATACGAATGAATGGGATGAAAGTTGCACCATAATAAGGTCGTCTCAGATCGTTTTCAAATTTCAAAAATACTTCATAGTGTACTAGATATAGGCGAAAAACAAAATTGCCGATTTCTTTATTTGTTCATTGCTGCAGTGTTAATTGAAATAAAATGTTGAAAATTTGGATATTATGGTATTTCACCATTGTGCTTCCCACTGTGTACGTAGCTTTTATCTAAAATATCTAGATTTTGCGCGGCAATGATCAAGTTTTTATTTTCTACTAGCCGCTATATTGAATTTTTACATTTTTAAAATACTGACAAAAAGTACTTTCCAAAAAGGTATAACATCGGTATGTGTTTGATTGATTCAAAACATTAAAAATTACGAAATTGCTTGTAGTAGGCATTAATTTCCATCATCGCAAAAAGAAACAATTGCTCTAAAACATTCAGAATTTATTTGCAGGGATGATGCCAACAATAGCACGTGTAAAACTCATAAAATAAACTATACCTTTGCAATTTTGAAAGAATTAAAAATATGTTGTTTTCATGCATGAGTTGACTACGACTTAATTTAAAATATCTTGAAAATGGAAAGCTTTACTTGACCAAGAGCACCCTTTTTGTGGCAAATTGTATGAGGAATAGTTATGAGTTTTAATTTTTATGAAATACAGGGTGTGCAAAAGGTATAGGTCAAAATTGTTTGATAGTCCTCCTTATTCTACGCCAATGGATTATCTTGTTTTGTCATAGTGAAGTGTAATAATTCGTATCAGTAAGCAACTAGCGTGCACCTATTTTCAAGTTAAAGTCTCTACCCTAAATGAAAATATTCTAAAAACATGTATTTTCAATATCACTCCATCAGGAAGCTGTCATCTAACTTTTCTTGATAACTCGTCAAGATCTATATATATATATATATATATATATATATATATATATATATATTTTCAGTTTACGGTACTTTATTTTCTGAAATACTCTGCGTATATAATATATATATATATATATATATATATATATATATATATATGAATTGTGTATATTGTTCAGTTCCTTTTTAGACATGCAAATAATACGCAGAGGTAATACTTTAATTACAGACTGGTACAGAAAACCAATATCCTCTGGAAGATATCTAAATTATCACCCCTTTCACCCGATGCATATGAAAATCAACGTAGTTCTTGGCTTAAAAAGAAAAATAGAATCAGCTTCACACCGCACGCTAAAATACAAAAATTTATTAATACTCAAAGACCTACTACTTAAAAATTCATATCCTAGTACACTCATCAATAAACTACTTTTCAACACCCTACATACACGAACACCTCTTCAGACACTACAAGAACTAGTACTATTCCAAACCAAAACACAAACCTCACAGTTCCTACAACATACATATCACTACCGTACATAGACAGGTTAACTGATAAATGTAAACGACTTTTTAAAGACTTAAAAAATATCAGGTTTAGCATAAAACCAATGTTAACCTTGAAAAAAGTATTGTATACCAATCTTAAAGATCCTGATACAAAACTTCGACAATCAGGAGTCGTTTACAGTATTCCCTGTCAAAACTGTGAAGGAAAATATGTAGGTCTCACATCAAATTGGCTGTCTACTAGATTAGCTTCTCATAAAAGCGACTGCAATAGAAATAAAAACATGTGCACTGGCATCTCATGCAATTGAAACTGGACACATAATAAACTACGATGGTACTAAAATTATTTATATTGAAGATAATTACAAAAAACGATTGTTTCTGGAAATGATTGCCATTTCTTTGGAAGAAAACTCTTTAAATAAAAAAACTGATACCCAAAATTTAAGCAACATTTATTCATACCTTTTGACCATAATTAAAAATACCAAAAATCCAAAACCTTACATAACTTTAGATGACTAATTGTAATTCTCTAAAGAAATATTTTATTTTATGATCTGTATTAAACGCTTCAAATAAACTAAATTGTAATCTAGGATTAGCTATATTTTAACATCAACTGTCATGTCACTGTAGTTTTATAAAAATTGTCACCTAAATTTTAATTTTTACCTTTAATATTATTATACACTTTAGATTTTAAGCTTCACTAATCGTAAGTAACCTATATAAAATGTTGTTTAATTGTTAAAGTTTCTAGTTTCCTGAAGAAGAAAATAATAAATTTTCGAAAGCTTGAATGATTATAAGGAGTTTATTTTGAATCCAAATCGAATCTGACTGAATCCCCGATATCGTTATTATAATAATATATATATATATATATATATATATATATATATATATATATATATATATATATATATATATATATATATACAAGTCCTGTCCAAGACCTTATATTTTCCATCTTTCAATTACTAGCTCGATTTGAAATGATCATTTGGGATTTGCATAAAAAGTCTAAGTCATTATTTCATCTTATTCACTATAATACGATAGTATTTATCAACTTACCTTGTGTAATTAACTACCTAAAATATTTATATATATATATATATATATATATGTACATATTTATATATGTATATATGTACATATATATATATATATATATATATATATATATATATATATACATATATACACCACCCTCTACTTTCTGTGTGTTTCACCTATATTATAACCTTTATTTTATACTTTTGTAAAATGTGCACACCTAATGCACGCCCCTTGTACTTGCACCGTTTGGTTGGTTCTTTTATAAACTATTTAATGTAATGCCTCGACTATTTAAAACTCTTAATCTCAGGTTATTCAACTGCTTATAGTGGGTTTCCGTTATAAGTAGTTGTGTTAAGTCCAACCAACGTGCACCCTTTTGTTTTACTATTAAAATTGCTACTCTACTTTAGTATATGCCAAAATTTCTAATTAGATTAAAGTTACTATGTGCCAAATTAAATTACAACCAAATTTTATATGACTAAATTTTGACGTATTAAAGAATTTTAAACACTCACCTGGTCTATACTCCGTCGATGCCTTGCTGAATCCTGGCACAAAATCCTAATTACCGTATACGTCTTCACAATGCTGTTCTTGAATTTCCGTGCTACCAGGTGTTCTCGAATTTGACTGTTCCCCAATATCTGAAATGATTAACCCAAATTTAGAATTTAGAAAAAAACTAGTGCTATAACTTCCCTCTGTACTAATCTCCACTTCAAATCCTTGTTTCCGCTCAATGCTTCTGCTGCCTTTAACCCGCTCCAATATCCAACTCGTATCTTTGTTTCCGCTCAATGCTCCTGCTGCTTTTAACCCGCTCCAATATTCAACTCGTATCTGTGTTTCCGCTCAATACTCCTGTTGCCTTTAACCCGCTCCAATATCCAACTCCTAATCTGTATAACCACTCTCGCTGACCCGCTACCTTTAAGACCACTCTTCAAATCCAATTTCTAATCGTCGCACAATCACTAATATTCCCTTTATACTTCCGCTTGTTTCTTTACCACTTTTCAATTAAACTCATTTTTAAAAACAATTACTTTTATTTTCTTTTTCAAAATATTTGAATACAAATTAGCACCGTTCTGAAAACACGTCTATTACCAAATTTGTTCGAAAAAATAATCTCAAAACACGTCTTTTACAAAATTGCTTCGAAAAATAATCCCTTTGTTTACTCTCTAAGGCGACCATGTTAACTCTCTACTAGCCTACTACATTTTAAAGTCCATAACAAATAACTAAGTTTGTGTCGCACATACCATAGTCCATGTCTTTTATACAGTTTCATAATCACATTAAATTCTAATATATGTCCTAAATCTTTACATTCAACCAATCACATTTTACGTTGTTATAACTAATAATTTTGAGTTTACAAATATTGTCCAAAAGTTGATGCTATAGAAAATGAAACCAAAATAAATTACACTTGACCCTGGATGCATGTTGATAGTGAACATTCATAGACGCATCCGGCTTTTGGACGGCAAATGTACTTTCAAAGGCTTTTAAAAATTCAACTCGGTATAAACCCTTGAGCATTTCACATCTTACTACGCCACTTAGTCATTTTAAAATTGCCTTTTGGCACTTAATTTCAACTACTATATTTGAATGGTATTTTAGTATGCATAAAATACGGCAAACATACATTTTTAGGTTTATGTGATCAAATAAGTGGATTATTTTTGTTTGGCATATACTACCTGGTACTAACCAACCCTTATAACTCTTAGTAGCTCCCTTAGACATTTTAATATATATAAAAGGTTCTTGATAATTCTTGAGCGTAGTTAAATTAGAAAAGATTTTGTTTTTTGGTTCTTGGGATAAAGTCGCTCATAAAATTAAACACACAACATTAAATGTGTATCATTTGTATTAAATCGTACGTTTCGGTGATAATTTACACCTTAATCATCGATCTACATGAAAAAGTATATAAATAGGTAATTCATATAACAGGTAATATATGTTTAACTTACTTATTACTTGATAAAATTATTTATGTATTCATATAATAAAAGTAACAGAGGGAAGCTTGTAATATTACTGATTAGGAATTAAAATTAATTTTAAATTTTGAATGAAATGTCAGTTCACTTATTTGACAAAAATGTAGGATCAAGGATGACATCAATCACAAATTATGACACTATTTGCTTATATTTTTTATTTAAATAGTAGTATGTGGTTTATTTGTAAAAAAAATTTTTGTATGGTGGGTTGCATAAAATAGTTAGATTTTAAAATCTTATATTTTTACAGGTGTAGTAAACAGGTTGACTTTTGACTTAAATTAAATAGAATTCTGTGTGTAACAATATCATTATAGTTAGTATATTTTTTGGATTAAAGTGTATAGGTATGAGTAAACTGTATGTAAATTATTGATGTCTTCTTTGTGATTGATGAAATTTTGTTCTTGGTTTATATGAAATGATTCTAAGAAAAGTCTTTTTGTAATTGCTTTCTATATCTAAAATTTTTACATTATCATAATTGACTTTGTGTTTTGTATTGTATAAATGTATAGAAAGAGTACAAAGTTTTCCTAATTTTGCATCACTTTTGTGTTGTGTCATGCGATTTCGGAGCCAATGTTTGGTTTGGCCTACGTGAAACTTTGCATTCAAATTGAATTTTATACACTAAATTGCTACATAAAGCTTTATTTGTTTTCTTTTAGTTTAGTAAAAAGTTTCCAATGGACTTAGTATTTGAATTTATTATAGTTACAAAAGGTTGTTTTAGTAATTTTTTATTAGTGGTGAAAGATTAGTAATATATAAAAGTTTTTGTAAATGATACCAGTATGTTTATTTTGAGGTGGAAATATGATTGTGTTAGTATGTAGTAGTTTTGATAAAAGTGGTTTAGGGTAACCGTTGTTGATTAAGATTGATATTAGTTCTTTCAGATTTTTTTCTTTAAATTTAGGTTCACAGATAGAGACCATACGATGTTTCAGTCCTAATATGGTGTTAATTTTTTGTTTCATGCTATGATTGGAATGGTAATTTAAATATCTTTCTGATTTGTAGGTTTTTTGTAAATATCAAAATTGATCTTGTCATTATTGCGGATAACTAGTGTATCAAGAAATGGTATTGATTAGTGAGATTCTAGTTCGTAAGTGAATTTCAAATGTTCGTTAAAATTGTTAAAATGTTGAATGGTGGTTAGTAAAAATGTTCAGGAAGTGATCAGAGAATGTTATCAACGTATTTGACTAGAAATACCATTTTGAAGGTAAGTTGGGTAAAACTTGTGAAAGTGTTTTACCTAACACTTTTCAAAATAGTTTTCTAGTCAAATCATGTATGAACATTCTCTGCTCACTTCCATGAAACATTTTTACTAACCACCATTCAACATTTTAAAATTAACAGAACATTTGAAATTCAATCTACCTAATCTCACCAATCAAACATTTCTTGATACACTGTTATCACGCAAAAGTGAGCAACAAGATCAATCTTTGATATTTACAAAACCTACAAATCGAAAGATATTTAAATGTACCAATTTCAATCATAGTGCAATACAAAATTAACACCATGTTGACTGAAACTCATATGCTCTATCTGGAACCCAAATTTAAAGAAATTTGAAAGAACTAACATCAATCATAATGTCAACGAACGGTTACCCAAACCACTTTTATCAAAACTTTACACAATCATATTTCATTCAAATAAACATTGATATCATTTACAAAAACTTTATATATTACTAATCTTTCACCACTAATAAAAAATTACTAAAACAACCTTTGAATTAAATATTCAAAATCCATTGAAACTGTTTTACTAATAAAGTTCAGGAATATCAAAAGTATCCTTTTGATGATACCATATTTGATAAGGTAATTGAAATTGTGAATGCTAAAGCTTCATAAGTTTAGCCAACAAACATGTGGCTCTGAACATTCGCATGACATAACACAAAGTGATGCAATAATTAGGATTCTAAATTCTTCACTTTCATGATACGTTTATACAATACAAGCACAAAGTTTCAATCTATGATAATGGTAAAAATTTTAGATACTGAGAAAGCAATTACAAAAAAGACTTTTCTTAGAATCATTTCATAAAACCAGAATCAAAATTTCATCAATGCACAAAGAAGACATCAATATTTACATCAGTTTATCTCATGCCTATACATGTTTAGATCCGATCAAGAAAATATACTAACTATAATGTATTGTTACAAACACTAGACATTTAGTTAATTAAGTCAGAAAGTCAACCTGTTTACTACACCTGTCAAAAATATGAGATTTGTAAAATCTAACTTATCATTTATGCAACCACCATCAAATTTTTTGACAACATAAACTTCACTATCACTACTGATTTAAATAATATAAGCAAATGTGTCATAATTGTGACTTGATGTCATCCTTGATCCTACATTTTTCAAATAAGAACACATTTCATTCAAAATTTAAATTAATTAATTCTAATCAGTAATTACAAGCTTCCTCTGTTACTTATGGGCAATCATAAAATAATTTTATCAAGTAATAACGTAAGTTAAAATATATTACCTGTTATATGAATTCCTATTTATATACTTTTTCATGTAGATCGATGATTAAGGTGTAAATTATCACCGAAAGCGTACGATTTAATACAAATGATACACATTAATGTTGTGTGTTTAATTTTGAGCGACTTTATCAGAACCAAAAACAAAATCTTTTCTATATATATATATATTATTGTGTAGTCGGGCCCCGCTAGTTAAACGTCTTATATATTGTGAAGCTTACGCAGTAACTCTTAAACAGAACCAATCGTGCCCCACAATTTAGGTGCCGTAAATATTGTGAGTCCTCTTTTGAAATAGCCCCAGCGTTGGGCTGTCACAATTATTGTAAAGCTCAGCTTCTTGGACTAGTGATGTTTACCTCGGCTGCTCGGCTCAGTTCCTACAATGCTTATGAAACTAACAAAGAAGCTTACCTGGCCTCCTGAATCTCAAACTCCTACTTACTACGATGCTGTAATCTGAAAGACAAATACTTCTCTACAATCATATCCAAAATAACGCAACTATGAAAATGCATCACACTCTATTTACACGAAATAAAATTTAGCTCTTCCAAAACAACTATTCACTGACATACAATAATATATCTTTGATTAGAAACAATTCGTTTCTCAGAAATGTGTTTGGATTAATTATTTTCATCACACATATACCCTATTAAAGTAAGTGGGCTAACGTCATACTTGACGTTAACCCTTGTCTTAATATGAGCTCACAGTAAAACTCTTTAAATCTGTGTGCAAAATTATAGCACTGCAATAATAAAAAAGTCCCCTTTACTTTGTACAAAGCAGTCTTGTTATCCTTACATTAATTATTCATCTCTACATAAACGGGTTTTCATTTACAAATAATGTTCAATAAAATTTTAGGTCCACCTAATTCATAGAAATAATCACTCAAAAGCACAAAGAGTTAAAGCACGTCAAATAAACACCAGAACAAAGTTTTATAAAAAGCAGTTACCACTAACTGCAAGCATCTGCAAACGAGCCCTCGATGATGTTGTTGTCTAGAATAACTCTAGGCTATGAAACTGCTCACCAAGTTGAGTCACACTATTCCCCTCGGCACGCTGCTATCCAAATCTATTCTATTGTACCATTGAAAGTGCATGCAAACCTCTGAAATTCCCATTACAATCTCATTTACAGTCAATAAATCAATACTCGATGCATTCCCCTTTACCATTCCATCTTAGAACGCATTGTACGCTACAACCACCAAATAGCAATTGTTTGTACGTACATAGTTTATAAAAGCTTCGCTTTTAATTCAGTATTTACTTTAAGGTTTTTAAAAACGCCAATTAATTACTACGACACACCAACTTGTGTATAATTACAACTAACGATATTGGTAATAAGATCACTAAATAATATTCACTACTACTTGAGTTAACCTCAATGGCGAGCGAAGAAAGTCAGAAAGGATATCCCGCTTCTGCATGCGTTTATATAGACCCAACTCACATCATCACTACACAAACACGCTTTCCAGGTACCCTTACCAAACCGTCTTCCAATTCTTCTAAACAAAAATTTTCAACTTTCTACAAATTCTCGAAAACTCTTGTTGGCCTTCTGCAATACCAAGTATTGTAGCACGCAAACACCAACGGTCTTTCAAAATCACGGAATTTTGCACAATGAATAACCGTTTTACCTCGAAACCATCATTTTATTTTCTAACGGCTGCTCAATACGTTGAAATCGCGTCCCAACTGTCTTCAAAATCCTTGGTTTATCCACGCACCTCATCACGTGTCTTGCCTCATCTCGCTCTATCATACATGCAAACATTTTCCATCCCTTTCTCCGTTTGCACGTTCATATCGACGTATTCTTTCATATACCCTCACTAAATTTGAACCTCTCTCTCATCTCATTTTCACCTGTGAAGAATAATCTTCTTTCTTTGTTCCCCTTCGGTAGTTTGTCTATAGCATCCCTACCTCATTCAGAGTCCACATCTAAATCGATACCTTAAACAGACATTCTGCATCCCACTTGCACCTATACATTTCGATCCGTCTTTGTTTATTCGTTTAAATGTTAACGCAATACTAAACATATGTTATCGACTATCCTCTGCTAACGCATCCTAAAAGCCATCTTTACTTGTAAAATATCGATCCGCGCTCATTTACCGGCCTTTGCCTTTCATAGAACTACCTGTTTACCATTTCTCCTCTATTATCCTTGAACATAATTATTATTCAGAATATTTTCAACTGGTTGTTTCTCTCAGAAGCGATATCCGTTGCTTATTTTGTAAACACCTTAATATAAATGCTTTTAGAACGTCTACCAATGTTAAAAATGAAAATATACGTTAGAACAATATTTACACGCGGTACCTTGAGCTTATGATTATTAATATAACACTAAAGAAACATTGAAAAGCTAATTTTAAATAATATTTATTAAATATAGTCTAAATTACCCTATACGCTAAAAATATTTACATTTAGTTATCCGTAGGTAAAATTACCTAATTCTGTTCCCTCTTATAAACGCATACTGATAATTCTTTTGCGCATTTTTGTCAAGGTTGAATATTGAAGGCAATTTCATTATGAAGCTCAACTCTAAACAAAATAATCCTTAACCTAGAGCTCTGAAAAACGTCTTAACTTACTAATGCATTGTATATACACACGGGAGCTTGCACTAATTTCTCAGCTACTTAATCTAATAAATTCTAACCTACAAATTACATAGTAATATATATATATATATATATATATATATATAAATAAAGTATCTATAATAACAGGCTATTAGGTCTGCTAGTTAATGAATTAAACTCTTTATTATAATTCAAGCTTTCGGTTTTTATTTTAAACCTTTATCAAGAATACTAAAAATTGTGAAACGTTATTAGGGCATACAATAATCAAATACTTACTAATGTGAGGTTTTTAAACTAGAATCGTTGATATAAATAAAATTCATAAATATAAATTAAAAGTGTGATGTATAAAGCTTTTAACAAAATAATATTTTTATTTTTGTTAAAAGCTTTATACATCACATAATTTATATTATAAATTTTTATATCAACGATTCTAATTTAAAACATCTAATAATCAAATACTTACTAATGTGAGGTTTTTAAACTAGAATCGTTGATATAAATAAAATTCATAAATATAAATTAAAGTGTGATGTATAAAGCTTTTAACAAAATAAAAATATTATTTTTGTTAAAAGCTTTATACATCACACTTTAATTTATATTTATGAATTTTATTTATATCAACGATTCTAGTTTAAAACCTCACATTAGTAAGTATTTGATTATTGTATGCCTAATAACGTTTCACAATTTTTAGTATTCTTGATAAAGGTTTAAAAATAAAACCGAAAGCTTGAATTATAATAAAGAGTTTAATTCATTAACTAACGAACCTGTTATTATAGATACTTTATTTTATAATCTGCAAGGTCGTTACACCACATAATTATATATATATATATATATATATAATATATATATATATATATATATATATAATAAAGTTAATAAGATGCAATAATAACTTAGACTTTTATGCAAAGCTCGAATAATCATTTCAAATCGAGCTAGTAATTGAAAGAAGGAAAATATAAGGCTCCAGACATGATTTGAATCTGCACTTTCAGCTTTCCGGGCTGACTATTTGCCAATTACACTACCGGGACTTGTGCTAAAACTAGAAATTTTCTACAAATATTTCATTTATGTCACCACACATCAACCTTACTTTCAATTACGTTTGGGATTTTTGACAATCATATCTGACAATGTCAAGTTTTTGACTTATGTCAGATATAGATATTTGAGCGTCGCTTCCTGTCTATATCTGACATAAGTCAAAACTAGACACTCTCAGATATGATTCCAAAAATGCCAAACGTAATTGAAAGTAAGGTATCGTAACATACATGATTTAGATTTGTAATAATTTTCCAATTTCAGCACCAGTCACGGTAGGTTAATTCTTAATATGTCAGCCCGGAAAGCTAAAAATGCAAGTTCAAATCCTGCCTGGGACCTTACATTTTCCTTTTTTCAATTACTAGAGCGATTTCAAATGATCATTTGAGCTTTGTATATAAGCTTAAGTTATTATTTCATCTAATCAACTATAATACCTTAGTATTTATCAACTTGCCTTGTGCAATTAATTTCTTAATATGTGTGTATTTTTACTCTTGGTCACGGAGTACTAAAAGTTACACGTTGTAAAAACACAGTTTTTGCAAATAAAAATATACTTACAATAGTCGATATTGTGCAATTGCTGGCATGTGCTACAGGAAATATTTTCTAAAAAGCTATTTTGAACAATTACACAATATGTAGTTTCTGACAAATGACATAAATTAAAACATTTTGTTACGGTAACTTTTTGAAATAGGGCGGTTCTGCATTAAATTGGAACTAATTTAACGCCAATCTAAACACTTTTTATGTTATTCTCAAATAATGCAAACTTACCAAATACGCATTCTTTAAAATCGTTAAACCAAGGTAACGAGTTCGGATAGACAGAAATGACCTTTATCTTGAATGGTAAGATTAGCCAGAAACTTACGAGAGAGCACAAGACAAATGGGTCGAAGGAGTCGTGGAAGATCAAGATATGCGTCAATAAATACGAAGCAGGACTAGTCCAGTTCAGAACAGATGACCTGATCGATAAGTCGTCGGAAAGTTGCAGGAGAATTGTGGAGGCCAAGAACTTAGCACAAAATTGATAAAATCCTTCTAGGGTAGGGTGATAGCAGTAATGGGTTTTAATCGGGAAAATAGGAGATTTGCAGTAGACTGAGCGGATATTTAGAGAAGAAAGAAACGAGCATTACGGAGACGGTCTAGGATAGTAGAGATATATGAGAGCGTGTAGGCACCTTACTGGGCTGCTTGGTTGAACTTATGATAGTCGGTGCAAAACCTATAGGGCTAATATTTTGTCTTGACGAGAACAATGTGGCTAAACCACAAACAGCTAAATAGTTTTATGACTCCGAACAGAAGCATTTTGTCGCGCTCGGAATGGGTCACTTTCAAAAGAGTAGGAGAAAGAGGATAGTACCGTTGTTTGATAGGTTTTGCCGAATTACGAATATAATGTTGTACCAAAGTAGTACAACCTAAACCAGTAGACTGCTTAGAAGAAGTGGTAATAATTAGATCATCTAAACAGAGTTGTTGATCGGAAATAGATTTTGCTACAATATTGGCAGGATCAGGGGTGTTTGTGGTTGAAGAGAAAGGAGAAACAAAAGTCTACACACTATCCCGAAAATTTGGGACACAGTGTACAGAAATCGACCCCAAGAAGAAGTTGGTGCGAAGCTTTCGGGATTATAAGCGGTCTAGGATAATGGAGCTGCTCCGTGGCGTAGTGGTATGTGTGTGACTACTATGCCCAAGGTCCCGGGTTCAAATCCCGACACGGTCCGCTTGAGAAATGTTAGGCGAGCATTTTTCATAATAATACACCCTCGTTCGGATGAGAGGTAAAATGGAGGTCCCATGTGTGTGTTGTCACGCTCGTTAAAGATCTCTACCTTGCTTGGAACAGCAAGGGTTCGGCAAAATTCCAAATTCTCCAGGTAAAAAAAAATTGCTTCTTGGCAAATGTAGTACCTTCGGGTGAAGCATTGGAAAATCACATGTAAGGTCTAGGATAATGGGCGACTCCGTGGAGTAGTTGGTATGTGTGTAATTACTACGCCCAAAATCCCGGGTTCGAGTTCCGACATAGTCCGCTTGAAAAATGTTAGGGTAGCATTTTTCGTAAAAATACACAATCATTTGGATGAGAGGTATAATGGAGGTCCCGTGTGTGGGTGTTGTCACGCACGTTGAAGATACTTACCTTGCTTGGAACAGCATGGGAGCTTAGGTATAGTAGTCACACGCATACCATCTACGCCACTGAGCCGCCGATTACTGCTGCATCACAAGATTGGTCTCAATTTGAATAAGTCAACCGCTGACTAAAATGGCTCAAGCTCAGAAAGATGTCGAGCGCTACGAAGTTCTTTGACGAAATTTTTGTATCTTAGTTTTAAATGCGCTGCGGAGATTTGCTTACGTAAGTAATAATTGAGAATGTATTTTACGTTCCGCCTTGGTTGGAGACATCTTTTTACAGCGACGTTCTGTGTATAATCACAAGAAACTAACCCGTTTGAACGTAAGAAAGGGATTGTCCCCAACAAACTCAGCAAGAAATTGTTGTAACTCTTGGATAGAAGTCGTAACCCTTTTCTGTTCGGAAGCGAAAACCAATTATACAGAAGTACGAGGGTGCCCTTTGTCCAATTGCAGGTGGTAAGCACTTTGTTCGAATCTGCATAACTCGGCATTGGTTTCCGAATCAAAACCTCGCAAATCGAGTTAAAGCTTGGTTTTTACAGCCGATTAACGTAAATGCGCCAATATGACGTCATGAAAAGGAATAACCAAGGAAATACAAAAAATAGCAAGTACCTAAATTAAAGTGAACGAAATGTACGAGAACTAATGAACAAAAATAGGGAGCGGCAAACGAAAACTTGAGCGCTAGAATTATTAACCTTCTCTATGGAGAGGTCTAGTAAGAAAAGAACAAAATCGGTAACGGAATGCTGGTCCGGGTTAAAAAAACAAGGAAGAAAAAGAAGAGAACGAGTTCCACGCTAACACAATCGAAGATTAGGGGGTATAGAGAACGAACGATATTACAAGCGACCCAATTCGCCCTTCTTTAAACATCAGTACCTGAAATGATAATTAAACACAAAAGCACATGTAAAATGTAACTGTAATAAGTAACCTTTATGCTAAATAACTGCTTTAAAGACGAAAATATAAATATTTCAGTCCACACTAACTAGTAGTAAATATAAATTATATCTACATAACTATCAAATTAAAGGATGTTTTATGAATAAAAGAAGTACGCTATTATACACCCCTTAAGCTTGATAATATATAGAAAACATTACAACAAGCGTAACGCAATTTCAGTTCTAAATATATCAATAAGCTTAAATAATTTAAAAATAAATATTGCTGGAATATTACCTAATTACTTACCAGATATACGTTGAACAATAACAATGTTGAGCTCGTCCAAGTTATTAAAACAAAGAAAAAATTCATGTTTACAATAGTACATCAGTAGTACATCAACAGTACATCAATCACTCTACTAGCATCAGTAATTGAACAAAACCTACAGCATTAAATAGTCCGCGTCGTAAATGAGTCACGTAAACAGCTCTTACTTAATCACTGTGATAAGATGATCCCTCACACAGACTATGAAGAGTGTTGGTGAATTTTTAGCCGTCAACGAACAGTTACACCCGAAGTAAACAGAAGAATTAACAATAAAACCTAAAACATGTTTGAAAACGGTTAGCAACTGTATCTTGATTTTGAAAGAGCATAATCTATAACATTTTTAAGCATTATATAAAAAATTGATAACAAACCGTGTGTATACGTTAATGGTTCCTAACAGAACTCGTGAATCCGTTTGACAACATTAAAGTATTTCTTTACAGCTGCCTGGTTTGGTTTACAGCACGTAAAAAACTACTATAGTAAGGACAAAATCTCAATAACACAAGCTACACGTTCTATATATTTATATTTATCAGGAAAATCTTGAAGAACGTATTCCTAGAACACTTCATTGCAAAATCAACATTGAAAATATATTGACAACAAACACCAACGAACGTCATTTCGAATGAAAATTTCTTACCTTGTAATTGTTTACTGTCTGTGGCTAATTCAGAGGATAACTCGTGAGGTTCTACTATAGCACTATTGAAAAAATGCTTAGTTTTGAAAACGTTATAGCAACTTTGATTCGTTCCAATGGCTTATACAAAATTTGAAAACTAGTGGCAAAATGGAAAGTTAACCTTTCTAGGGCAAAATAATGGAAAAATTCATGTCTTGTCGCAAATTTTTAATTTCAATTGAAATCTATTCAATTTTTGCTCTCAGAATATACTGATCATGAACCAAAATTGTAAAATTTCCTTCGAAATTCTGAAGGAAGCTTGAAATAAGGCAATTTGATGACTAATTAAATTTTTTATTTTGTCTTGGGTATGTCATAGATGAACTGGCATTATCGTATTTTTCTTCATAGCTAGTAATCTAAATTCGAGTCATAAACTTTACTGCTGAGCCTACACTGTTAAAAAGGGATCATTTTGATCGTTTATTCCAGAGGGGATTTAACTGAATCAATTCCAACTCAATCTAATTTCCTAAGATTTGGACCGTGTCATACGAATTGTGAAATTATTGGTTGAATTGACAAACCTCTGAAGATTTTGAAAATGTATTTTGAATTTGAACATCTTGAGACGTTAAAGTTACAAAGTTTTTTTGTTATGTTATCACAAACTTCAATAAATGTTCACAAGTCAGTTTTTATTTTTATCCCTTTGTTTCTCTTTTGGGAATTCTTCTTAGAAACTGTTTGTTCCACTTTAAACTCTGGATCACTATTTCCGTTGTTGTTTCACTTACCCACCACTTTCTTCAAATTCTCGAATAATTTTTTGTTTTCTTGACTATATTCATGTTCTAATTTTTCCTTAATGATTATTATCGTAATCTGAATAAAAATTGGGAGTTAAAAATATGTCAGTAGGGTCTCTTTAATTTGTATGCCCGAATGACAACTCAAAGGAAGTATTCTTTATTGCACTGTGAATCGAATTATCATAACCCATTATTGTATAGTCCATTAAACTGTTTTCGTTCTGGTAAATTTGGAATAGAGTCGTAGGTGGTCAACTAGTAGAATGTGTTCATTTAACTATAGGCTTGGATTTGTGATATCCAGATGTTGTAAAAAGTACATTAATTTTGTGTAGTGCTAATATTTCTTTAAATTGTTAAATTCTTTTCCCTCATCTATCACATTGGTATAGGGCATTCCAAAAAAAGTAAAATATTTAGTTAGCGATTGACTAATGTTTATTGCGGTATATATATATATATATATATATATATATATATATACATATATATTGCTGTGATACTCCAACCCCTACGACTTTGTGTACACAAAATGCTGTGATATTACTCCAGCCCCTACGATTTTTTATTAATTTTAGCCCCACGGTTGGGCATGTCATAAAATGCTATGTTACTTTTATTATAATCAACAAGCCCCTACGGTGAGCGTCATAAAATGCTGTGTTATTTCCTTTATATTATGCCCCGCGATTTGGGTCTATCATAAAATGCTGTGATGTTTTAATTTGCCCCTTTTGATCAACCAAGCACATATGATGTGAAATGTTAAGTTATGGATTTTCTTTGCCTCAACTAGCTGATTCAATTAAATAAAGCAATTCTACAATACACAATATAAAATCTTTCCTTTTTTAGTATATTTACATATACCAGATTTAAGAAATTGAAGCCAGCAAAACTAGCCTTTTTGTTTATATTTAGAGATCTTTTGAAACGTTTCAAGATGCCTATTACCTTTTTCATAAATTGATCAATGAAACTACTGTTTTGTTGCCTCTTACATATACGAAATATATTAAATTAAAACAGTTTTCAGTAATAAATTATGCCAATGTCGCTAACCTGGAATGTTCTGTAGTCCCTCTGCATCTCCCAAGAGTTTCCGTGCCCAGTCTGAATATTTAGAGTCGAATTTGGAAGTCGACATCAAAACCAAAATACTATCCAAAACGTTATTAGAATCCAATTCCATAAATTAAAATCCCATTTAAGATTCAATTTGAATATCAGTAAATAAAAGATTTTCCATGTCCGTAATTAACAAGACAGTAATAGAACATTTACCATGTCAGTATTTATCAAGAAGTAATTACCAAAAAAGTAATTAACCAGTAATAGAACATTTACCATGTCAGTATTTATCAAGAAGTAATTACCAAAAAAGTAATTAACCAGAATAATTACAAGAAGTAATTAACAGGAGCCCTGTTTTATTTATGTTAAAAATGTATTTTTATTAAGTCATTATTTACTTACGTCTATAATAGAGCGGCTCACACTTGCACAATTTGTACACTTTTCGAAATAAATTTAATTCACTTTCGTCTCACTGGTTACGTAAATAATTTAGCACTGCAGAGTATTGTCGTAGCCCAGTTTAAGTTGTATATAAACTCGTCGCTCATTCCTTATCGTATTTAAAACCGTACCTCTCTTGTTTTCCATTTGTTCATTTACGTGTTGGGACGAAACCATTTGCCTTTATCTTTGTGTATTCCGGGAATTTTACCAATTGTTTAGTTCGAATATTCGGATGAATGCTTGACTTATCACGTATTACACTCACCTACCATGGTATTTAATTGAGAAATCCTACGAATTTTCCGTTTATTAAATCACGTATTCATTGTTTATTACTTATTCTAATCTAAATCGAAATAATCCGTTGTCTGTTTATTTCCTATTAAATATTGGATTTTTGAACAAATGTAGTTCATTATGTCACGTACGATTTTCAAATAATGCATAATTTAAACTGCGTATACGATGATATATTTAACGCGTTTAATCTCATGTATTTTTGTATTTTTATGTACAGTGTGCTCTCAACTAACAATATGTATGATGACATATTTCCTCTTGTAATATCTGTAATTATGTGCTTTTGTTAACTGGAAGTTTCTTTTATTTATTCTACGACCCCTGCGACTTAACCTACCCCTTAACTACCCTATAATTATAGCAATATATATATATATATATATATATTGCTATGATAACAGGATTATTTAGGGGTATATAGGATCATAAGGTTCGCACACTACATGTAAATAGTATTAAAAACTAGAAAATTAAAAAATTTTATCCTGAAATGTACGTAATTCGCAAACTATACAAAAAGTTAACATCTAGCAGACTGTATACAGTTACCTTTAGTTAACTTTAGTTAATGCAGGGAAACTCATCCTTCAATAATACAACTACATTCAGTAAGATATACAACTTTGTACAGAATCAAATTCATTTTAAACCAGAAAAGCATTCATAAATTTTAAATAAACACGCATTAAGAGCATCGAAAGCTAGAAAACCATGATACGAATCCTGTTAAAATAAACACGTAATGGTTCAAGGAAATAACAAAGCAGCCTTGCAATAAACACAATTTTCAAAACAAACACGTTTCAGAAACGCAGGATGTAAATAAACGAATTTCAATTTACGTCATTTCGCCTACGTGATTTTTAACATGGAGCAAATCCAAAACCCAAAAGATTATCTTGACAAAAATAAAAGCCACAAGTTTGTCTACATGAGAGGTCAAATTAAAATTTCTTACAACAAAACAAAACAAGACGGGTAAAAATACACAAGTTATAGGAATCCACTATGTGGAACCTGAATGCTACGTGATCGACGACATTGTTCAACAAGCTATTATCAAATTCATACCGGAGAAAAGCCCAAAGTATGGACAATAACCTAGCCTCAAACTTTGACCGAAGGACGCAGATAACCAATGATGTCAGATGGAGGCGTTGGTTCAAATACCTGACGAATTTGATAAACAATCGGTCTTCCTTCATCAAGAGCGCGCTCCATAGCTGTTCAAATTATAAAATTACCTAAAGAGAACAAGAAAAATTAAATAATTATATTTTGTAGAAGTTATGATTGAAAGGTTTTGAAATTAAAGTTATAGTGAAAATACACGAGAGAAGTTTTGCCGTTAACTGAAAAACGTAAGTGAAAGCTTATTAATTTAACATAATTTTAATATTTATAATTTAGGCCCTGAGTAAAAATCAGGATTAGCACATCTAAATTGGTACATAAATCTATATTGGTACATAAATCTAAATTTGCAAATAAATGCGAATTTAGATATACATCGATCTAAATTTGCATAAAAACATTGGTTTGGATCTACGCGTAGGAGCACTAAAGCGGAGGATTGTTCTAAGCATTAAATGGGTGTTTGGCAAAATGGTACTCTACAATCAAGAGGTGAACTCAACTGAAAACAATCCAGAGGTACTATCCAACAGCACGCAGCGGCAGATCCAAGAATAGGGAGAACAAACAGACACGCAAGGAAAACTACACTTTAAATTGTAATAATTTGTTTAGAAGATAAAAATATTAACTTTAGACATAAGTCAAATACAGTAGCAAATCACAAAGTTTTTCTGATTATATTATTTTTAAATTAAATACTTGTAGGTTTAAGGCCATATGTTCTTTCATTCTTAAAGTTAAATCTACATTTCATAGCAAAAACACATGTTTAACAGATAAAGTGAGCTGAAGCATATTTTGTATAAAGGTAACAGTGGTACTAATTTTAAGATAATCCTGAACCGGCAAACATTTGCAACGTTAGATATATCTAACTTTTTTTATATTACTTCATTAACCAACCGTTTCATGTATCCTTTGGTTTTACAACCAGTCTGTTAACTTACTTCAATTAGAAAAAAATTTTATTAGATGTATATGTAACTACAAACTTGCATTATTTTAATAATGTAACTTTCAGCACAACTAATTTGAAAAGTTACTAATCTACTTCTCTCCATTTATAAAATCGGTGAATCAAAACCATCCCTTTCACAGTAAAGATAACTACATCGTAAAAATTTGTTACTTATTTGTATTCCCAGACCCATGGTCTACAGAGTCACCTACGGTTCTTGCAGCAAAGAAGTACAGCTGGCCAAGATTACCAATAGCAAGATTCATAAAACCTTTGCAGTTCACGTCCGGGCGCAGGAGAGAGGTAATGTATAAATTTAATTCCACAAAAGATGATTTTTTTAAATTATTTCATCGCATCAACTATTAGTCCCTCTAACGAACAGCATATTAGAAAAGACCAAAGAAAAATTTAATATAAAGCAAGACCCTAAAACCAGTTCGTGTTAGGAAGATATTTCCACATGTCTACAAGAGAACTAAAATTATATCTGCATATATCTTACCATCATTTGCTTTAATGATGGGCCTTTTGGTAACGATATAAAATTGGTCTAATCGCCATTATCTCTATAGGAATATTTTTAAGAAACTCTAAAGATTTATAATATATTACATACCGTTCAGGACAGGTAAGATATTCTTCTTCGGAGGTTTAGTAGCAAAGAAGGGGGGGGGGAGAGTGCGAAAGAGAGAGAGAGAGAGAGAGAGAGCGAGAGAGAGAGTGAGAAAGAGAGAGCAACTGTCAAAATTGATTTTTATTACAGAAGTTTATATACACCTCAGTTGTGTACGATTGAGATTTAACTGCCAATCAATTCCACTTCACTTTGAAAATTATTACTAAACCCCAAGAGAAAAATTTGTAATACTCTTTTACCTTAAAGATATGTAAAAGTGGTATGCGTGGAAGGTCGTATTCGGTGTTGTCCGAATATTTAAAAGCTTCCATTAAATGGAGTTCTGTGTACTATATTGGGATCAACTAAACTACGAGTATTGCCGGTATTGACTAACAACGTAGCATTAATTTCAGGAATAACAATTTTCCTTGAATGTGTATACGTGTATTATCTATTATTTCTCGCTTTTTTGAGGCACAATTTCTAGAAAATTTTGCTGGCTAGGATTTACATCATTATCATTATAATGTATATTCTCACACACTAATTAAATTTTCGTCCCTTAATTATACCCTTTATTATACGTTTATTCGTTTCGGTATTCTTATTTCCACTTACTACATATTTCAAAGTTCAAAATCAAAAATTTTTTCAATTTATTGTTTAAGATACATTCCAATTTTAATTTAAATTGTAATAATAAGCTTTAATTTTGTTCGTTTCTCGGTACAGCAGCAACGAATACGGTAGCTTAAACATAAATTTCACTTTTACATTAATTAATTATAATCAACTCATTTTCAACTAAACTAACTTTTATGTCTAATCTGAACTAAATTTGAAGTAAAATTTAAACTAAGTCACTTGCGCGCGCAAACGTCGTCTTTTATATAAATGAGGTTCGTACTATCAGCTAAAACATATTAAAAAGGAATACATTGTATTACAATCTAATGAAACTGCATTCCATCGAACTCCCACGTGAGTTAGTATGAACTTGTATGCAGGTGGCAAGTCTTTTTTTGTATTAAAACAATCTCTTTAGTACAATAAAGTGTTATTCATAATTGATATACTGCAGCAAAATCTTCTTACCTATTTAAATAGAAAACAATAGGTAACTATTTCTTTGAAACGAAAATAGGCGTTGATTGCAACTCTGTTGTTATACGTATGCCTACCATTAATTCTTAAATATAATTAATAAAATCTAAAATTTGTTAAAGCGTTACGTTTAAAGTAATTGTTGCTTAAAATTAAATATGCCCATCTTCTGGTAATAATAATTTATCGTTTTTTGTCTCGCCTAGTTCTGTGTACTTGTCCATTGTTTCTATAAAATTTACATCAGTAAGATTTATAGGGTCCATTTCGACAGGCTATAGAATAGAATTTTTTACTGGATATATTAATATTTGTATCTATAATGCGTTATTGGAATACTTGGTAACGTAAAATAATATAAACCTAAAATTAATTTAAGTTAACTCTAATAGCATACTTTATTAACAATTCTTAATCCTAGTTTTATTAAATAGCTTAATCTGGCGATTTCATAGCTCGCAGTATCCAAAAACTGAATATTATTTCTACCGATGTTGTGTAGGGGCCGTATTTGGAACGTGTCAAATGTCTTCGAGGAATGAAAGGGTTCGTTGCCATCACTACAAGCATTATAGTTGCAGTATTATACTCGTTCCTACCTTCTATAAAGTAAAGGTTATTTCAATCTTACCTACTTACATTTTGATTACATGTCCTTTGCGATTATAACTGGTGCTTAATAGTTGTATTTCTGCAAGACAAGTCCATCGGATCTTCTTTATTAAACGTTGGCGTATAATTTGTGTGACATTAAGCGAATCTTTAGGATAAGCTTTGACTGTTTTGTTACTTATTAAGTGACGTATTCTGCATACCAAACCTGTTATTAAAATGAGAATTTGGATAAAGTGTTTCTTGACAGTCTACAGGCGTGTTAACTTCGTTTGAGTTTGTGCTTTGGAAAAGAAGTTTTAGAGTTAGAATTTGCGAATATGAAGGATGAATGTTGAGACATGATTGAAATTGTTAAAATTCTCTCTGAGTAGATTGTTAGAATGACTTGGATACCTACCGGATGTCATTCTTGAAATGGTTCAAACTTGATTTTGAATTTAAGTTATTGTTTCTCTGTGTTTGACATAAGAAATTTTCTTCTTCATTAACTAATTCCATAACTTACTCTAAACTACTAGTATTGCGAAGTCTAACATTGGTTTAAATGTGAAATAATATGCCGTGAATATATATTTTAAGCACGAGGTCGTCATAGCTTTGAAGTCTAGTAATACGTTCTTCATCTGAAGTAGTCAATAAATTTAAGTTTGCTATTATTCAACTCGTTGCGTCCTGGCAAGGATAGTATTCTTAATGCTTAAAGCAAGAATATCAGTAATTACGCCTGAATGAATAAATTCGGTCTATGTGGTGAGGAAGATATCGTTAGAAAGATTTCTGTACAACCTTAAATGCTCTTAAAGTCCTTTAACATGTTATTATTATTCATGTAGACAACTAAGTTACTGAAATACGTATTTAGTTTAAAATAGAGTGTGGTTCAGACTTTTTATTATATTTAATTTTACGGCAGAAATATAATGAAAAGGTTAAAGATGCCAGCGGCCTTTCGATTAGAAGAGCTTAAAGTTTTGGCTTTATTGAACCACTCCACAACCAATTTCAAAAATATAACGTTTAAACGCTAACATATTTGTATAATTTAGACGTGTTTATTCCGCTCCAAAATACGCAATTTATAAAATTCACAACTAACAAGGCAAAACTTATATTTGTCATCTAATTTAAGAGAGCCGCATACCATTTCATTGAAGAGTGGGTTTTAACCCATATTTCTGGATGAGTAACAACATTCCGGAAAGCTTTGGTTGGGAAATCGTTAAAGACCCGGGAGACGCTAACTTCTGAAACATAAAACCGCATCACCGATCTGTTTGTCGCTATGAGACCGTTCTAATTTGAAATATTTTTCAAATGCGAAGCGTGTTTGTGAAGTGTTTTTAAAATGTTGAAATGACATGTAAAGTTCCCTTTTGCTTATAATAAAACAAATATACGTGTTTTTCTCCGTGTGTTTTTAGAGTAGCTGAATATAAAATTCCAAGTAAGCTTCCATACTTCCGTATTTAGAGTTCACTACATTTTGTTACAAAGGAATTTTTGTG
Organism: Platerodrilus igneus; assembly: GCA_036346225.1. Lineage (NCBI taxonomy): Eukaryota > Metazoa > Arthropoda > Insecta > Coleoptera > Lycidae > Platerodrilus > Platerodrilus igneus. Next base: position 67,159 of record JARFIW010001792.1, read on the forward strand.
CAAAATTAGCAAACCGTTTATTTTACCGCAGTCTCTAATTCTATTCCAGAGGTTGTATAATTAGCGGTCTGCTTTCGGTTTCAAAAGTTTTGCAGTAGATAAATTAAGTAATAAAACTTAGTAAAAATTCACCTAAAAGATTTTGTTGTTAGTTTTTAATTATTAGGTTGCTTCGGAACCTAACTTAAGGAATGCGTTTAGAAATTCATCAGATCTTGTTCAAAACCAAACTGATAACTATAAATAATTGTATATAATTGTATTATGACGAAAGGCAGCTTGTTCAAATAAATGTTGAGTGCATTTTCATATGTATTCTTACATATTTAATCTGTACTACTTAGAATATAGAAAACATTAGATACTAAAATATGCGGATTCATATTTAATAAAACCAACCATATAACCAGCATCGTCGGTCATTAAATTTGAGGCTTTTTGGAGAGGGGTAGTGTACCATTTTAGTATTCCAATGCTATTTATTAACAATATTCTTGTAGACATATATGTATATATATATATATATATATATATATATATATATAACTTTAATTGTGATGTTATTTCTGGGATGCACTCGTTCGTAAAGCAAAAACTAATTAGTCAATTGTAATTTATTTTCTAACGTTTCGGCATGAAAGTTATGCCTTAATCATAGAATAATTACTATGACTTAAAATTGCTATAAATAGGAACACTTATTCATGACACAGTTTTCAATCACTCAAAACTGTGTCATGAATAATGTTCTTATTATAACAATTTTAAGTCATAAATTATTCATGATTAAGCATAAATTCATGCCAAACGTAAAATAAATTACAATTGACTATTTTGCTAGACGAGTGCATCCCAGAAATAATCATCCTGATAAAGTTATACCTACTCGTTCGAGAAAAATACAATATTTATATATATATATATATATATATATATATATAATATCGTGTTATTAGTTAGCTAATTGTAAATACATAAGGGTACAAATTAAGCTAGGGTTAGAGTAACAACGTATTAGAAAATCAAGTTAGGCAGTTAGATATTTAGGGTACTTGAAATAATCAATTCAGAGCTTAGTCAACGTATATAATGTAGGGTTAATTTAATTTTAGTTATATTTATTTAGGAATGACGTAGCATAGAATTTATTGTAAGATAGGGCGATAAAGAATTAAAAACAATGAGGTAAAAATTCCACTTCCAATTTTAGTTAGGGATTACACGAAAACCATAAAAGCTTTACATGTTTGTTAAAATAGGATTATTATTTTCGAGAGTAAAACCAGAAAACGTGTCAAAATAAAAGGGGAAGATAGTTCAAAATAAACTGCCTTTAATATGTTACAAGAAGTAGAAGACCGTTGGGTGCTAGCGTAGTCAATATACAACGAGTACAAAACGGAAAACACATAAGTAAGGCGAAGAAGCAGTATGTTTGTTAAGATATCGATTTTTCATTATGAAGGTAGTAATGTAAGGACACTAGATATAACTGTCATTGAAGAACAAAGACGGAGCAGAAACATATGAGTACGAGTGAGAAACAAAGATTTAATCATGAATATAGTATAGTAGGGAAACTACAAAGAGACTTATTTTTAGCCGGGGAAATAATCAATGATCTCTAGGAATGTTAGAAGCAGGCGCGCATCGATTGAAAGCAACGGAAAGAATTGAACAAGATGATTGGACGATGCAGGTGTACGTGTGACAAGTTTGTAGTAGGAAGGGCAAATATTAAGCTGGTCGAAACATATTTGTGAAATGGAGTTATATGAATAAGAGAGATTAAAAGATGTTTGTTTGTGTTTGAAGGCGGGGATGTATTTAGAATCGATAAACAGTAGAGGCTAGTTTCCCGAATTTAAATGACAGTTGGTGGTTGTAAATGGATTACCAGGTATGTCATTGTTTAAAAACATTGAGTGGTAAATATTTTTATGTTTTTTTATTTTTTTTGTGCATTTGAGTGTTTCGTATGTGATGTATTTAATGAACTGAAAATTTATGGGACTTGAGATAAAAATGAAACTTATTTAGGTAGTCAAGAATAATTAACTTACCTGGTTAACGAGCTTTACTATGAGCTCATGATAAAACAAAGGGTTTAACGTAAGGTACGAGGAACGCCCTCTTGCTTTAATGAAATATTTGTTCAAATAAGGTTATCAAATAAAAATTTTTTTGAAAATGAAATTTTGAACATTACCAATAATACGAATGTACATAAGGGAAGATGTTTTGAAATTGTAATTTGTATTTTATGTAAATAGAGTGGGATGTATTTTGAGAATTGCGTTATTTTGAGTGTGTGATTGTAGGGTGTGAATTTCTATTAGGTTTCAGAATAGAAGCAGTGAGCGGGAGTTTTAGATCCAGCGTTAACACGTAAGCGTTTGTGTGGGTTTTAAAAGGTTTTGGTGGATTTAAGAATTTAGTGAGGAGCGGCCGAGGTATAAAATTTCACAATATTAATGACACCCAAATTGAGGGGCACGAGTTTACAGGGTAAACATCACAATAAAATATGTCGACCCAACATTGGGACACGAAGTAGAGCGAGGTTTTCAGGGGAAACATCACAATAGTATATATATATATATATATATATATATATATATATATTGCGGTGATAAGGGGTTGTTTAAGTGTGTATTTTATAGCAATGGTCATGTAGTAATCAGAAATCACAATAGGAATCAGAAAACTGCATTTATTTAGGAGAAAATTGAGTAATTGGGATAGTTTGTAAATAGTAAGCAGTCAACACCCTGTATATAGAGTATAAGTAGGTTTAAGCGACGCAAATAGAAACAATAAGACGTATAGTTAGCATAAAAATAAGTAATTCATGCATTAGGTAAATAACAAATATTTAACGCCCGGTATATAGAGTTTTAGTAATTATAAGCAAGGCAAATAACTATTGTTTTCAGTAGAAGCACGCGTATTTAGAAGAGGATGATAATAAATGTAATTAAACACGCATTGAAAAGGATTCGAATTAATCGTAACATAATACGGAGATAAGAGATAAAACTTAAAGAAGTGTAGTGTAAGTGCGTACAAACAATTAACAATTTTTAATAGTAAAGGTAATAAAAAGAGCGTTCATAGATAAATATACTTGAAAATTGAATCGAATTGCATCAGGTATTTGTGTATAATATGGAAAAGCGATTATTTTCTCAAAACACCGCATGGTCTGATAACAAAGCATCTGTAAGTAAACAACAATTACTCAAAACGCCGAGAATGTTACATCAGAAAACCACTTCAAGTGTAGGAAATAGGAAGACCTCATTGGTTAAGATTAGTAAGCCAAACCCACAGACAAAGGGAGAAATAACCATACATTAACAACGAGCAATGGTAACGAAGTCAGTTTTCAACTCAACAAGGCCAAGGTGCGTCACTCTGAATCTAAGAGTAACGCGTAAGAATAATATTGAAAAGTGAAATTGTTTAGTGACAGATAGTGCTACGATGATAAAAATTTCTATTGCCGATTAGCGTAAGTAGATTTTGGGGAATTTATTTAAGCTAAAATATAATAATAATAGGGTTCTAAGCTTGGTGCGAGTAATCTAACTCTAAGGTTGGTGCGAGTAATCTAAGTCTAAGTTTGTTGATTGGACGATAATAAATCTAAGTCTGACGATGAGATTCTAAGGTTGGTGCGAGTAATCTAAGTCTAAGTTTGGTGAGAATAATTATAAGTCTAAGTTGGTGCGAATAATCTAAGTCTGAGGATGATAATCTAAGTGTGACGGTGATATTCTAAGTTTGAATAAATCCAGAGGGTGACGACAATAATTCAAATGTAATAATTCAAGCGCGTGGATAGATAATATTTTAAATGGGTATATAATAATTTCGAATTGGTGGAGAATCTCCGGGAGGGGATGCGATCGGAAAGTTAAGAATAAGAGTCGGGAACATTTTGCGAGTCGGAGCGTGAAATGTTAGAACTATGAAGCAAGTGGGTAAGCTAGAGAACCTAAAAATCGAAATGAATAGGTTATCATTAGACATAGTAGGGATCAGCGAAGTTCGGTGGCCAGAGGCGGGGATTTTGGAGTGGAGACTTCAGGGTAATTCATACAGGAGCCCAGAAAGGAAATTTGAGTGTGGGGATAGTTATGCGGAAAAGATAGGATACTGTGTGAAAATTACTTACAAAAGAATGAAAGAGTACTCATGGTTAGATTAGAATCTAAACCGGTAAACACAGTAATAATACAAGTATACATGCCCACCTCTAGCTACAGTGACGAAGAGGTAGAAGCAATCTACAAAGATATCGAAGACATACTAAAACACGTAAAAGGACATAAAAATTTAATAATTACGGGGGATTTTAATGCAGTGGTAGGTGAGGGTAGGGAAGGAGCGATAGTAGGTTTATTTGGTTTAGGCACTAGAAACGACAGAGGAAATAGGCTGGTAGAATTTTGCGACAAGAACAATTTAATCATTACAAACACGTTATTTCAACATCATGCTAGAAGACGAAATACCTGAAAGATGCCAGGAAATATAGGAAGATATCAAATAGATTACATTCTTGTTAGACAACGGTTTAGAAATCAAGTAAAAGACTGTAGAAGCTACCCAGAAGCAGATATAGACACTGACCACAACATCGTAATTATAAAGGCCGCACTTAAATTTAAAAATTTGAAAAAAGAAACGGAAAAAGGCACTTGGACCTACAGAAACTAAAAGAGAAAGATATTTAAGAAAGATTCGAAAAAAGGTCAAATGAATTGCTCAAAAATATCGGGAAAATATCTGATACTAAGGAAGTAGAAACAGAATGGAATAACATTAAATCCAGCCTCGACATGGCGGCCAGAGATATTCTGGGGTATACACAAAAAGTAAATAAGGAACCATGGATAACGAAGGATAGTCTGAATTTAATAGAAGAAAGACGAAAATACAAAAATAAATCAAACGAAACAGGAAAACCGAGATACAAAGCCATAAAATGGGAAATTATTCGAAAATGCAGAAAAGCTAAAGAACAATGGATTGATGAAAAGTGCAAAGAGGTACAAACTAAGATGGAAGTAGGAAAGACAGATGAAGCATACAAACTAATTAGAATCAATTTTAGAGATATAGAACAGTATAGCAAAAATATAAGGGATGCGGGAGGAAATGTCATTATAGAAAATGTAGAGAAAGTGGGTAGATGGCAAGAATATATAGGGAATTTATATGCAGGAGAAGAAGTAACTGCATTAGAAAAGGAATCAGACATTGAAAATGATGACTTGGGTTATCCTATACTTAGAGATGAATTTGAAATCGCATTAAAGGGTCTGAAAAATGGTAAGGCGCCGGGTACAGATAAGGTGCAAGCGGATACTCTAAAAGCCGCTGGTCAAGCAGTAACAGAACGTCTCTTCCAACTTGTAAGCTATATGTATGAGACAGGCGAGATACCCAAAGATTTCAAACATAACATCATAGTAACTATACCAAAAAAGAAATGCGCAGATAGATGTGAAAATTTTCGAACAATAAGCTTGACAGCAAACGTATCAAAAATATTAACTAGAATTGTACAAAAACGAATGGAAAAACGGGCTGAAGAAATACTAGGAGAAGACCAATTTGGGTTTAGGCGAAACTGGGGAGCACGGGAGGCTATCTTAGCTCTGAGGGTGATAATGGAGAAAACAATAGAAAAAGGGGAAAGCGTGTATATAGGGTTTGTAGATCTGGAAAAAGCATTTGACAATGTAAAATGGAAAAAAATGTTCGAAATACTCAAAAAGATTGGAATGAGTTATAGGGATAGACGGATAGTACATAGCTTATACAAAGAGCAAACAGGAGTAATAGAATTAGAGCAGGAACGTAGAGAAGTAAACATCAGGAAAGGGGTAAGGCAGGGATGTTCCCTATCCCCACTAATTTTTAACTTGTACACTGAGGAGGCAATGAATGCTGTCAAATGCAGGAAGACATTTGGAATTACTATGCAGGGACAAAAAATAGATATGCTTAGATTTGCAGATGATATAGCGGTATTAGCATCTAGCAAGGAAGGGTTAGAAGCTGCTCTCAATGAAATGGAAACGGTTCTAACAGAGAAATACGGTATGAAAATTAACAAAAGTAAAATTAAAGTACTAGTATGCAAAGGAGGGAAAAATAAATCAAAAACAAGAATACAAATATGTAACACGAACTTACAAGAGGTTAAGGATTTCTGCTACGTAGGAAGCCAAATAACGCAAGATGGGAAAAGCACAAAAGATATAAAACAAAGATTAGCACAAGGTCGTGCTACATTTAACAAGAAAAAGCAACTACTGTGCTCAAAGACCACAAACATAGAAACAAGGAAAAGATTGCTCAAAACATATGTGTGGAGCACAGCACTGTATGGCTGTGAAGCCTGGACAGTGGGAGAAGCGGACAAGAAAAAGGTAGAAGCCTTTGAAATGTGGTGCTACAGACGTATGATGAAGATATCATGGACTGACAAAGTTAAGAACAAAGAGGTACTAAAAATGGTAGGGGAAGAAAGAGATATGTGGAAAACAGTAAAAAATAGGAGAGATAGGATGATAGGCCACATACTACGGCATGAAGGAATAGTGCGGAATATACTAGAAGCAGAGATAGGAAAAAAGAGAAGAAGAGGTAGACCTAGGTTAGACTACTGCACACAGATAGTGAAAGATGTAGGCTGTAGGAGTTTCAGGGAAATGTGTAGTCTAGCTCAGAAGAGAAATCAATGGAGGTACGCATCCAACCAGTCCCAAGATAGATAAATTAATGACGAAGAAAGTAGCTGCACTTAAACATGATATTTATTATAAGCAACTACAAGCATTGGAGGGGCAATATTCTCGAATAATGGTAATTGCGTGAAAGCATTTACTGGAAAACTATTATTTCAGCAAATGTCTAAATGTTGGGGGATCTTGGCAGCCACAGGTTGCTTAAACCCCCTTCAATAAATCTATGTGAAATAGAGCATAATCTTAAAAAACAATATAAGGGGAACCGAGCTGTATTACTGTGTGAGAATTTCAGGGAACCATGTAGGTTAGTTTAGAAAAGAAATAAGTGCAAGTACATGTCCAACCAGTTTTGAGACGGGAAACCCAATGACGCAAAAATAAGCGCAGACAAATCTGATGATTATTATAAACAACTAGTTGTTTGTTGTGAAATATCTGCAACTAATGTTGACTGTGCGAAAAGACATATTGGAATAAATATTAAATCAGTAAATGATCAAGTGCTGGGGGAACTTGGCAGCCACAGGCTGCTTACCCCCCTTCGCAACCACTGAATGTCGGAGAAATAGGGTATATAATTGTAAAACAATAGAAGGGGACCGAACTGCATCTAACAAGAAAGAACGGCACCTATGATGAAAGACAACAAACATAGAACAAAAAGTTGTTGAAAGCGTATGTGTGGAGCACAGCACAGACAATATGCCTACGAAATACGAGCAGTCTGAAAAGCAGACAGAAGAACAGTAGCGACCTTTGAAATGCCGTGCTTCAGATGTTCGAGGATGGACAGACAAAGTTAATAACAAATAGGTTATAGAAACAGTAAGGGAACAAGGATATCTTTGGGAAAAAATATGAGAAGTAGAAGGGCATAATACGTTCTAAGGCATTTTTGGGGAATAGTATGTGATATATGACAAGCAGAGATAGGAAAAAAGAGGCAGGTGTAGACCTAGATCAGATAGTGATAGATGCAGACTGTGCAAATTTCGGGAAAATCTGTAGGTTAGTTCAGAATAGGAAACAATGATGGTTCGCGTCTAACCAGTTTCAGGACTGAAGACCCAATGATGATGATGGTGGAAAATAATTTTTAATACGATGTTAATGATCCAAATGGATGGTATGATAATGCATGGAAAATTCTAATTGATGTTAATTGCTAATGGATGCGTTAGTAGTCTTGGTACAATTTTGAGTTGCAAGAAAGATAAAAGGAAGCACGAAGTAAACAGACCAGGTTAGATCTTTTTAGTTTTAAGACATTTTTTTCTATGTAAATTTGAATATTGAATTTGCTTAATTAATATAAACTAGTGTAACTGAGTCAGCAACGAACTTTGCATATAATAAAGGGGTTTTGAACGTTCGGGGTTCTTTCATAAGAACAGTAGTTTTTTTGGTGACTTTAGATTGATTGAAGAGCATATGATTTTTGAGATAAATGAGATTTACAATGTTGATTGATTGAAAAGTGTATTTTAGTAATTTTCAAAACCTGTACATAAAATTTGTTTTATTATATGGAATTAATTAACTTCATTTTATAAGTCAAAATAAAAGGTAGTCGAGGCAGAATAATAAAATTAGTGGGAGTGTAATTCGATAATTTAAACAGAGAGGTCGAGTCAAGTAAGGATACGCCATTGACACCGAGTACGGCGTTATATTATCAAGTTTTAATAGGACGGCAACAACGTCGGGGCACGATAGTTCCAGGAGTTCATAGCAATATATATATATATATATATATATATATTGCTTTGGATCGTGGGGACAGTCTCATGATCTCCCTAAAAACCATTCAAGCCCCAACGTTGGGCCGTCATAAGATTGCTGTGATCTGGGGGCTTATGAGTTTGACCTCATCAGTGTCATTAACTGATTTTCAAAAAATAAAATAATTCACAAAAAAAATTTCTTACCCGTTGCTTTCTGCTTTAACGCCTCCTATATTTCTGCTTTTAAATCCTCAGCAGCTTCCCTGGCTAGCTCATCATCCTAGATAATCATTCTTCCGTCCCACTCGCACACCATTTAATAAAATCACCAAATAATATAACAATCACACAATCTTCTATTTACCGCTATTTACAAACAAATTATTCACAGGTATAAACAGTTTGGTACACTAATTACAACTCAATAAGTGATATGTTTTAAAGTCCTTGTTTTGAATTATTATTTGCAAACACATTTAATACAATATGTGTAGATGGATCCTAAATTTATTGCACACTGGAGTATGGTGAGCTCATAATAACCCAGTTTATTAATGTATGCCTTTTACCTTGCATAAAATTAATACAAAACTAACAGACCCGTGTACCCTTAACAATCCAATTTATATTCATAATGAAATTTATTAGGTTTTACATACACCCTTTTTCAATATTTTAAATAACCCCAATAATTATCCAGTACACGTATCTTTTTTGATACGTTATATAACCACAAATAACCCCAATATTTACTCACACATCACCAAATAACACCAAAAATTTATCAGATAACAGAAATTTCTAATAAGTTACCTGCAGGATGCTTCAGGCCTCCATCCCTTCGACGATGATCACCAGAAACTCTTGGCTTCGTGACTATGCACTCTAATACTCCACATATTCATAGTTGACAACCCCAGTATTTGCCAAGCGTCTTGCTTCCAATTACCATTCCATTCCATAACAGCATACAAATTCACGTATATTATACTGCTGTTTATTAATTTACTAGCTTGTTATGGTATTAGTTGGACCTCAGATAATTTAATTCGCTCGACAATAGTCAGGGTAATAACTATGAGGCCTCAACTACCAAGTTACAAGTGCTAGTACTACATTTACAGCATTATGAATATTTTTAATACTCACAAGAACTCTAACGTCGGTCTATCGTTGTAACGTAGTATAAACGATGAGAATACAAAGTGAACCCTCCTAATTCTCCCAGAGTATTTATATTTTTCAACATGCCACCTCTAGGCCACACTTCACGCGAAAAAACTTATTTTAAAATAATACTTCTGCAAATTTTGATATAACCGACTTAAAGATTCCAGAAATTCACTCCATGAACGCGTCGTATGATCCGAAAATCGCTCCCACCTGTCGCATGTTCGTACGTTTGTAAAACTATCCGCTCTCAACCAATGATACTATTCTGTGTCGTCATGAAACTTCGCCTGTACTATTTTTATCTCTCTCTTATGCATATTTGCTGTCGCGTTCGAAACCCCCCTTAAGATGTGGAAAATCGATATTGCTGACAGCGTCTCATCACTCCACGTGGATTAGTACGTGCATTTTGAAAACCAATGCTTTTATATCCGTCTCTATCTGTAGCATATTACCGATTGTGAATCTCCCCTGCTTTTTAAAAACTTTGTTACCTTGTTATTCAAAGCAACTGGCGATTGAAAACTATTTTCTATAAAGCCCACTTTATTATGCTGATAATTTCGAAGAAGGTATTCTTTTAAACATGCAGGTGTTCCAAGTTATAGACCGTTCAATACAACAATTCTTGGAGTCTATATTTCACCGTAGCCGATAAAATTGACGTCTGTTTGTTATCAAGAAACCTTTTGAATTGGGATTATTGATTTTCTTTACCCTGGTGTGTTTTCCAATGCTTTTACACGTTGAATTAAAATTAATTAAATTAATTATGCGTTTCTATTTGTTTTTAAAACTGGTTTTCTTTATGTATCTTTAGCCTTACAGTCATTAATTATAAAAATACATCAATTCTTGTTCGTTTAAATTAAATAAATTAAATAAATTTTGTATGTAAATAATTTGTTCGTTTCTCTATACAGGGTGTTTGAAATTGCATTGCTTACCCCAAATTTAACCTTTTGAATCCATAACAATATATATATATATATATATATATATATATATATATATATACAGTGTGTACAATATAAAATGCAGTACATGGGGATCTTGGAAACTGTAGGAGATACAATCTTGGCTAAATGGGACAAAAGTTGCATAATCATGAGGGTATCTCAGATCGGTTTTCAAATTTCAAAAATTTTTCATAGGTTACTAGATAGAGGCAAAAAACACAAAATTGAGAATTTCTTTATTTGCTCGTAGTTAGTCTACAAATTGAAATAGAATGTTCAAATTTGCTACATCATGGTAGTTCCCTATTGCGCTTCATACTTTCAACTTAGATTTTGTCTAGGGCATCTAGATTTTGCGTAACGATGTTCAACTTTTTATTTCTAAATAGCCGCCATATTGGATTTTTACATTTTTGAAATGCTGACAAAAACCCTTTCTAAAGAGGTATAACATGACTATGTTTGATTGAATCAAAATACTAATAATTACATAATTATTTTCTGGTCGTAGTAGGATTTAATTTCCATTATGACAAAGAGAAACAATTGCTCAACATTTGAGAAACGTCAAAGTTTGTCCTTTATTTTATGTTTCAAGTAGTGCAGTTTAAAAAAACAGTTAATTAATTTACATAGAAATTTAAGCAAAGCATTTGCGCTTGAAATGGATTGCTTTACTAACCGTGATAAATATCAAATGTTAGAATGTTTTATACTTTCTGGAAGGAATGATGTTAAAGCCGCTGAATTGTATTTAAATAAATACCCAGGAAAACACCAACCAAACAGATGTATGTTTCGGAGATTACAAAATAATTTAATAAATTATGGTAGTTTTGACTAGTCTAAGAGAAATAGGCAAATTAAAAAAGATAAGGAAAACAGCGTTTTACAAACAGTTGTCGAAAATCCTCGTACTTCTTTTAGACAAATTCAGGTGTTGCTCATTCTACGGCAAGAGCTATTTTAAAACGTTTCAAGTACCATCCATATCATGAACGACCATGTCAGGGATTGCTTACTGAAGATCAAATTCGAAGAATGGAATTTTGTGCTTGGTACATCAGAAAGTGCAACGAAAATTCAAATTTTGCATATACAATTTTGTGGTCTGACGAAAGTCGATTTACGAATTGTGGTATGTTCAACCGCAAAAATACAATCGCCCAAGTTTAATAACATATTCATAGAATAAGGCACGCCAAGATCAACATAAAACTTCTCGCACACTCATTATTTATACATTATATACATCCTCTTTGTTATAATAACACATTTCACAATAAATTTTGAAATCAATAATTACCCCAGATAAATATTTACAATTATATTATCATAGAAAGTAACAGGGCTTTACCACAGTCTTTACTTTAACTCCGGTTGAGTTCGAGTAAATCCTTCGTGCCAAATTTTGCACATCTATCCCCCAAAAGTACCCTTTTATCTTTTACATACCAAATATTGTTAATATCATATGTTCGCGCCATTTCGCTATCCCAACGTGGTATTCTTTATCAAGCCAGGCGAGATAAGGAATACCATAATTTAAAAGAGTCGATTAGCAACCATCCGCGAGCGCGAACGTGTTCATTCAATTTCTCAATATTACTTCTCTAATGTCTTTCCTAAAATAACCATTTCCTGATTCCGTTCCTATTTACCTCTGGCCAGAAACAGTACTGAAAGGTGCCGCGTTAGTGCTCCAGATGTCTGTGCTTCGGTAAGTGCTTTAAGTATTTATGTGACTTGTATTCCAATTCTATGTTTATTTTCTTCTACTCTATACAGTCCACGCTCTACCTTACAAACCCTGGTTTACTGCCTACTGCACTCCAGGCAATTTCTATTTGCGCCCCTTGTCGTTCCAAGAGGCGTGTACATAAGTTTTTGATCCGTACGAGCCTAATTAAGAACTACGTTATATCTCGTTCTTCGTCTCACATCCTCAATTCAAGCACATAAATACGTATGTCCAACATTAATTGTAATTTCGAATAATCATAACACTTTAATTCTAAAGATAATTAAATTGCTATAAAAGTTTCCAGTTTTGAATTGCACGTGTGTACTTTTAAATATACTGCATTTATACTTTAGTCAGATAACTTCGTTATCGCGTTGCCATTCAACACGTTTTAAAACAATAGCATTTGTATTTGTATACAAACAATAAACTCTTCTTCGGAAGTACTCTTAATCTAAAATTCGTGCAAGTATTATTTGTGCGTAACAAACGTTTAACTATGACTACCAGAAACATTCTACAAAAGAAATTAGAGGATTATTTTTCTCGTTTAACGGAAATCCAAGACTATATCAAAACGGCTACTCGCTTTTCAGCAGTCGAAGCGAGTTATGTTCGAATGCAAAGTATTGAGCAACAACTCGATACTCTTTACGATAAAATTTTAAGTTATAATTCCACTGTAGAAGAAAAGGATGAGATAAATTCTCAAAGATCTTCATTCGACAATTTAATAGATGTTATTCGTTCTCGATTTCTCGATTTGAAGCAAAAGGCTTCTACTTCTGCCGGCGATACAGCAGTTATCGCAAGTGCATCTCAACCTGTTATCAGTTATTTAAAACCTCTTAGTATAAATCCGTTTGATGGTTGTTTAGACAATTGGCAAAATTTCATTACGTTATACAAAAGTTTAGTCCATGAAAACGATCACATTCCCGTAATCCAGAAGTATCATTACATGCGAATGCTTCTTAGTGGGGAAGCATTGGCTTTAATTTCGGATTTAGCTCTGGATGCCAATTTATATGAACAAGCGTTTACGAAACTTCAGGATCGCTACAATTCACCTCGTAGAATTACGAGCTACTACTTAAATAAAATACTTCAATTTAAAAACTCTGGATCGCTCTCAAACTTTATTAATATTCATGTTAATGCTGTTAACACGTTAAAGGTAGCGAATAAAGTTGAAGATTTGGTTGATTTTTTATTGTTTTCTTTATGCTATCGCAACCTAGAATTCAAAACTCAAAACGCATTTGATTCAAACATAGGTTCGGCAGTTCCTACTTGTACTCAACTGTTCGATTTCTTAACTTTGCAAAGCAAAACTTCAGAGCTTTATGAAAATATTAAAAAGGAAAGAGCGTCAAGGCCAGGTGCACCCCTTCGCTTTAAATCTAGTTTAAACCAATCCTTCTTGGTTAAAAACTCGCAGACTTCAGTGGCGACTAAAACCGCTAGTATAATTTGTCCCTATTGTGGGGAAGTCCATAAAATCTATGGATGTTTGGCATTTAAAAAACTTAGCGTTGCCGATCGTCAAGTTGCTATTAAATCTTTAAATCGATGTTTTAAATGCCTCGGCAGTCATACTCCTCGTGATTGTAATTCTGATGGTAAATGTAAGTTGTGCCATTTCTCTTCTCATCATACTCTGTTGCATAAACCACTTTCTGGGGAACACATTAATGAATCTAACGATTCGAAAGCCGCACTCGCAACTGAAGTTGTTTCGACATGCAACGTCACAAATTCACTAGAAAATTACACTGTTTTATTAGGTACGGTAGAAGCTCGTGTTTTAGATATAAACAATAAGTTACAATCTGTGAGATGTATTTTAGATTCCGAATCTCAAATCAACGCAATTTCAAGTTCTTGTGTCCAACGTTTAGGGTTGGAGCGTGAACATGATTTTCGCCAAGTTGGTGGCATTTCAGGTTCTGCAATTAAATCCAAAGGAGCTGTAATATGCACTTTGTTTTCTAATCACTCGAAGCATCAATTTCAATATTGTGCTTCAATCTTTCCTAAAATAACGGGAAACGTTCCCGGTTGCTCACTGCCTTCTCGTATTTACCATAAATTTAAATGTTTGCAGCTTGCTGATGAAAATTTTCATAAATCATTGCCCGTAGATATACTACTGGGTGCTGAAATATGTTCCGAAGTGCTATTTTCTGATCGCACTAGTATCATTTCTGGCCAACCAGTAGCAATTGAAACAATATTCGGTTACGAGCTATTGGGACAGGTTCCTAATGTTAACACCGCAGTTAATGCAACTTCTCTTTTTATTTCTGATTCAGTAGATAATAATATAAGAAATTTCTGGGAATTAGAAGAAGTCAAAATGCCCAAAGTTCCCTCTCAAGAAGATGTTATTTGTGAATCTCATTTTCTAGAAAATTATTCTCGAAACGCCTCTGGTCGTTTTACTGTCGCTCTCCCTTTCAATAACAATATTAAACCTCTCGGTAGCAATCGACATATTGCTTATAAATGTTATCTAAATTTAGAAAAACGTCTTTCATGTTCTCTTGAAAAACAAAATTCTTGTAATATGTTTTTACAAGAATATTTTGATCTTGGTCATATGATTTTATCCGAAAATCCATCCGATTATATTTTACCACATCATGCCATCTCGAAAATAACAAGTAGTACTACCAAACTACGCGTTGTTTTTAATGGATCTGCCGTGGATTCATTAGGTCTTTCTCTCAACAATAGATTATATGCTGGTCCCAAATTACAGTGCAATTTACCAGATATAATAAATACATTTAGATCGCATAAAATTGCTGTTTGTGCGGACATTCGCATGATGTACCGGCAGATCTTACTTCGTAAGCAAGATTGTCAATTTCAGCATACATTTTGGAGACCAACTCCACAAGACAACATTTCTGAGTACGAGCTTAGAACTCTTACATATGGTTTAGCTCCTTCCGCTTTCTTAGCTCAAAGAGTTCTTCGGCAATTAGTTATAGACGAAGGGAACTCTTACCCCCTGGCTTCTGAAGCTATTATGTATCATACCTATATGGATGACGTAATTAGCGGTGCTGAAAGTATTGCTGAAGCAAAGCAACTACAGCACGAGCTAGTAAAACTTCTTTCTCTAGGCCAGTTTGATTTGCGCAAATGGTCTAGTAACTCTGAGGAATTGTTACAGGATTTCGAACAAGCTGAATTAGAAACTATAATTCCTTTCTCTAATGACGTTAGTGGTATAAAGATACTAGGTTTAGTCTGGAACCCTGGAATAGACGTGTTCACTTATAACGTGATACCCTTTAAAGATGAATTTACAAAACGCTCTGTACTTTCTTATATGGCCCGCATATTCGACTCCCGTAATATTTGCAGTAAAGCATATGTTACAACGACTGTGGGTTCAACAAATTGATTGGGATGATACCCCTGATCATAAGTGGTGTTAGGAATGGCAAGGCTTTTGTAACCAAATTACTATGTTATCCCAGCTAAAAATTCCTCGTATTTTGTCTCATTTTCACGGCACTTATCGATTACTAGGATTTTGCGATGCAAGCGAAAGGGGATACGGCGCTTGTGTCTACTTGTATGTTGTTAATGATAAATCGGTAGATTGTAATCTTTTACAAGCCAAGAGCAAGGTTGCTCCTCTAAAGCATCTTACTATCCCACGCTTAGAACTTTCTGGAGCTCTTTTATTAGCCAAATTAATTCATTCTATGCGTTCAAATAAATTTCCATACCCTATTTCGGAAACTAAACTTTATTCAGACTCTCAAGTCGTACTTACATGGTTGCGTACGCCTACATATTTGTTAAAACTTTTTGTGGGAAATCGAGTAAGCCAAATTCTAGAATATACCTCCATTGATCAATGGAGCCATGTTTCCGGAGAACTTAACCCCGCTGACGTCGCTTCTCGTGGACTCACCCCTTTTCAATTATTACGCCACGATTTGTGGTGGAGAGGTGCATCTAATTTAAAGGATGTTTGTTTTAATCTCAACTATTCTTTTGTTCCTTTGAGTGAAGTACCTGAATTAAAATCAATTACTACACTACTGGTTGCATTAGAACGGTGCGATTTTGCTGAATTCATGGGAAATTTTTCTTCTTTAAGTCGTTTGCAATATGCAACGGCATATATTATTCGGTCGCTTACAGCATTCACAATTGAACTATGATAGCAAACATCCTCTGTTATTGCCTAAAAGGGCAGCTTTATCTAAACTTATTTGCGACCACTATCATGCGTGATCTTTGCATTCCGGACCTCTTACCACACAAGCTCTTATTCTAAGAAAATACTGGATTTTAGGATCACGATCGCTAATACCATGTTTCCGATTTAATTCCAAGCCTTCTCAACCCATTATGTCTAATTTGCTTCCGTCCCGTGTATAATTAACTCGTGCCTTTACTCATGTTGGAATTGACTTTGCTGGACCGTTGCTTGTTAAGTCTTCCATTCGGCGTAATGCTTCTTCTTTCAAATCATATCTTTGTGTTTTCGTGTGCATGTGCACGAGAGCAGTTCACTTGGAATTAGTTTCCGAACTTACTACTAATGCTTTTATGGCGTGTTTTGATCGATTTGCTTCTCGGAGAGGTGCTCCTGACACTATCTATTCAGATTGTGGAAAGAATTTTATTGGTGCAGCCCGTATGTTAAAGGAAGCTAGTGCGTTTCTTTATCAAAACCAAGATGAAATATTTTCCGCATTGGTTTCCCGCCAAGTTAAATGGCAGTTTAATCCGCCATATGCTCCTAATTTTGGGGGTATGTGGGAAGCATCGGTAAAATCTGCAAAATCTCTATTGCTACGCACTCTTGGCAAACAATCTCTTACTTTTGAAGAGTTGTCTACTGTTTTCACTCGCATAGAGGCCGTATTGAATAGCCAACCTTTGTGTTTCTTTTTCTTGGACACTAAAGACAACCCCGATTATTTGACTCCCGGTCATTTCCTTATTGGAGGCCCTATATTAAGTATGCCCGAGATAACTCTGCCAGAAAATATAAATTTGCATTCGCGCTGGCTACGACTACGCCAAATTACTCAGTCGTTCTGGCGGCGATGGTCCAATGAATATTTGCTCACTTTATCTCAACGACCCAAATGAAATCGTTCCTCCGATGTACCCAAAGTGGGTCAAGTTGTTTTTCTTCCCGGGATTAAAACTTCTCCTCTATCGTGGCCGTTAGGACGAGTCGAGCAATTATTTCCCGGTAGCGATGGTGTTGTTCGCGTGATGTCGGTAAAAACCACCCACGGTTCCCTCACTCGGTCTGTAAATAAAATAATACCCCTTCTTTTAGAAAAGTAATTTTTTTCTTGTTTCTTTCTAAAATTTAGATTTAGTTTAAAAAAAAAATTCGCGTTTTATTTTGCTTTTTTTTCTATCCCGAGCATCGGCGGGTAAACTGTAGCCCACTACTGGGAGGAAATGCCCAGTTCTAATACAATTTTCTTTCAAGTTTCTAATATATCTTTTCTAAAAAATGTTCATTTTTAGTGGGCGGTTATGTTCGCGCCATTTCGCTCTCCCAACGTGGTATTCTTTATCACGCCAAGCGAGATAAGGAATACCATAATTTAAAAGAGTCGATTAGCAACCATCCGCGAGCGCAAACGTGTTCATTCAATTTCTCAATATTACTTCTCTAATGTCTTTCCTAAAATAACCATTTCCTGATTCCGTTCCTATTTACCTCTGGCCAGAAACAGTACTGAAAGGTGCCGCGTTAGTGCTCCAGATGTCTGTGCTTCGGTAAGTGTTTTAAGTATTTATGTGACTTGTATTCCAATTCTATGTTTATTTCCTTCTACTCTATACAGTCCACGCTCTACCTTACAAACCCTGGTTTACTGCCTACTGCACTCCAGGCAATTTCTATTTGCGCCCCTTGTCGTTCCAAGAGGCGTGTACATCATAAATCATTTCTAAACCTAAATTCCCTCATAAAATACAGTACAATAAGGCAACAGAAAAAGTTCAATCCGTAACTCTACCCAAGTTTATCTTTTCAGTTTATAACATTATACCAACAATACACCAAATATCTGTTTATACACATATGCAAACAAAAGCAACAGTTACCGGGATTCTATCACTGCCCTAGGACCGCCATCATACCATCAACGACTGCCGCCTACCGGAACCCCAACCTGGATTGCAATCACCAAAGAGTTATCTTGCTTTCCACCTCCATACTGCATTCAGATATCCAAAACCTCTTATATAAAGTGCAGGTAATCAACCAGTTCGACCAAACACTATCTTTTGCTCCATTCTCAATTTTATTCTTAGCACTCTTAGTGCAAATTAAAATGTAACTGTTTTTACTTACATAAACAGAACTTTTATGCAACTCGTAAACGTATTAATACTTAAAGCTGTCAGCTGGCTGTAGACTACAAGCGTAAGCCTAACGAGACGTACGCTTGTCGGAAACTTAGAGAGCCTCACCACCATTCGTTGGGGTTTATACATCCTTCTTATGTCTCTCTAAAGCTTGTTAATTCCGTCAATACAAACAAACATTCAACTCTTAAAACTTTCAACAGTTACTTTTTTCCACAAACACTTTCATAATCTTCCCGAATACTTCCAGAAACTGCGCGATACAACAACGCACGTACTAACATAATTTCTTTGTATTCCTTCTGACAACGTATTTCAAAACATTTCCTTGAAAATTTAAGCCTACTTTCAAAAGTAAACGTTTAAAACACGCCTCTAATAATATGCGTTATAGCTATCTCACCTCAATACATACGCGCTAAATCACCTTTTTACTTTGTCTGTTATCCCCGTTGTCCATGAACGTTAAAGTTCCATCTCTGCTTATCTCACTCATACCCATTCTATCAAACAATCTATCTTTATTTGCAAGTTCTATTGTAACTGACAAAGTCGCCTTCTCCTCTTAAGTTTAAACTATGTGTATGTTAACACGTGATATTGCTATCTTACTTCTACCCATTCTAATAAATAACCCCTTTCTGTTTCGCTGTTGGCAAGCAGTAAATGTAACCGGCTAAATACCCATCCCAAAACTATAAATTCCTTTTTAATTGACAGCACCGACCAACCCTACTTAGAGTTGCTTGTTATTTGTCTTGTCTTATATTTTACCGATACTCAGAAAACTTCGTTCGAATATAACTTCCACCTTTACTGCTATAAATATTACGCAGAACTACAACAATTTAAAATGCTCACGATTTTTAAAAAATATACATCTCTCTTTGCTATAATTTAACTCTGAAGGTTACCCTGGTTTATAATATGAAATTTACAATGCTTCATACTTCTTAAATACATCGTTTAAAATATGTTTATGATATAACACACGCTATTTTTAGTTAGTATTTATAGTTAAAGGATGATGCCAAATTAACCTTTAGCTTACTGAAATTATTCATTAAAATTATTCATTTCTACTCTAAAGAAAAGCGTTTCACCTTGACATTTGTATTTTCTATACTTAATCCTGAAATAATTACTAAATTGAATACTAATGCTGTTTTAACCCCCAAATATTACAGAAATATATATAATACGTAATGTCCCCTTTCCTGTATACACCAATCACGATTGCCTAAATGTGTGTTTGATAAAGTGAAATATTGTTAATGTAAGATATACCTTTAAATTTCTGTAAACGTTCCTTTAGGAATTATATCCGAGGTTGGTGCATGTTTATTGGTGCATTATTCGTTTGGTTATACAGTAGATAACGCGAACGTTAATGGATGGTAAGTTGTAGAGGGATAAACAGCTTAATTCTAGTCTTGCTTATAATGCTGGTGTGATAATTACTCAACAACATGGGTTCAATCCTCGTGACCAGTTGTCGCCCGATTGAAATTGGCGTTCAGGTCCCAATCAAATACGATGGATATTTCCAATAATTAGAAGATGCATTCCTAATTGTTTACGGTGTAAGGATTGACTGCTCTTAGTTTAATAATTATCGTAGCACGTGTTGCATAAAAAGTGTTTTGCTTAGTTGTCACGCATAATAATTCATGTATAAAAATGAGTTTTGGAATACGAGAATAAACTTCGAATAAATTTGCAATGGAAGTAATTTATATCCGCTGATTGGATCAACATCTGTTAATCGTACGTTGCCACAAGTCGTGCAGTACTTTGTCCTGAAAAACATACTCAGATAAGTTATGTTCCCAATTTCGGTGCTGGACATATTAAAGTAAACACTTTTTTTTGTTTCGAATTGGTCATCATTTTACAAGAAGATTTGCAAGTTTAGCAACTCAAACTCAGTTGTTAGTAAAATTGGTGAATATTGTTCTACGTTTCGTAATAAAACGTTTGTATATATTTTAGTGGGTGTTTAAATATGCTTTGTTCTACAATCGAAATATTAAAAATTTAATCGAAACAAATTTCAAGGAATCCTAGGGCTCTTTCTGCCAAACCACAACTCTCCTTCAGTCTTTCTTTCAGGTTTAAATCGTTAAAGCGTTCTGGCTAGAGACCATTCGAATCAAGATGTTGCCCTTCTCGACTGTAGGGAGAACAATCCATGGTTGCATCTTCTCGATGGCCTTGCGCCGGCATCTCTCTGCAGTACCCACCGACCTGCAACTGCAGCTTCCTCGAGTCCTCCCACTACGCGTACTTGATAACAACAGTCTCACCCCGTGATGAATCGACCTTTTTCTACCGTGTCACCATTACATCTTCCTGCTCCCATGGCTTGGTGTAGAAACGAGCAGAAGACGTTGACGCAGTTTCCGCAGTGACTGCGACGTGCGATGTATTCCCCGACACTAACACACTTCTCATTTCTCATCCTCCCCTGCCTGAAACAACCGCGACCTCTGCTGCACTTCATGGTGCAACTTCTGACTTCCCAGCATTTACAACGCACAACCTCATTGTCCAAACCATGCCAATCACTTGATTTGAAACGCGGCGGATCTCATCCCTGGCGTTCCAAATCAGCTTCCTTTCGTCCACGACGATCGTAGTGAAAGACGCCGGCACTCTCTAGTAGATGACGGTGTGCGTCTTTCTTATCCAAAATATCAAGAGTTCTAGCGCGCGGAAAGCGCTGACAGCAACGCCTCCTTTACTGCTTGTCGACGTCCTCCACTGTCGTCTTGGTAATGAAGGGAAATCTGGCGCGGCAACATCCACAAGGGACCCCGGCTTGATCAACTTTTCTGCCGCAGGCGCAGACTCCTTCGACATCACAACCTCTTCTTAAGACTCCAATACTACGCCCTTCAACATGGCTTTCAATCGTTTCCCTACTCCGCCGTCGGTCTTCGACCTGAAGACTCCGTCGTAACGGCCCTTTCCCTCCTCGGTAACAGATTGTCATCCGGATAGGCCCACCAGGATTTTTAGATTTCACAGCCTCCACAAGAGTAACAAGAAACAACAACCAACAAGAACAAATACCTATAAGGAACTCAACACTCTATGCTAAGCTAAATAAAAGACTCCCTACCGTCGCGACGTTCAAACGATGCAAATCTAAAAACTCTAAACAGCGTCACAATACTCTAAATTCAAACTTCGAATTTAAATTTAAATTTTAGCGCGAACGTGTTTCTAGGGTTCAACTATTTAAAATGAACTTATTCAAAAAAGAGAGTATAATTAGCGAGTATAATGAGCGCTAACTAAATGCCGTCATAAGAAAGCCACTAAATGCTTTCTCGATAGACCAATTGATAAATTTACCAAAAATGTTATATAAAAAGTGATAATTAAAGAAAGACCGATCGATTGTTGGCTGGTAGTTACACAAAATTTAAAAAAAAGCTTAATTTACGTAACATTTTTCTTGCAAGTGCAATTAATAGTGTTGTAGTATTTTAGTTAGTTTTAATGCACAAATTTCAATTTTTATGCTATGTTTTAATTCAAAAAGCTTTGGTTTAATGTTATTATTTTATTACACGTAAACTACAAAAATTTTACAAATTTATTTGCAAGTTTTGCGCAGTTTTAACTTGATTTACACTATTTTTTCCAATAAAACTCCAAATTTATTACAAACCCTTTTGAAATTGTTATTGAAATTATTTATTAAGTGCTGTAACAAATTCAACGCTTGCTGGCATTCTGTAAGGTACTTTTCGATGTTTTAGATAAAAGAATTGTAAGTATGGTTTACTTTCTTGTATGCACACATAATTCATCACGGAAAATTAAGAAAGGTATTTGCTTCAGTAATCGATCTTGTTTCGGAAATTTCAGAATCAGTTGTAAACAAAGTGTTTGTTCGAGAATTCAAAATGGCTTTAAACAACGTGGTTCTTAGGAATGAACAGTTCCAAGAATTGCTAGGACGATTGTCAACTGCGCAATAACCAATATTGCTTCTGTTGATATCGGTAATTCAGCAAATTGTGCTTCACGTTTTGATAGTTCGAAAGATTTTGTCATTAATGGATTTATTGATGTGGTGATCATTTATAAAGATTGTATGCGAGTTTTTGACGAAAACGTAGTCAAAGGGTTGCCAATGTTACTTGACAAATTTGCATCAAAGTGGCATCATGGCGTTATGGACACCATGCAGTCGTGGGATATAGCGCTAAAATTGCTTAGAACGACTATTGGTCCACAAAATCCGCCATACAGTGTGTATCGCGAATTGTTCGCGGTTATACACCTACGGACGTATTTATTTGTAAAGCGTAATCGATTCTTGCACAATTGCCGTCGGGAACGCTATCCGCACAAGTGCAACTGGATATAGTTTATGGACTTTGCATAACAAAGTTTGACAGAAAATACCGCCCGATAAAGTTAGTGATTTTAATGAACTTTTGTCTCAATCGAGACTGGTAGAAGAAAGCTTTGAGCATCATAAATCTGAAAATAGTACTAAACGTATTCGTTGTTATTACTGTAAAAATAGGGGACATACAAAAAGTGAATGTCAAGAACTTTTGTTGAAAAATAAAAATAGCGACTTTGTGAAAGTTGTTAATTTCGCGACAGGACAATTCGGGAATTAAAGAAAAACCTCCGGTTAAATCAACTGCGTGTTATGGTTGTGGTAAACGGATTTATTCGTGCAAACTGTCCTTCCTCTAAAACCACTGAAACCGCTGCACTAGAATTTCTTAGCATGGACGCTTTGATTTCTCCGCAACCGAGACTGGTCTTCCAAGTGAATATTTTAAATCACGGTGGTCTGGGAATGGTGAATACGACCGCTAAACAAAGAAATGGCAGGCAGTATCCTCTACCGTATTTTGCAAAGTGAAGGGGTACAATTTTAACTACATTGGTTGATGTAAATCTAAAAGATAGGGTTATTCCAACGTAATTTATGATTCTACCTGACTTTGAAAACAATACGTTGTTTGGAATTGATTTTATAAAACAGGCGAAAATTGTTTTGGAAGTTGACAGTGAAACATGGAATTTCCTGGATTTGGCAAATTGTATTTTTCCTTTGGAATTTGAAAATTCGTTTGAGGAATATTTCTTGAGTTATATAGTCTGAATAATCTTAGGTCAAATGAAGGCGCAACGTTGACGTTCGAGGAACGTCGTCGTCTTAGTGCGTTTCTTAAAGAACGACATAATACCTTCAGTGTGGGGAGAGACCCCAAACCATTTGCTCAGCATAGCATAAATACAGGCGATCATGCACCCATCGCCTTACCTCCCTATCGTTTATCTCCTGTTAGGAAGCAACAGTTAAAAGTTGAATCAAATAGACTTCTTAAAGATGGTATAATTGAAGAAGGTGAGAGCCCGTGGGCGACTCCAGTAGTACTTGTACCGAAAAAGGACGGAGATATACGTTTGTGTGTAGATTATTAGATCACTGTGAATGAATATTATCCGTTGCCGCGTGTAGACGATTTATTACATGCTGCTAAGCGAACATTTTTTATGTCAATTATTGATTTACGTTTTGGTTATCACCAAATCGCCGTTAAAGATAGTGATCGGGATAAGGCTAGTTTTGTAACCACTTTCGGGACGTATCGGTTGCAACGTCTACCGTTCGGACTAAATACTGCTCCGAGTACCTTTCAACAATTAATGGACCATTTCCGTCGAGGACTGGGTGATATTTTAGTGTTGGCATACTTGGACGATTTTATCGTGTTATCTAGCACTTTTGACAATCTTCTAGAGGACTAGAAATGAGTATTTGACCGGTTGGACCAGTTTAAACTGCGTGCAAATAACGAAAAAATGTGTTTTCGCTAGTGTTAAAGTCAAATATTTAGGTCATATTGTTACACCCTCTGGTATTCCTGTGGATCCTGGAAATATGGCAGCTATGATTGATATGCTCGCCCCACGAAATGTAAAGGAAGTTCAGTCTTTTTTGCAAACCATTAGTTGGTATAGGCGATTTATTAAGAACTTTGCTACAATATCTCGACCGTTAAGTGATTTAACATAGAAAAATGCTACTTGGAAATGGGAAGAAACCCAACAAAATTCGATTGATGTGATAAAACAATCATTAGTTTCAGCTTCGGTCTTGGGACAGTGTGATGAATCAAAACCGTATTTGATACGTACAGACGCTAGTAATTATGCGTTAAGGGCAGTGCTTCTACAAGGCGAATGCGCTGACGAGCACCATATAGAATACGCCAGTCGACTTTTGATTAGCGCCGAGAGAAATTATGCCACGTCGGAGCGAGAGGCCCTGGCGGTGGTATGGGCTTTGAATAAATTTAGGGGATACATTGAAGGATGTTCTGTTAGTGTCCAAACGGATCATCAACCTTTGCGATAGTCAATAAGCCTTAAGTCTCCCACTGGAAGGCCGACCCGGTGGGCCTTGTTAATATAAAGTTTCGATGTAAACATTGAGTATTTACCTGGGAAATGAAATGTAGTCGTGGATACATTATCACGACCACCCTGTAGTCACGGCAAGGTAGAGACTTGTAGTGTATGTCAAATATCCGTAGAATTGCCTCATTGTTCGGCAAATGAAATTCGACGTGAACAATTCAAGGATCCGGGCCTTGAAAAAATAATTCGTAGTTTTGAAGATTCGACCGATAATGAATTTTTTAGTGGACGGATCGTGGATATTTGTTGTCTCAAGGCATGCTTTACCGTTATGCCACCGATGATGGCGAGGAAGCACAACTCGTTGTTCCAGTTCACGAAAGAGAACGGGTTCTACAGGAGCTGCTTGATGCAGTCACCGCCGCTGATTATGATGTAGAGCCTCGTATTGTTAAAAAATACTACTTTACTGGAATGAGAAAGTACATTAGTGATTATGTAAACAAGTGATCCGATTGTCAACGGTACAAGGCTAGGAATTTAAAGCCACCAGGAGCATTGCTTACTACCGTTTATGTCCAACGGTTTGAGGTTCTTTCAATTGATTTATTTGGGTCACTATCTGAGTGTCCAAAAGGAGAAAAGTGGATATTTATTATGGAGGATACCTCCGCAAAATGGATAGAATCGTTTGCTTTGGTTAGAGCGACAACAGAAGAGTGTATTATCACTCTTATAGACGAAATATTTCTTCGGTATGGCCTACCTCGAATGATTATTTCGGATAATGGGGTACAGTTTGTATCTGCTGTGATGCAGCAGATTTGTTTTATTTTGGATATTAAGGAATCGTTTACTCTTTTATACCACCCCATCAGCGAATATGGTGGAACGCAAAAATAGGGATTTGAAGCCAAGACTAGCAATGCTTGTGAGCACAGATCACAGAAATTGGCCTGTAAAGTTGCTTTATATACGTTTCGCAATGAATTCGGTTTGGTGCAAAACAGGTGGTTATACCGCCGCGTATTTGTCATTCGGAAGAGAAATTCGAACCCTGGATGATATTAAAAATGACATAAAAGTTGTATTGGAGAGTGACACTTTTGTGCCACAGATAACTCCAAATGTAAAGAAAATGGTCGAACTTGGCGTGAAGCAAAATTTTGTACAGAAACAAAGCAGGACAAGAGAAATGTCTATGCTAACGCCAAACGACGCGAAGTAGAAACCTACAAGGTTGGAACCTTAATGTGGGTTACCACTCATGCTACGAGCAATTCAGCAAAGGCACAAACTTCGAAGTTTTACCCTTAAAAAGACGGTCCTTACCAGTTTTTTAGAGTTGTCTCACCCGTTAGTTATAAAGTCGGAAAAGTTCGTTCCGGAGTCACACCTCTTGGAATTTATCACGTGTCTTCACTGACCCTCTCTAATATTGACCTTTCAGAGAAACTCATTGTTGAGTTGCGTTTACGAGGTAGACCAAAAAGGAAAATTGTTAATGTGCCAGGCACTTCTCGGGATGAGTGCGCGACCGAGAGGGGAAACTGTAACAAATACAACACATTCGCCCCTACGCATAGTGTATGTTCCAGACGGATCAAAGCCAAGCGTACCTTACCAACAGTCGGTCGGTCAAGTCCATCCATATATGACGGTCGGTTAAAAACACGCCGTGAACAATTATAAAGAATATTTAGTGACTACTTAAATGTTTAAAGTTTTGTTTGATTTACATGCATTTGTATTTGGGTTACGTTCAGTAAAGTTTAACACAAAATATTATCTGTCGATTTAGTCGATCAGAACCCATCTCAAATTAAATAACATAACACCACGTTATACTGCTAATTTACGGGGTTTTTGGTTTATTAGGTCGAACTTTAATTTTGTTTGGTGTTAAACGTATATTTTAAATCAAATTCAAAGCAAAACGCATTTGATTTATTATATAATCGTTAAGGTTTTGTTTTTTGAGTTTATGTCCCGTGTTCAAAAGATTAATACCACAAACTGCAATACGGCAAAGTAAAAAATATAAAAATCCTTGTATAAAAACTTACTTGTAACAGTGAAGTTCATGAACTCTGAAGAACACGTCAACTCGGTTTAACTGCTACCGAGAAACTTATATCAAGCGGAACAGCAGTTTCAGCTAAAGTCAG
Source organism: Platerodrilus igneus (assembly GCA_036346225.1). NCBI lineage: Eukaryota > Metazoa > Arthropoda > Insecta > Coleoptera > Lycidae > Platerodrilus > Platerodrilus igneus. Next base: position 94,468 of record JARFIW010001792.1, read on the forward strand.
CCTTCCACCACTTGTGTGGTTGCGGTAGCAGTAGCGTATGTGAGAACTCGCATGAGCTTATCTGTACTGGATGGAATGTTTTTTGTATCATTTTGAATTGCTATTTGAAAATTCTTTTGTGTATGCTATAGCTTATATCTATTGTTTAATACGTTTATTTAAGACCTATGGCCAAGTTTTTACTGCGTGGTATTCCATTCCGACCCAACTGTGTTGTTTAGCTTGCGTTTTAGGCAGGAAAACGTTATTCTACTCTTGAGTGCATTAGTGTTGCCCTTATCCAATATCACTGTTCATTGACAGACAAGTATCGATTTACCAATATCATAAAGAACTGGCGTTAAACATTTCGTAACCAAGCGATATCTACTTATAAAACTGCGTTTTAAAAAAAAACAAGCGTGTTATTGGTATTTCTTTTAATTATAAAAATTAATTAAACCTACAAGAAACGCGAGGTCTATTTAAAAATACAGTTGTTAGCGTTACAGAGCATATTACTTCAACTCAGCAAACACGAAATGTAAACTCATAAATATACGACGTTTTTCAAATAATCATTTCACTTTTATGTTCAGGAATAAGCTACTTAAGTGATAATGGTATGAGTTTATAGTTGTATTAAATTTAGTCAATAATATCTTAACCTTGATGTGTTACAATGTGTATATAACTAACGTAATCTGGCACTATAATTACTTATTAAGGTGTCATAGTAGATTGAACTTATTGGTTAGAATTTCAGGTAAATTAACGCTCCTAAATATAAACTGAATTAAATTTCACCTATTATTAACTGTTGAGTGATCTTGTTAGCACAATCCACCACTGAAACTCACAAACAGTGTGCCATTAATTTATACATAGGAACTGTGGATTTTAAAATGCTTTTTCGATTTAATATTGAAGCAGGTATTGGTTACAAAAGATGCGCAAAATAAAAATGCAGAAACAGTAATCATATTCGCTGTCATAGAAGGTATATCATTGCACTTTGTTACGTATATTTTCTACATAAAATAAATACCCTATATAGTGTACCTGTCCAGCATAAGCCCGCTTAACAATAATTTTAACTCAAATCTACTTGCTTGAAAACGACAAGTTTATGCTATAATTAAATACTTTATATCCTGTTTTAGGTATCCAACGTGTGTTAAACATTCCCATAACTTATAATTGCTTTTTATGTGTTTTCCATCTAAACCTTCGTCTAAATAGTGTATTGAACTATCTGATAAAACCGTGTTTTCCATTTTTAATCGCGCTTTTGAAAACATTATTTGTCACAGTACTTCAAAAGTAATGCACGTTTTTTGTTCGACAAATAGGAGCTCTTAGCTGAAAGCCAAATTGGTTCTTTTTTGTATGTAGGCCCAACTGTTCTTTGCCACAGATCAACAGCCGTTGCCTGTAGATCGCTAGTGCCGTTATAGTAACACGGTAAACAGATCTCGACTACCGTCGTGTTGCTGTGCTGACTGGCCCCCGACGGATTCCAAGCTTAGTATCCAGACACATACAGGTATACAACTTTTTTTCTTTTGTGTATATCAATGGCATATTCCGTGTCAGCGTTTGGTGTAGTTACGTGATAAGAAACGTGACACTGTAGAACTATTGTTTGTTGCTGCGAATCGATATTATCGCTCTACAGGTGTGATGTACCATTATTGAAAATGTTTGACAGACACACGCTTATCCTTTTCTATTGATTGGTTTATTTTACAAATGGCATTACGTACAATTTAAAAAGAATGTTTGACAATAGCTCTCACACGTTAATTCTTTCCTACTGATTAGTTTATTTTACAAAAGCTTTTTTTTTTTGATTTCTTCGTATGTAGGTGAATCTCCCACTCTCCGCGTTTGATACTTAGCCTGGTATTTACTTTTCCTCCGGCTACGTCTAGGTACGTAGCATAAATTCTGACGCATAAGCATGGGCCTGCGAGCTTGTTTAGTTAACTTTTTTGTGCTCCGGTTTTGTTTCGTGTAACGTTGCCCCCGATTTTGTTTTAGTTAACGATTACTTCGATTTAGTTTTGATTAATTTCAGCTTCGAATTTGTTTTAGTTAATTTTTGCTCCGATTTGTTTTGTTGTTAGTGACTAAGTTTCTACATTACCTGCATATCTCGGCCTGATGCTACTTGTTTTTTCTTCCTTTACGTTTATTTTTTCTTTTTCTTTCGGCTCTTTGGTGTTCCTTAAATGAAGATCGGTTTTCTTTATTTCTTGTGTGGGTTCGATCTTTTTCTTAAATTTTAATTTTGTTCTCTTCCGTGATTGCTAAGTATCCTTGGTTAGCTCATGTCAAATTATTGGACTTGTGTTTTTGCTAATAACCCTAGTCCATTGAAAACGCTGGCGCCCAAAAATTTTCTTTTTTCTTCCCTCCCTCTTGATACATTTTGTTCTCTCTGTCAAGTCTCAGGTTTTTCTTTTATTTTACAGCCCTATTCTAATTTTTGATTTGATGTTTCACTCTTATTGGTGTTCCTGAAGTTTATCCGTCGGCTATGTTTTAAATTGTCCTGTATCCGCCATAACTTTTTTGAGCTTTGATCGAGTTACGGTTAGCCTTTACTTTCTCCAAATTTCTTTTTTATTCTTACTAAAAATGACGGTGGTGTTTAATATGATCTGTAAGAGACGGCAGAAGTCATCTGAAAGCTTTACTATCTATTTCGCGTGTATGAAGGGTCTGTTTGGGAACTATGGTTCTTTTAGTAAAGATGTTCAATTGTCCGTTTAGCTTTGTAACATTGATCCATTTTATAGAACCCATTTGCCTACCGTCTTCTCCTTACGGGAGTTAATGGACGAATGTCTGAAGTTAGAAACGGCAAAAATTCTGGCCGATAATTCCGTATTACCCAGTCACGACCAAACTTCTGAACCGGAATCCGCTCCTGCCATAGTGCCTAAGTCAGTTGCTACTCTTTTTCGGCTTCCCACCAAGGTCTTCCTGTGTGGGAGTGGAAGGTGAAATTTTCTGGTAACCCAAACACTCTTAACGTACATGATTTTTTGGAACGGGTTTAAGAACTACGACGAACTCAACATGTGTCAGAATTGCAGTTATTTAAGTCTGCAGTGGACTTGTTCGAGGCTAAAGCACTACTTTAGTATCGTGGTTACAGGCATAGGTTTTCTGACTGGAAGTCGTTGTCTAATTTACTGATTCAACATTTTGAACCCCCGGATTTTGCTTTTAAGTGCGCTACTATTGAGGAATATATTTTTACTTCACATGACCGAATTGTTAAAATTTCTCCTACGCCCACGGATAGATCCGATACTTCTTCCGTACGTTCTACTGTTTTTTCCTAGTTCTACTTCTACTCGTCAGGTCATATCCTTTAATTGCGACAAACCTGGTCATGTTTCGACCCGCTGTACTCGTCCTCAAGTACTCCACTGCCATGTATGCGGATATAAGGGAGTTTCTCTCCGCAACTGTCCACACTGTCATCATACTACTAATAGGTCTTCAAAAATACTTCAACTTCTGTTCTTAGCTCTAGGAGCCAAACTTCCTCTGCTTCTAATTCTACGTTTTCTTCTATACCACATCCAAGTCTTCCTGACACTACTATCAAAACAAACTCTTCTTCGGCAAATACAGCCTCGAACAAAATTTCTTCCGTTTTTAGTTCTACCTCTTATTTTACTCCTCTTTCTGCTGGCCGTACTTATTCACTTTCGCCTCAAACTGTGCCTCCAACACGAGTGCAACCCATACCTAGAATTAGTGACTTGCAGATAGCATTTCAAGAGTTTGTTCCCGCTTTCTTAAATGATTGTACCCACGAAATTCCTGTCGTGTCTGCAAACACAAATGTCGCTAAAGTGACGATAACTTCTAATTTAGCCAGCGAAGGTCATGTTGAAGTTCATGAACCTGTATCTTTAATGTCTGTTGCTGTTGCTGTCAAAATTTTACATGTTCCTGCTTTCTTAAATGCTTCGACTCAAGAAATTTCTGTCGTGCCCGTAATAACAGCCGTAGCTAAAGTGAGAATAATTTCTAATACTGATAGAGAGGGTCCTGTTTGAGGTTAGTGAGCCCGTATCTATAATGCCTGTTGCTGTCGTTGTCCAAGTTTTACCTAATCCTGTTTCGGTATCTACTATTGTTAAGGAATCAGTTCCTATTGTGGCTGAAGTTTTGTCTGTTTCTACTCCGTTGCTTAACAGTGATGAAGTCTTACTTGATTCTATTCCTATATCGGACGTTGATGAAACGATACCTACTCTTACTCATTTTTCTCATGCTGACAAAATGCTACTTGCTATGGTTCTTTTAGCTGAGGTTGGTGAAATCCCAGCCGATGTCCTGTTATCTAATGTTGACACGAAGGTCAACCTGATCCTGCTTTCTCATCTATTGGGGATAAAGTTCCTCCGTATACTGTTTGTTCTTGTAAGGTGGATGAAACTCTGTCTGTCTGGTGCTGCTCCTTTCTTTCATGTTGATAAACTTCATTCTACTTCTTTATCTAACATTGGCGAAGTTCTACTTGATACTGTTTGTTCTTGTAACGTTGATGAACTTCTACCTGATTCTGTTCCTTTATGTAATATGGTTGAAGTGTTATCGAATTCCGCTCCTTTTCCTACGGTTGATATTCCTACAGCCAATGCTCTTTTTTTCCTAACTGTGATACTTCTACTCCTCTATCTAAAGTCGTTGAAACTTTATCCATTTCTGTACCTCTAGTTAACGTAACTGAAGTATGCTGCTTGTGTTTCTTTTCGTAAGGTTGATTCTGGTACATCTCATACTTTTTCCTTTTCTACCGTTCACTTTCTTACCACCACTTCTAAAAGCAAACAACCTTCTTCCATAACGTGTTCTGAGTTCCATAAATTACGACAAGCACTACTATCTCCACCCTTGCCATCAATTTCTCAATCTCGTGCTACAATTTCTACACCCTCTGCTATTCCTGTGTGGCAGATAACTGCCCAACAGAGGCAGACATTGTTCTATGCTCCCTCCAAACAGGAAGATGTATGTCGGAAAACTCCTAATGTCCTTGATCTCGTTTCGTTCTCCTTCTGGCGGCGTAAACGTCTTAAGCCCAATATCTAGTCCTCGTGCCCCAGATTCCTATTCCGACTTTGCTCTCCTTAAGTTTTGATTTTTGGACTTTACGATCTTTTTATTTACTTTCCTGTTTTGCTAGGTTTTCTTTCGTTTTCTTACTTTTACTTACCCCGTGTGGGTTCGGGAATAGAATAATCCCATGATACGACCTGCCTGTCGTAAGGGGCGACTACAGCGGTCCAACACATACACACACACACACACACACTTTAAACACGTCCAATCTATACCCACACACTTCATAACACACACACACACACACACACACACACACACATACACCCACACACTTCATAAACACACAGTTCTCCTTAGTTCTCCTTTCTTTCGTTTTCTCCTTATATCCTCAAAACCGTGTGTTCCCAGGAATAGAATAGCCCAATGGTACAACCTGCCTGTCGTAAGGAGCGACGACAGCGGTCCAGCACAACACATACACACACGCACACTTTATACCCGCACAACACTAACACACACACACACACACCTATTACACACCCACAGCCACATACATATACACACACGCACGTACACGCACACACCTACTCATACATAACTACACTGCGATTCTCTTTTATTTTCTTTTGTACGATTATTAGGTTCTTTTTAGGTTCTGTACTTGGTGCTTGGTGTTATACTTTTTGTTTTTTCTCTTTCCTTTCATTCCACATTCCTCTCCATTTTCCTGTAGCTGCTCTTCTTTGCTGTTGGTCCCTAGCCCGACTGTGCTACGCCCATCCGCTCTTTTGGTAGGTGCTTTTTAGTCCGTTTTTCTTTCTTCGGAAACCACGATTTAGTCGAATTTAAGAGTAGTTAACATTTCTTTTTTTTGTTTCTTCAGTTTTGGTTACCACAGTTAGTAGTACATTATTTCCTTTTACCGGCGCTCTCCCTCTCTTCCTCTTATTCTCTCTTGTTGTCCTTTTTGTTTACTTGAGGCTTGACCCTTAGGTCCTGTTTTGGTTACTACTGCTCGGTTTCAGTCTCGCTTTCTTTTTTGCTTTTCTGGTTTTTTCGCGAAAAACCAATCCTGTTCTGGAGATTGATAACCTTACGGTTTCTTTTCTGAACAAACATCCGTCCTTCGGCGACTTTCGCAGTGTCAACGTCATTCTACCTTTGTCCTCGATAATTGCTACCTTCTACTTTTCCTTTTCCTATATCCTCTAAATCTTTTGATTTAGTCCGGCATACTGGTTCGTCGAGTCGGATGAGAATTCATTCTTTTGTTTTTAAAGAGCCTTCTTCTGTTTTTCTCTTTCTTCATTCTCATCAGGCTAATTTTTTTGTATTCGGTTTTTTAAATTGCTTTCCTACCCCGACCTGTTAATTTTGCTTGGGGGGAGGGGTTTTGATTCTGCAGCTTGTGCGTTAAAATATTTTGTACATTTTTCGTCACAGTACTTCAAAAGCAATGCACGTTTTTTTGTTCGACAAATAGGAGCTCTTAGTTGGAGGCCCAACTGTTCTTTGCCACAGATCAACTGCCGTTACCTGTAGATTGCCAGTGCCGTTATGGTAACAAATTTCGACTACCGTGGTGTTGCTGTGCTGACTTACCCCCGACGACTTGCAAGCTAAGTATCCAGACACATACAGGTATACAACTTATTTTCTTTTGTGTATATCAATGGCATATTGCTTATCAGCGTTTGACGTGATAAGAAACGTGACATTGTAGAACTATTGTTTGTTGCTGCGAATCGATATTATCGCTCTACAGGTGTGATGTACCATTGTTAAAAATGTTTGACACGTTTATTCTTTTCTACTGATCGGTTTATTTTACAAACGGTATTATGTACAATTTAAAAAGAGTGTTTGGCAAAAGCTCTCACTCGTTAATTCTTTCCTACTGATTAGTTTATTTTACAAAAAGTATTAGGTACAATTTTGAAAACGCTTGACAAAAGCTCTCACATGTTTATTTACTACTGATTAATTTTATTTTGTGTAAAATACGAGATGCGCACTTCGTATATAAAGTACTAAATTATTCATATCACCTAACGTTTGCTTTGAAATAGTAACGCATAATTTATTGCTTTTGCTTGTTTGTACAGAATCCTTTAGTTATTTTTATTTGTTGATGGATAATCGTGGGCGACGTGCTTTTGTTTTTGGTTTTCTTGGTATGTAGGTAGATCCCCCCACTCTCCGCGTTTGTTAGTTAGCCTGGTATTTACTTTTCTTCCGGCTATGTCTAGGTACGTAGCAATTTTGAATAGCGCTTTTAGTTTCGCACCAGCTTTATACAACATTTATTTTATAGCCAAAACGTATGATTTCCATCCTGGCAGTCATTTTTGTAAATATATAGAATCTGTAAGGGTACAGTCTCACTGATCTAGTGACAATCATCACTAGCCACAAATAAACATTTCAACACGTAATCTTATGAGCTTGATCACACTATGCCACCACTTAAAATGAACCACAATCAAATGCTGGCCACCAGTTCTAAATTTTCAACTTGTTGAAATTTTGGCCTTTGGTGAACAGTCGTGGCTGACAGTGCACAAGCGCAATTTACTCTGAATTAAACCACCGTTAAACGGCATTAATTTAAGCCAATCGTAAATAAGGCTATCAGAAAAATAAAGCACAGAAAATGTTTACAGCTTCCTCGAACAAAAATATTCAGCTACAGTGGTTACCGGAATAAATAGATTTATTAAAAGTTGTCCGAAAGTTGAATTTTGCATGCGGTCCTAATAAAGTATTTTGAATTGTCATCTAATTTTGAAATGGATTTTTCGATTCCAGCAATAATGTCTTCCAAGGGAGTTTTCAAATGATCTACTCCAAATTTTAGGCCTCGATCAAGGAAAGTCAACTCTTCATTATTAAAGATTTTCGACGATTCGTTAACAACTACTGACTCTAACGCAGGTGAAGTAATTTCCAGTTTTTTAGGGGGTACATTGACATTGTGTTTCTTTAAAAGAATCTTCAACTTAGTGTTTTGATTATTAATTTTGTCTAACAATTTATGATTGTTGACTTCAAAAACAAATCTCTGGAAATTACTCCATTCCTGAAAACTATAGTTGTGCAGGGCCAGGGTGTTTTCAAAAATATATTGGTCAGACCAAGAGGAAAATAACAACAAGATTTAAAGAACACATTGCTTACTTCAAATATGGTAAATATGAAAGGTCTCAGGTCGCCAAACATATATTTGAAACCAGCCACCCCTTTAAACTAGAAAATGTTAAATTGTTAAAAGCGGTACCAACGTTTTCCTCCTTAAATGCCTATGAATCAATTAAAATTGTTAAACATAAAGGACCCCTCTTAAACACCGATAAAGGGCCAATAGAGCCATCTGCTTTGCTTTCCCTATTGGTCAACAACCAATGAGAAAGCAACATTAAATTGGTTCCGCTTCAGTAGATTTAGAATTAGTATAAATTAAGTAGATTTAAGTTATAATGTCACAATTCACTTGTATGTTGTTGAGAACACCAGCCTGCGGGTGAGGAGAATATCCTCGATAGTGTTTAAAGCAACAATATAGTAAATTGTATGTTGGGAAGGTTCACTTCAGCCTAAGTGGTGAGGAGAATATCCTCTGAAGTGTTCCAAAACGACAACTAATTATTATTTAGTTACAGATTTCCTACTGATGATGACCACATAGTGGTCGAAATACGTATCTGGTATTTTAAATATGTTGAAACGTATTGTTCAAAGGCCTACTAAAACACTACTTTATTAACACCATACTTCAAGTTAGGTGTCTGCAAAACGAAATCTTCCGACTTAACTAGGGGTCTATTCCTTGGGTAGAGCTATGAGCAATGGGGGGGTAAGTCGAAATCTGTAGGGGTCACACTCAAACTAAAACAAACAGGCGCCACCAAGTCCAGATTGATTTATATTAATGGCATAGCAAATTTCTAAGGGCGGACTTGGAGACCCAAAGAAAAAAAGATCGCCTTCGCTGACATACAATTTTGTCTTAACAGACTAAGACACTGCTCCTGTAAGAAAGAATAATAGTTAAGTTACCTAAAAATATGGGAACACTATTTGCGTCCCTCAAGAACATCTAAAATGCATAGAGAATATTTCTTACATAATGGAATCATAAAATTTAACTCTTTCTGTGTTTTGTTTATCAGGTCTGATCAAACCAGATCAGAATAAAAACTTTAAATGTAGATAATTAATTTACTAGAAAGAATTTTCTTTGTTTCAGTAAATAAAATTTCATGATAATTAAATAAAATAAATATGTGATATTCTTGCAAAATTGTTGTAAGGTTTAACAACTGATCCTTACTGTAATATATAACACTTCAGTGTAACTAACAATATTAAGTTTCTTTATAACCCAACCAGATCTGTGTAGGTCACTAACAAATGAATATATGAAATTTTCTCATTAATTTAACAAAATTAAAATTAGTCTTAAGTTAATAGAATCACCAAGATATTCTCTAATTTTATCAAAAGTGGCAGTACTGTAATGTTAAACATCTGTTAGCCATTATGCAATTGTTGACGGCATTGTTCAAATAAACAGGTGACGTAATAGCAGCTGTTAATTTACGTTGCCGCCATATGTAGTCACATCTTTACAAAACTAAGTGAAATCAAATTTTGATACTGGGGAAAACCAGCTTAATTACAGGTAAACTGAACAACAATTTTGTACATCTAACAAACAAAACGAAATAATGTACTTTCAGAAGGAAGTACTGAGGAAATTCTTAATTCTATTACGAACCCAAATACCGGCTGTCGTCCTTGGTTGCAATGGAAACAACTTCGCAGAGCGGGGCCTGCTGTTAAATATGTTTGTTTTCCATGCTTTATTACAGATGCAAGAGCGAAGCGGATTTCTTACATTGGTTCACGGCATCTTTTATTCACAGCGTACTCCTCCGTTGTCTAATTTTATTTCAAAGTGGTCGTGCGGTTTTCTAATTTATCGTTGCAATTTCTGACGTATTGTTGCTTTTCTAACGTATGGTTGCTTTTTCTAACATATGGTGGCTTTTTCTAATGTATGGTTGCTTTTTCTAACGTATGGTTGTTTGCGCTAAATAAATTTTAAATTAGCTAATATGATAACGAATATGCAATATATGGATTAAGTACTAACCGTTACTCAGGAAGTGCTTCACCAAATTAAAGCGACCCGGAGGTCACTCGTCATTCTTTTCGAATGCATCTTCACGGTGCCCTAAACTGTCGACGAGTGCGCTCGCCGCACTCCTGCAAGGTGGGAGGATCATAAGTGTGGTTCTCGAACCTCTCACGCGCGCGCTAGTGGCTTGTGGATTTGCACCGAACTCCGAAACAAATAGACTACTAATCCTAGATATAGCAATACTATAGAAATTTGATTGTTACTTGAATCTTTATATTAGTTAATAAAGGTATTTCAATATTCATGGTACGTTTAATGAGTATGTTCCTTTACTGCTAAAATAAAATTGTTACACTACCCTTTCCTAAAAGAAAAAATTTTTTAAGAAAACTCTAAATATAACAAATACAAAAAAATTTTTATAACTATACTAGCCTTTCCTACCTTCCTAACTAACTATGCAATTTTATTAATTTTATAAATTTATTCAAATGGGGGGGACAAATATTTACAAATGAGTGTGTTGGTAACTACGCGTACCTGACGTCCATCGGGAGACAAAATCGGGGAGTCACAATCGGTAATAATCAAAATTGGGAGGGTCAAATTAGAAAGTCAAACACTCCACGGGACAAAAAATTCAGATTTACAATATTTCCTGACTTGAGATTCTTACTTCTAACAAGGCTAATATTTCTTACCTATAACCAAACACTTACAACTTACTTCTAATTTCAAAAAAAACTTCACTTCCAGGAGCTCATTTAGCTCTATCTACAAAAAAAAGGAATGCTTCCTCATCAAGACAGCATAACTATTAAACACCATCATCACAAAGTGATAATCAAAACAAAGGTGACCTAATCAAAAGGTTACTCATCAAATGCAAATACAAAGTATCATCGCTTCATCGTAAAGAGATGATCAAAACAAAGGTAACCCAGCCATAAGGTGACTCACAAAATTCAAATTCAAAATATTATCATCACAAAGTGACAATCAAAACAAAGGTAACCTAACCAAAAGGTTACTCACAAATCTCAAATACAAAATATCATCACTTCATCGCAAAGGGATGATCAAAACAAAGGCAACCTAACCATAAGGTTACTCAACAAATTTAAATACAAAACATTATCACTTTATCGCAAAGAGATAATCAAAACAAAGGTAACCTAACCAAAAGGTTACTTACAAATCTAAATACAAAACATTATCACTTTATCGCAAAGAGATAATCAAAACTAAGGTAACCTAACCATGAGGTTACTTATCAAATGCAAGTACAAAACTGGGCCAGTCAGGGCTGTACTATCCTACACCCTACTGAATATCCTATCACTAATTTCTAACAAACAACTGATCTCATTAGTGATGGACCAAATGGTGATACTCACCAAGCCAACTTTGACCTTATCAAACCAAAGAATTTCTAACGGTCAAAAGGAACAAGGGAAAGAATAATCTAATATTCTCTCTACCTGGATATGTAGAAATCAGGACCAATAATCAAATAGCCCATCTACTTCTACATAGTAAGGATATCTGTCAAAGACATCCTCCAAACACATCTCTGAGCAACGCGCGAGCAAAATGTCCAGCTTGCACACTAAAGCACACCTCAAACCTACAAAACTTACAAAATCTCAAACCACTTACTTCACTTCTCAAACAAAATACTCAATATTAGTGGACCGACACTAAATCAGAATCAGAACAAAACAAAACGAACCACTACGTCATTACTTAATATCAACGAGATGATCGGACCTGAATTAATCGTCAGGATCATCATTTTCATTTGGATATGATGCATCAACTGGTTTCAAGTCCTTTACGTGCCATTTCCTGCTTTTGTCCCATCTTCGTTCTCTAACTCATATACTAAATTGGAATGTTTTTCCGAACTTTACTCATAATGAACTTAGGGCTAACTTAGCGGAAAATTTATCACTGCACTCGAGAGGACCTTATTAGCTCTCCAAACACTTTCTCCGACTCGGAATGAAATGTCTCTTCTCCTAAGATTGTAGCGTTTACTTGAACGTTGGTAAGCTACATGCAAATTTTCACGGACATTTCAAAAATATCAAACAAAGGTTGACGATCCAAAACATAAGAAGGTCTACTACTGGAGACAACATCAACATCTTCACCGGTATAAAATTATCATTATAAGCTTTTTCACTTAAAGGTACTTGACGACCAAAAACTAAAAATTTGGCGAATAGTTGGTGGACTCATGTTTTGCTGAGTTGATTGCGTATTGGATCTTTGATATCTCAATATCCCACGTATCATGTTCTTCTACGTATGAACGGATTGCTGTACCAACTGTCTTATTGATTCTTTCCACAAAATTGCATTGGGGAGCATAAACAGCATTATACCAAATCTTTTGAATTTCGTACCTTGCACACAAAGCTTTAAAAATACGTCCAATTAATTGTGGACCATTATCACAAATGACAAACTGTGGTACTCCGTAGACAAGAAATACTTTTTCCTCCAAAAATTTCTCGATCAAATGTGCCGTGGCACTACGTAAAGGTTGCAATTTCGAATATTTCGAGAACCAATCACCAACAACTAAAAGTCATTTACCTGCTTATGAGTCATCAATAAAAACTAATCATGACAATAGCTAACAAAAAATCAGTGTTCAGGTACACTCACCCTACTACCAATTGAACTGTCGAAACAACTATAAAGCTTCACAACGCCTAAATATGCTAGAGTGACAAACCTCTACGAGTCTCACCTAGACTAACAATACCAAAGTTTACATCAAATCAAAAAAGATGCAAAAAATTCTAGAGCGCCTAACTCACCTCGAGTCTCGTCTAGACTTATGTAAAGCCGAGCGACCAACTCTTCCTGAGTCTCGTCTGGACTGACATACTGCTGAGCGACCAACCACGACGACAAGTTCCGCCTAGACTAAATTGCGTTGCAATGCCGATCTAAACAAAATCTGCTAACAAAATCAAAAACGTGCTTATGCACAAAGAGCAATTCTCAAACGACACAACGACAGCTCACTCCAATGTACCTTCAAAATAGAATCTCTAGCCTTATCATCAAATTTCGACAAAGATGTTCTTTATTGACTCAAACAAATCAAACAACAGGCTTATCAGCTTTTTAGCTGACAGTCTTCCTAAAATTTTCCTCAAAACTGGTTTCTCACTCACTACTCCCGTTCTTCTTTAAGTAGACAAACAATTCGGAATATCCGACATGAGTACAACAGCCTAATGTTTCAATGAAATCAAACTGGTAAATCCAAATGATCTAAACCTTACAAAATTATCAAAACAAATTCGTACTACTAAAGGTAAAAATCAAAAAATGTTTTTGGTAAAATTATTTTTGCCAAAACAATATCAAAAAAAATTTAAGGGGTCAAAAAAAATTAAAGTCAAAAGTAAATTTGACCAAGTTAATTACTTGACTGTATTGGGATTAACGTTACGACCAATCCTTTATCAAAAGCGAACAAACAAATCTAACTGTAAATAAACTTTAAGCAAACAAACCTCGGAGCAGAATAATTTTGGGACAAATAGATTTCAAAGCAAAATAAATTTTGAGCTAACAAATTTTAAAGCAAATTAAATTTTTGAATAAACAAATTTCGAAGCAAAAATAAATTTTGAACAGACTATTTCAAAGTAAAATTATTTTTGAACAAACAAGTTTCAGAGTAAAAAATAATTTTTGAACGAACGAATCTCGAAGTAAAATTAATTTTGAATAAACAAATTTCGAGGTAAATCAAATTATGAACAAACAAATTTCGAGCTAAATTAAATTATGAACGAACGAACTTCGACGAATCACTCGTTGAATAAACAAATTTCGACGCCCCTAGCGTTGAACAAACAAATTTCGACGCCCCAAACGTTGCCGGCGCCAGTGAAACGTATTTTTTTTTTTTTTTCTCAAATTGTTGGCTCCGCTAGCCTCACGCATGGGCGCTAGTGAAACGTATTATTCATTGGCCTACTAAAACACTACTTTATTAACACCATACTTCAAGTTAGGTGTCTGCAAAACGAAATCTTCCGACTTAACTAGGGTCTATTCCTTGGGTAGAGCTATGAGCAATGGGGGTAAGTCGAAATCTGTGGGGTCACACTCAAACTAAAACAAACAGGCGCCACCAAGTCCAGATTGATTTATATTAATGGCATAGCAAATTTCTAAGGGCGGACTTGGAGACCCAAAGAAAAAGATCGCCTTCGCTGACATACAATTTTGTCTTAACAGACTAAGACACTGCTCCTGTAAGAAAGAATAATAGTTAAGTTACCTAAAAATATGGGAACACTATTTGCGTCCCTCAAGAATATCTAAAATGCATAGAGAATATTTCTTACATAATGGAATCATAAAATTTAACTCTTTCTGTGTTTTGTTTATCAGGTCTGATCAAACCAGATCAGAATAAAAACTTTAAATGTAGATAATTAATTTACTAGAAAGAATTTTCTTTGTTTCAGTAAATAAAATTTCATGATAATTAAATAAAATAAATATGTGATATTCTTGCAAAATTGTTGTAAGGTTTAACAACTGATCCTTACTGTAATATATAACACTTCAGTGTAACTAACAATATTAAGTTTCTTTATAACCCAACCAGATCTGTGTAGGTCACTAACAAATGAATATATGAAATTTTCTCATTAATTTAACAAAATTAAAATTAGTCTTAAGTTAATAGAATCACCAAGATATTCTCTAATTTTATCAAAAGTGGCAGTACTGTAATGTTAAACATCTGTTAGCCATTATGCAATTGTTGACGGCATTGTTCAAATAAACAGGTGACGTAATAGCAGCTGTTAATTTACGTTGCAGCCATATGTAGTCACATCTTTACAAAACTAAGTGAAATCAAATTTTGATACTGGGGAAAACCAGCTTAATTACAGGTAAACTGAACAACAATTTTGTACATCTAACAAACAAAACGAAATAATGTACTTTCAGAAGGAAGTACTGAGGAAATTCTAAATTCTATTACGAACCCAAATACCGGCTGTCGTCCTTGGTTGCAATGGAAACAACTTCGCAGAGCGGGGCCTGCTGTTAAATATGTTTGTTTTCCATGCTTTATTACAGATGCAAGAGCGAAGCGGATTTCTTACATTGGTTCACGGCATCTTTTATTCACAGCGTACTCCTCCGTTGTCTAATTTTATTTCAAAGTGGTCGTGCGGTTTTCTAATTTATCGTTGCAATTTCTGACGTATTGTTGCTTTTCTAACGTATGGTTGCTTTTTCTAACATATGGTGGCTTTTCTAATGTATGGTTGCTTTTCTAACGTATGGTTGTTTGCGCTAAATAAATTTTAAATTAGCTAATATGATAACGAATATGCAATATATGGATTAAGTACTAACCGTTACTCAGGAAGTGCTTCACCAAATTAAAGCGACCCGGAGGTCACTCGTCATTCTTTTCGAATGCATCTTCACGGTGCCCTAAACTGTCGACGAGTGCGCTCGCCGCACTCCTGCAAGGTGGGAGGATCATAAGTGTGGTTCTCGAACCTCTCACGCGCGCGCTAGTGGCTTGTGGATTTGCACCGAACTCCGAAACAAATAGACTACTAATCCTAGATATAGCAATACTATAGAAATTTGATTGTTACTTGAATCTTTATATTAGTTAATAAAGGTATTTCAATATTCATGGTACGTTTAATGAGTATGTTCCTTTACTGCTAAAATAAAATTGTTACAATGTTTTGTGGTAAGGGTTTTTTCATTTTATTCAAATTGTGCCACAGTGTTCCTGTAGATTATTAACTATGACTTCCCGGTCTTCGGAACTTAATAGGTATAGAAGTTTAGCTCTTAGAATTAATTTTGTAAAAGCAGATATTCGATTTCTGAAAAGCTGTAAAGCCCACAAAGTTTTTCCAAATTTCATTAACGTAAAAATCAGCAGTAATTGTAAACGTAGTAACGCAATAATCAATTTTGCAAAAGATAAATGGCTTAATTTAGAAATCAAATATCTGTATAGTAAGCTTAGTAGATTGG
This sequence comes from Platerodrilus igneus, assembly GCA_036346225.1. Taxonomy (NCBI): domain Eukaryota; kingdom Metazoa; phylum Arthropoda; class Insecta; order Coleoptera; family Lycidae; genus Platerodrilus; species Platerodrilus igneus. Next base: position 110,741 of record JARFIW010001792.1, read on the forward strand.
AACTGGAAACGTATAAATTGCACCTAGCACTAACGTGCAATTTGTCTGAGTCTGGTTTTCAGGAATGGAGTAATTTCAGAGATTTGTTTTGAAGTCAACAATCATAAATTGTTAAACAAAATTAATAATCAAAACACTAAGTTGAAGATTCTTTTAAAGAAACACAATGTCAATGTACCCCCTAAAAAACTGGAAATTACTTCACCTCCGTTAGAGTCAATAGTTGTTAACGAATCTTCGAAAATCTTTAATAATGAAGAGTTGACTTTCCTTGATCGAGGTCTAAAATTTGGAGTAGATCATTTGAAAACTCCCTTGGAAGACATTATTGCTGGAATCGAAAAATCAATTTCAAAATTAGATGACAATTCAAAAAACTTTATTAGAAACGCATGCAAAATTCAACTTTCGGACAACTTACGCACTTGCGCAAGGAATGCCTCAGAACAAACAAGGAAAGATCATCTGATTATTAAAGATTTACAACAAAAGGATTGTTATTATTTAAAGGCTGACAAGAGGAATAGGTAGGTTATTCTGGATAAACTAGACTATGTTGATAGAGTAGAAAATTTGCTGTCTGAGGGTCCTTACAGACCAATAGTAAAAAAACGTAAAAATGAGGTTCCTTTAAACAAAATGATTAAATCAACAGAGTCAGTTTTGAAAGAATGTCCAAACTTAATTTCGCCCACACTAAAATTAAAATTGACAATTTCAAATCCTGAAACGCCAAAACTTTACTGTTTACCAAAAATTCACAAAAATAATAAATCGATGTGACCAATAGTTTCAGGTATCAACTCACCGACTTACTATTTATCACGAAGGCTGTCAAATGAATTTAAGAATTTAAAGTTTAACAGTTTGTCTGTACAAAACTCTTTAGAGTTCATTAATAAAATAAAAAATATCACATTAGAAGAGAACGAAATCTTAATTTTATTTGATGTCAGTTCATTATTCCCTAGTGTTCCAATACCACGTACTTTAACATATTTAAAGGATGTTCTTATAGATAGTGATATTGATGATGATAAAGTTGAGGACTATATCAAGCTTGTTTCGCATTGCATGTCCCAGAACTGTTTTCAATTCAACAACAAGTTGTACGAACAACATGAAGGCACATCAATGGGAAATAGCTTATCACCTTTCATAGCAAATTTATTTGTCTCGCTTTGAGACCGAGTTAAAAGAAAACTCCAAATACTTCCCAAGAATATGGTTGAGGTACGTGGATGATATTTTTGCAGTTTTTGACACTTCTAAATCAAATGTTGATGATTTTCTTAAAGAAATGAATTCAAAATTTCAAAGCATAAAATTTACGTATGAACTAGAGAATAATGGACAATTACCCTTTTTAGATACATTAGTAATTAGAAATGGTAATAAATTAGAATTTGACATTTATAGAAAAGAAACCAATGTAAATCGATTTATTTTGTCTTCCTCTAATCATAGCATACAACATAAGTTGGCTTCATTTAACTTTTTAATTAATAGATTATTGAATTTCCTTTAAATAAAACAGATTTAATAAGGAATTTGCTCTTATTAAACAAATAGCGAATGACAATGGTTTTTCTTCTGATATTATAGATAATATTTTTAGAAAGTGTAAAAATAGGATCAACATCCGTAAATCAACGACTGTGCAATCAACCACCTCTAATGATAATGTTAAATATGTTAAACTTCCGTTTCACAAAACTACAAAGGGTCTTGATAAAATATTCAAACAGTGTAATTTCAAAATTGCTTTCACTAATACTAATAAATTTAAAGATTTGCTAGGTAATCCAAAAGACAAGGTGGAAAAATTGCAAAAGTTGGAGATTTATGAAATTAGTTGTGCAGGACCAGGGTGTTTTCAAAAATATATTGGTCAGACCAAGAGGAATATAACAACAAGATTTAAAGAACACATTGCTCACTTGAAATATGGTAAATATGAAAGGTCTCAGGTCGCCAAACATATATTTGAAACCAGCCACCCCTTTAAACTAGAAAATGTTAAATTGTTAAAAGCGGTACCAACGTTTTCCTCCTTAAATGACTATGAATCAATTAAAATTGTTAAACATAAAGGACCCCTCTTAAACACCGATAAAGGGCCAATAGAGCCATCTGCTTTGCTTTCCCCATTGGTCAACAACCAATGAGAAAGTAACATTAAATTGGTTCCGCTTCAGTAGATTTAGAATTAGTATAAATTAAGTAGATTTAAGTTATAATGTCACAATTCACTTGTTTGTTGTTGAGAACACCAGCCTGCGGGTGAGGAGAATATCATCGATAGTGTTTAGAGCAACAATATAGTAAATTGTATGTTGGGAAGGTTCACTTCAGCCTAAGTGGAGAGGAGAATATCCTCTGAAGTGTTCCAGAACAACAACTAATTATTATTTAATTACAGATTTCCTACTGATGATGACCACATAGTGGTCAAAATACGTATCTGGTATTTTAAATATTTTTTGTGGTAAGGGTTTTTTCATTTTATTCAAATTGTGCCACAGTTTTCCTATAGATTATTAACTATGACTTCCTGGTCTTCGGAACTTAATAGGTATAGGAGTTTAGCTCTTAGAATTAATTTTGTAAAAGCAGATATTCGATTTCTGAAAAGCTGTAAAGCCTGGCTGTAGAAATGCTCCAAGCACCTTTTAGCGGATAAATGACAGTTTTCGAACTGGATGCGCGATTTTATCTAAACATTTACCTACTTCGACGATTATGATATGTTATCGCCGGATGTGTCTAAACACGTAGACGGCTTAAAGCTGGTTTTCAACCGCTTAAAACAGTTCAGGTTACGTGGTAAACGTCATAAATGCGTTTTTCTGTGCACCTATGATGAATTTTTTGGACACATTATAACACACCAAAAAATTTTAGTGAATCCCTGTAAAGTCACAAGTATTTCCAAAATGAACGCGCCGAAATTTGTAAAATACGTAAAATTGTCCATTCAAATGTACTCGTGGTTTCGTCTTCCGAGTGGGCCTGGGGCGAGCCACAAGAAAATCCCTTTCAACAGCTTAAAGCACTGTTGGCAACGACACCGACTCTATGCAAGCGTACAAAATACTCCCATACATTTCTTTAATAAGGAAAAAAATATCATTTGAAGAATGTATTGAATATTTTTACGTTCATTTCTGTACTGTGTGAATCCTTATAGATGTGTTTTGAATAAATATTATTCTCCGTGTGTTAGTTTCCTTTTTTTGCAATTTGCTTTTTAATTAGTGCATTTGTAACTAAAATTCCTTTCTCGAGGTATTTTCCTCCTTTGTTCGTGACACATCACACTACGCTTTTTTAGCTAGCATGGCGTGCTTTGGTTTCTTTTTTTATTGCGGTACATTCCCTTTTTTTTCTTGTACTCACAGAATACTGTAACACAGTATACATAAAACCAGAACATTACAAGATACTTAATAGTAAGTGATCCATTTAAGATTAATTATCTTATTTCCATCTGGTTTCTGTTTAACTTAACACCAAAATGTTACATCATCTTTACAAACAGGAGTTTTTGCAAAACAAACTATCCTAACATCCCTTAAGTCAATTCTAATTCAAGCAGCATGTCAGCAGCCCTTTGTTAAATCATCTAGCAAAAAAAATTACAAAAATAATAAATAAAAGTATACGGTAGAAGTAACAGGTAAAAGCCCTAAGCCTGAAAAGAAACAATACTTCAAGCACCGTTGTAGATGGAAGGTTATAAAGCGACCTCCTCCACTCCATAATGGGATATAACACTAACATGGGGTCGCTATTTCTCCCTGGCGGCGACTTGCTGGTATACTACCACCTGAGAAATGGAGCAAGCTATATTCCTCAGTCAAGTAATATCCTATCCATCTGTGCATAATTTCCAATTGAATAATTTTGCCAGAAAGTTCAATAGAAAATCTACCATGGCTACTTCTCTCTCGATATCTCTTTTGTCTTAAAGAAAAAGTGTAATAAAAGAAATAATCCCCTCCAGTTAAACCGACAAATTAACCCAAGTACCCTGGATGTCTAGTGCAAATGTGAAAATCAAAAAGCTATCCAACTAAATTCAATTAAAAAAGTGTCCCAAAAATAAGTAACCAATTGTATTAACCGGTTTCTAGTTACATTGTTTTTACTCCAGATTATTATTTACATTTTTGTTATAAGTCTCGCTCTGTTTCAAAATTTTCCCGTCCCAAATCCCACAGGATTGACTACATCTTCGCTAATTTACAATCTTTATAAAAACTATCAAAAATCCAAAATAACCCGATAAATTTAAATATTAATCCTGGTCCGATGAGGTCTGTCGCGTCTAACCGCAAAATATTCACCAAACTTTATTTCCAACTCAATAGCTAAGTTGTTGCCGTGGTCCATCATAATTGTATTCTCTCTAAATTTTTTCTCAGTTTGGTTGCGTCAGATTATTAATCTTTTTTATATTTTAGCTTGTAGTTCATAACTCAATTTGATTTTCAACAATACCTGAATTACATTTCGCTATTCAAAAGAAGTTTTGTTTTCCAGTCGCAATCAGTCAATTTTTGCCTTAAACCTCTCAAAATCACTTTTCAAGAAAAAACTTTATCAAGATATTGTACGTTTTATAATTTACTTTAAAAAAATAAGAAATAAAAAATTCCAAACTGTCTGTCATAGCAATCTCTGTCGATGTTATTTTGCATACAAAAGACGGTTATTTCAAATAGCTTTCTGCTTTGGTTTGCTAATTTTGATTACATTATACTTTGCCGTTCTCTAAAATACCTTTAAACACTTTTGAAATTTTTGTTAAATTAAATGAAATTAAAAAATAAAATGCATTTTCCAAATAAGATTCCATATGCGAGGTAACTGTATATCTTTTACAAATGTGGCCCGCTACCTTGTTTTAAATAAATTGGAACAAAATTCAACCTAAACCTACAAATAAATAGAAATACGTAATATACTTTCCTTAAAAGATCCTAGAATTTTTTAACTTCAACTCTGGTCAGGTGTTGCTATAAGGAATCCTAAAAGGACTTTAAATTTAGTTCAACAACAATGGTCAATAAAAATTCTTCTATTTCACATATTAAATTACATAACATTGATCAATTCCAATACCGGAAATATCGTTAATAACAAACATAAAACAGTTAAATACTAGTTTTTTCGTTCTATGCTTTCATTATTCATTCCAAATTACTTTGATATTAATAGTTACATATATCCTATTATTTTACAAGGATGGCATCATGCTTAAATACAACCAACACTAATTCCGTCGTTATCAGTCCTCGTTTAGTTTCTTGCTACATAAATATAAACAATAGACATTTTCAGTCCACAATCACATAATTAATACTTCTAAACATAAAACCTTATAATATTTCTCGTGGTTTAATTCCAATTCCATAAATCCGATAATGTTCATAGGCCTTCAGTGTTTTAATTTCAGCTAACCAACTTCCTTAATTTAACACAATCCACTCATTTGAGCCATCCTCACAGGTAACGCTTTGATTACAGTACATACGAGTTTTTAAAATACCGCGCATGATTAACCTCCTTGCCAAATTTGCAAGCAAAGGAGCTCGCTCACCGTTATAAATTTTTCCCTGCAGAGAATACTACATTACATAATTGAGGCTTGTCTCGTTCAGCATTACTTTTAAATCAGGTGACATAATTTTATCTGGATATGAGGAGGACAGGCATAGTAAACGAAAATCAATTTGTTGGTTATTTTACAAAGAAAAAAAACCAATGACCAGTTTGACTACGGTTTCAGCTCATCAGACTGGCAAACTTGTCTTTGCAAAACAAGCAACAAAACTCTTGAATTATATGAGAATCATACAATATTAATATTTACACACTATTTCCCATACGCCCTCTGTAAGCAACACCATCGTAAACTTTTTCAAATCTTCGATATTTTAGTGAAGATGGCATTGCCAGACAAAATGTAATAATATTATCTAGTTTATGACAAGTAATGTGGAAATAACAAATGACCTGTTACCTACTATAAAATTAGCGAACCTTCCAAGGAAGCACTACACCTAATGTTACTCGGAATTTCGGTCGACAGAAGCCAATGCGTTTCTAACTTAATGGTGACATATAGTTTTATCTGAAGATGAATAGTTTAAGAATAGTGAACTACAATAAATTTGTTGGTTATTTTACAAAGAAAAGAGTCAATTACCGAATCTGTAAAGGTTGTATCTCTTTGTAAAACAACCAACAAAGATTTTTTTTCTTTGTAAAATAACGACCAAATTAATTTTAATTTATTATGGTTAAACTACTCATCTCCAGACAAAATTATATGCCACCAATTGAGCAATAAACGCGTTACCTTTTGTCAACCGAGATCCCCAGCAACATTAAGTGTACTACTTCCTTAAAAGGTCCGCTAATGTTATTGTGGGTAATAGGTCATTTGATATTTACACCTTAGTTGTCATAGACTAGCTAATATTATTACATTTTGTCTGGACATGCCAACTTAACTAAAATATCGGAGATTAGAAGAAGTTTACAATAATTAGTTGCTTACATTCGGGTATATAGGGCTTTGGAAAAATGTTTTGTATATATTAATACACTATAATTCCCTTATAATTCAAGATCTTTGTGAAATAACAAACACGTTAAATATCGTTCACCATGTTTGAAGTACTCATCTTCAGACAAAATTGTGACACCATTACACAAGATGTACGTTAGCTTCAGTCAACCGAGGTTACCAGTAACAATAGGTGTAATACTTTCTTAGACGGTCCGATAATGTTATATTGAGTAATATATAATTTGTTATTGCCATCTACTTTTAACTTAGGCCAAACTCAACCCCGCGGTCACTTTCGCCTTATATGCATTCGTGTGTCAAAATTTTCTTCCATACGTAGTATTTCATAATCCTTATGCAGTTCAGCTACAGTAAGCACCCATCAATAAACTGTCGACTTGTGCCTTCTCTTAAATAATTGCTGTCTACTTGAAGTACGCCAACATCTCTTTAGTGCCCTCAAATCTGTTACACACGAATCGCTTATTTTGGTACCAGGGCGTATGGAAGAATAGCACCGAACTTCAGCAAAGTTGTTAAAAAATTCGCGATCTACGTACTTAACCTTATATGGCTGTTGAAATTTTTTTGTGATTGTTGAGTTATTTGAACGTAATTCGATGGTGCAAAAATTTCTTGTTCTTTTTGAAGACTTCAATTGTGGAATGAACTCTGTCGCATTCCATTAGCGAATGTCCTTTAACTATATACTTCAGAATTATGACATCATTGTTGGCAAGGAAATAGTGGAGTAAAGCATTAGCTAAAACAATATCTCTATTTTGAGCGCAGCGCCCATCGCTACAAAATGCTTCTATCTTTTTTTATCGAATTCCTTCACCTTATTTTTATAAAGTCTGTCAAACAAGAAGCGAAACAATTGGAATCTAGTCCACTTTCTCCTTCCCGCGAAGCGTAACAAGTTACATTGTCATCATAGATCATAGATAATGAAACTGTGGCATGCCAATTTCTGTTTTAAATAGACCGTCCCCGCCGTCCTAAAGAGAATACTTTTTTCCACTCTTAATTAAGTTACTACTGTTGTAACGTATTTTTTTTCTAGTTACATTTAGTTCAATAAAATAAAAATAAAACAGCTATAATTTAAAATATTTAATTTGAGAATTATCATCCAATAAAAATTAATATATAATATTCATAATAATGCATAGATTCTCGTATGTATATACTCTAAAGTTCGTTACCAAGCTCTGTCAAGTTGTCAGTCGGCACTTCATTCTCAACGTTCGAAAGTGCAAGCCGCTTTTGCAGACGAGGTGAAGTCGAAATGGCCCTGTCGAAACACATGGCTTCTAACAAAGTTAGGAAAAAGTAGAGCATTGAAAATTCTTGGTGTCTGGAGGTCGAGCCCGACAGCGGTTGCGTGAGCATGATTTTCGATAAGCCTCGCTCCGAACAGTTTAGTTGATCCCGACAGGCCTGAGAATATGGAACCCCTTTTGGACATCATTTTAGACATGCAATATCTTGAGGACATATCTTGAATAACATTTCCGACAATAAATTAAAACAAATTTTGAAGGCAGTAATTTAAAGCAAGAATTTATGGTTTCGTTCTATTCAGTATAACATGCAGTAAAGTAAACGCCGATTCTACATGTGTTCCCGATATTTCAACCTTACCGATGACTAATATCACACAAGGATATTATGATGGAAATTTCCGACAGCTGAGGTCAAGGTCCAGCACTTGTAGTACATTCTTGATGCACGTGAGTGTTTTTAACTTTTGATAACTTTGAAATTATAGTAAATTATTATGAATTATCCAACATTAATTGCTTGAGTAACGCAAATAGAAAGTAGTTTTTTGAGAAATCAGTAAATTAACCAATATGTTGCTTGCTTGACAGAATGTTTGCACATGTACGCAAACTGTGTATTTTATAAAGTTCTGAATGACAACCTATGTCAGACAAAAAAAATATGTAGATTCCGTTTTCCTATCTAGACGCCATATGCTGTCTTGATTTAATTTACATTATGCTTGAAGACTTTCAGGTCATGTAAAGACACTTTCATTGACATATGAAATTCGCGTATTTATTATAGATTACTATTAAATTAGAATAATAACATTTTACCAAGTCTGCACTTTGATAATTAATTTTTGTTGTAATAATCAAGGAAGTACTTCGCTGATTAAAAGAAACTTATGTGTTATAAACAATTAATAAATTATATGTCTATCTAATTAAATCTTATAGCAATGATCTACTCATAGATCTTAATATTGAATGTAAAACTTCATTAGCGTTATTATGAAAAAATTCGATAAAGAGACAAACTTTAATATTGCAGTCATATGTACATAATCAGAAATTTATCCAAATAGAATCCTTTTTGTTTTTGAAAGATGTTTTATTATTTAACATTTAAAAATTTGCAAGTCCTTCCGGAATAGAAAGAGTGTGTAGTGAAAATAAATTCCCTCAGTATATTTTAAATGCCTAAATTCTATTATTCTATTTTTGGCAAATGTTTTTGAGGACACAAATGGTGTCCATATTGTGCTTTTGTTTGTTCACAGGTAAAGCTGAGACATCTGTATGACATCTGGTGGTTGAGGTCTTGGTAAGTGTGTCCTAAAGAGTGAAATTCAGGTTTTATGGCTATGTTAGTGGTGTTAAGATAAGGTTTCCGCATTCCCCTTATACTAGCACAGTTAAATTTTGTTGGTTATTGTATTAAAAAATACGGTGGCGCTCATTAAATATATTTTGGTCTATTATTCACCCATGACCCAAGCTCATGATCTACCCAGAGCTAACACTCGACTAGCCGTTTATATCTTAAGAGTTTTTCTTTGTCTCAAACCATTCTCCATCCGACATTACCTTGGGCTTAAAAGAAAAAGAAGAAATTCTCGACCTTGTGATATCGGATTAAGGTTTGGAAAGTTGGGAGGTTTAATTTATAGCTGATAGTCACGAGGATAAAGAAATATAAAATTATATTTTTATATTACACTGTAATACTGCGGTTGTCCGTCCTCACGCAGTATAGGTCAATAACCTACAATTCTATTGATGTGTTTGGCAAAGTACGCATTTCGCAGGCAAAAAAAAATTTGTCGCCATCGCGCTTAGCCACTAAGAGACTTTTATGATAGGTACACAAATGAATTCGTAGGACCGACGCGCTTTATATAAGAACTTGAACTTTTACAACCATAGAAATCGCCGTTTTAAGCACG
>JARFIW010001793.1:0-225980 GCA_036346225.1 Platerodrilus igneus
ATATCTGGTTGATTGTAAAATCATAACATTTGCGAGTAAGTTTCCTTTCTTTACTGAATTCCTTTAATATTTACCGAGCTTTTTTTGATCTGAAACAAAATGTCTGAGTTAAATTTATTAAACAGGAAAAGGGGTTGCTTGAAACACAGTTTAACAGCATTTAAAAATCATTTGAGCGGTGTTTTGGAGAATAAAATTGATAATCGGGTTGTAATTGAACTATCAGAGCGTTTAAACAGGTTAGAGGGAGTATTTCAAGAATTTTGTGAAACACAATCTAATATTGAGGAGATTTGTGAGGAATCAGATTTGGTGGTACAATGTAAAGAACGGGAGATATTTGAAACCATGTATTTTGAAGCTACTTCACGAGCTAAATCAATAATTAACGATAATTCTATTAATAATGTTGATTGTGCCAGTGGCGGCTCGGTTTCTGAAAGGTCAGTGACGGGCCACCACAAAAAGGGTGTTAAATTGCCGGTTTTAAAAATTCCTAAATTCTCGGGATCTTTAGAGCAATGGTGTGAATTTAGAGATACCTTTACATCGGTAATTGATTCAGATTCTTCACTGAGTGATATCCAAAACTCTATTATCTTCGCCGAGCATTACCGGCCTAGCGGCTCAAATCATTAGGGCTCTGCCTACCAGTGGGGCAAATTACAAAATTGCGTGGAAATTAATTTTAGAGAGATTTGATAACAAAAAACTGTTGGTAAACAACCACATAAAAGCGTTGTTTAATTTACCTAGAGTGAAAGGGGAAAATGCCTCCGATTTGCGTAAATTAGTAGATGAATTTTCGAAACACGTATTGGCTTTAGAGTCATTAGAGCAACCAATGGAACAATATTGGAATGCATTATTAATATATCTAATCGGTTCAAAATTGGATACACAGATTAAACGGGAATGGGAAATTTCAACGCTAGCAGAAGAATTTCCTTCATATGCAGATATCAAAACGTTCTTAACGGGAAGATGTCAATTACTAGAATCGTTAGATAGCGATAATAAAAACCGAGTTGGAGTAAACCAAATCACGGAATAAGAGAAAGGGATTTTAAATCAGATTCTACAATTACTTTGGTAACTACGGGTAATAAAGGCGGGTTTAAATGCAAATACTGTGATAGTGTTGATCATGCGATTTACAATTGTGGGTTATTTTAAAGCTAAATGCGCATGAACGGACTTCGGAAGCAAAATCTAAACGATTATGCTTAAACTGCTTAAAGGGGAACCATTTTTCGACAACTTGTAAATCAGGAACGTGCGAAAATGTGGTAAACAGCATCATACGTTACTTCATTATGGGAAGAGCGTTAATTCGGAAGGGAGACTCAAGTTAATCAAGGCAATGAGGGTAATACAAGGACAGTGGTCCAAAATAATACAGAGGTAATAAAGGTTAACTTTAGCCATGCAAATTGTTCTAAGGTGTTGCTATCAACTGCAATAATTAGAATAAAAACGCGAACGGAATCTATGAGGTTTGTAGGGCTCTTTGGATTCCGGTTCTGAAAGCAGCTTCATTACAACAGAGTTATGTCAAAGGTTAAGGTTACAGAGGTTTAAACAACAAATGGTTATAACGGGAATAAATCAGCATACGTCGAACGTTACAGAACAAGCTGAAATACAAATACAGTCGTGTCATTCGTCAGACAACAAAACTCTGTCCTGTTATGTGTTAGATAAAATTTCGGATAGGATACCAACGAAATCATTTGAGATAAGTGAACTGATTATTCCAAAGCGGGTAGTACTTGCAGATCAGAGTTTCAATAAAATAATGAGATTGATGTGTTAATCGGAGCTAACATATTCTGGGAGTTGTTGTATCCGGAGCAAATTCGAAATCAGTTACAGCCAATACTACAAAACACGAGATTAGGTTGGATTGTTGGAGGCCATGCCCAATCAATATCAAGAAAAGCCACACAACAGTGTGCAATTTTGCAAAACCATTAATATTCAGCAGCAACTCAGGGAGTTTTGGGAACTAGAGGAGTGTCAAGGTCATCAGACTATTGACAACAATTCGGAAAAGTTTTGCGAAAATCATTTTCAGAAAACAATTGAGAAAGCGGATACAGGTCATTACATTGTTTCAATACCCTTTATTGAAACTGAACCGAAATTAGGGATACGTATACAACGGCATGCACTAGATTTTTCAGATTGGAAAATCAGTTTGCTAAAATGCGAAACTTAAGCAACAATACACAAGTTTTATGCGCGAGTATGAGTCACTAAATCACATGACTGAAATTACATTAACAAAACTAACATTCATGACGGATATTATTTACCACATCACGGGTGATAAAGGAAACCAGTACCACCACAAAATTACGCGTAGTATTCGATGGTTCCTGCAAAGATACAAACAACGTGTCTCTAAACGATACGCAATATGTGGGTCCTACAATTCAGGACGATCTTGTGGCAATTTTGTTGCGCTTTCGGAGACATCGTTACGTAATATCAGGAGATGTGGAGAAAATGTACAGGCAGGTGTTAGTTAAGGCGGACCAGAGAAAATATCAAAGAATTATATGGCGTGAAAATAATACAGATGATTTAAAGTACTATAATTTAAACACGGTGACTTATGGGACTGCATCTGCCCCATATCTTGCTGTAAGGGCTTTGCAGCAAACGGTGTATGATTATCCAAATGTGAATCACGATGCGAAACAGGCGATCTTACATGATTTTTATGTAGACGACCTATTAAGTGGGTCAGATTGCAAACAAACGGCAACGGAGTTATGTCGGAACATAAGGGATGTACTACAATTGGGTGGATTTCCGATTCGGAAATGGGTTTCGAACGATGCGGATATCTTACAATACGTCATAACTGAATCAACGGGTACACAAAATGCGATTGTTATAGGCGATAATTCAATACACAGAACATTAGGTCTGTGTTGGGATTTTAGAAAGGATACTTTAATGATTAGTGTGGGTGAAATTCATATTAAATCCAGTGTTACAAAAGGGACATGTTATCAGTTATCAGCAAACTATTTGATCCTTTGGGTTTAATTGGGCCATGCATTATTGTTGCAAAATTTTGATTCAAAGTTTATGGAAAACCCAGTTGGGATGGGATGAGGTAATACCGCAACAATTATATGCGCAATGGAGGAAACTAATAGAGAGTCTGCCAACGTTAAATAATTTACAAATTCCGAGACATGTACCGTGTGGAAGCAGTGATAGGCTTGAGTTGCATTTATTTTCAGATGCATGTAAAACGGCTTACGGTGCGTGTGCATATATCAAGACAGAAATTGACGGTTCGATTTCCACACGATTGTTATGTGCGAAATCAAGGGTAGCTCCTATAAAGGAAATTACAATACCACGTCTTGAATTATGCGGAGCATTATTGGCGGCAAAATTAGCAGACAAAATATTGCATTCGTTAAATATAAATTTTGATCGAATATTTTTCTGGTGCGATTCAACAATCGCGCTTGCATGGATTAGACTTCCGTCAAATAAATTAAAGGAGTTTGTGGCACACCGAGTGACACAAATCCAAAATCTCACTAATACATCTGATTGGCGATATGTTCATACTAGTGAAAATCCTGCTGATATAATTTCGAGGATTGGTTCCAAGCGAGTTATTAAAATCATCCATGTGGTGGAATGGACCGGTATGGTTATCACTACCTGAGTCAGAGTGGTCATTTTCGGTTGAAACCGAGGAGTTTGTTGACGCGGTGCCTGAAATCAAAGAACGAGTAACACTAATAGCAATAAAACGCGAAGAAATATTTCTATTCAACCTTACATGGTCATTACATAAACTACAAAAAAATTGTAGCGTGGTGTATGAGATTTGCAAATAATTGCAGATCACGCGATGGGTGTATTACGGGTAAATTAACGATTAATGAATTAGATTTAGCTTTAAAACGTCTAGTTCAAATTGCGCAACGAGAGAGTTTCATAGAAGAAATCGAATGGGCAAAGGGAAATTCTAAGGCAAATGTTACGGGTTCATGGATGAAATTGTCTCCATTTTTAGATAACTACAATTTACTTCGGGTTGGAGGGAGATTAAAAAATTCCCATTTTAGTTTTGACAAAAAAACATCCGTTATTATTAAGCGGTAAACACATATTATCAAAAATTATAATGGAAAGCGAACATAAACGATTATTACATGCGGGGCCACAATTGTTACTGTCCTCCACTAGGGATCGATTTTGGATTACAGGAGGTCGGAATCTTGCTCGGGCAACAGTACACCATTGTGTTACTTGTTACCGGGTCAAACCAGTTCCGTTGAGTCAAATCATGGGTCACTTACCAGAGAGTCGCGTAACACCCATGCATCCGTTTCACTCAGTGGGAATTGATTATGCGGGACCATTTCAAATAAAACACCATAAAACTTACAAAAGTAAATCATCAAAATTTCATATATCACTGTTTATATGTTTTACCACCAAAGCTGTCCACCTCGAGCCAGTAAGTGATCTTACTACACAAGCATTTATAGCAGCGCTACGCAGATTTGTAGCACGCAGGGAGTTCCTACACACATATATTCAGATAATGGAACAAATTTTCAGGAGCACAGGCTGAGTTAAGGGACTTGAGAGATTTTTACAAAAACGAAACGGAAATAATCACTAATGCAAGGAGAGGGAATTTCATGGCATTTTATTCCAGTAAATAGTCCTCATTTTGGCGGACTTTGGGAGGCGGAGTTAAATCTGCTAAACACCATCTCAAACGAGTATTTTTGAATTCATTAGTTACTTTTGAGGAATTTTAACAGTTTTGAATCAGATTGAAGGGTTCTAAACTCCAGACCGCTACATCCTTTATCATCATCACCTAATGATTATGATCCATTAACTCCTGCCCATTTCTTACTCGGTAGAAAGGCTACTACTATACCGGATCCAAATGTTACCGATGTGCCAATTAATAGATTATCGCGTTATCAATATTTACAACGATTAGTGCAACATTTTTGGCGAATCTGGTCACGAGACTACATATCAGAATTGCAGCAAAATGCAAATGGTCTAAAGAGCGCAATAACTGCAAGGTCGGTGATTTAGCATTAATAAGAGATGACAACTTACCTAGTTTCAAATGGAAGTTGGGTCGTATCATCGAACTTCACCCAGGCAGCGACGGACGAGTGCGAGTTGTGTCATTGAAGGTTGCGACATCGGTGGTGAAACGTGCCATTACGAAAATTTGTGTCTTACCTATCGATGAACCTGAAAGGAAATAGTGAAATTTTTGTGTTAAAAATGTTGAATTATTTACATTATTACTTATCATTTATTTGTTTGAGTTGAAGTTGATACATACCTTTGTAGTTGTTGATAATCACTCATTTATTATTAATTGTGTAATACTTATTATTTGTACTTATTTAAATTGAGTTATTGAAATACTATTTCAACAGGGGGAGTATGTTAGAGATTTAAATTTACTCGCTTGACTTTGCGTTGGTGGCGTGCCTAACGTTCATCTCATAAACGACACAGTCCACTGCGAATACTGTTAGCACGCGCAACGCTTAATGTGTTGTTATGTAAATACATTAATTTACCTTATTAAATGTATAAATCAAGTGTTTCTTTTATTGTGTGTTAACAATTCAGACCAGCTTGGTCACAGACTGACATATAATGTATGCGGCGGTAAGGAGTTAGTGACAATACCTGCAAGAAAAATAGTTAAGCAAACCTGGAAAAAAAAGAATAAGCATAGCAGCAATGATAAGTCTAAATTATTCAGTACTTTGTAGAATGTAAATAAAACTGTTTGGATAATCTATATAATATAATCACGATAAAAGCATTACAAAAATTTTTATTACAAAGTGAGGTAATATTGGGGAGTAGCAGAAACGTTTCCTCACACACCAATTAAACATAAATCAGACAAAATGTTAACAAAAGATAAATAGGTAAGACACAATTGATATGAGTGATCCAGTAGTATCGATTTTTTTTTCTTTTTTTTTCTTAATAGCAGGCAATTCGATTGTAAAAGGTATCAGAACGACAAAGATATGGCAAAACAACGGATAGATATTTAAAGTAATAACAAGTAGGAAATAGTTCAACTTACAAAAAGTCCTTCAGTAACGCTTCTTTGCAGTTGAAGTGTGGGATTCACGATGTCCTGCACTAACGAAGCACTTCACCCTTGACTGTGAGGGTATTGATGGAATTTCTTACACTTTACACTAATCACACCTACGTATTTCACTGGTGTTAGCAGCAGACATTATCATGCTGATGGAACTATGTAGCATTGATAAATTTCTTGTTAATTCTATTTTCTGAGACAATAATTTCAAAATATTTTGTAACACAAATCGTAAAAAATGGTAATAAAAATTTAGAATCACGGGCTTTCAAGGCACGATGTAATGCATTAAACTAACAGTAACGTGAGGTGTTTTATTTGCTACCTATGGTAACAAAGAAAAATCTAATGCTTTTGAATAACGAAATTTGCGCCAACAACGATCTATTTTAGATTCGTTGGGGTTAGAAAATTCAGAAACTACAGTATCAACTGTCTTTACATGTGAATGAGATACATGTTTATAAGAAGCAACCTTTTTTTTTTCGAAACACTCAAGCTTAAAACTGTATTTGGGTAATCCAAAGTATGCACTACTCTGATAAAAAAGGACCACGAAAACTAGATCGCACACACAGTTCAAATATAAAAAGATAAATCAACAAAAAAAACACAATCAATAAAGCTTGTGCAACACTAAGCAAGTCCGTCAAATGCTCCGCACAAACACGCGTGCAAGTCGAGTCCAACAAGTTCTATCACTTTTATTTCCAACAGAAAATCAACAAAAAAACAATTAGTAGAACAACGCGCATCACTAAAACCGTCCGTCAATGACCCTACAACCGCACTTGTGGTCAATCAAACACGTTACATATAAAGCATACTTCCTTCAAATGTAATCAGAACTACACTGCTAATCTGGTTATATAAAATAGTTGTTACCATAACCTCTGGTCGACTATTATCTCCTTCGCTAATAACATAAGGAACATCCAAAACGTGAATGCAGCCATCATATCTAACAACTAATTACAGTTGTTTATCATTTTCGATAAGTTGGAAAGTAATTTACGAATAATCCTATTTAAAATTCGTTCCTTGCAATTTATTTATTAATTGAAAATCAATCTTCAATTAAACTATCTTTAAAATTAATACACGCGAGTTAAATTGCATACAAATCTGAAAACTATTCGAAAGTATTTACTTTATACAAACAGCGATCCAAAACGATGTATTTTTAAGTACGCTAACAGCAAGGGAGCGTAACAAATTTATTACTTCACTCCCTACCCTTACTTCAACGACGATGGTTACATTGAATTGGTGGGTGCTGAATTAAAACTAAGTAGATGACTATTCATGCAAATAAATTTAGCAGACATCGTTTCGTAAAGGAGATACGATTTTTTAGGATTTATTACTTCACCCCGTACCCTTAGTTTAATGATGGTGGTTACGTTGAATTGAAAGGTGCTAAATTGAAGCTCCTTTATGTAAAAAGTCATTCACACTAACATTCATCAGACATCGTTAAGTAAAGTAGATACAATTTTTCTACGTTTTATTACTTCGTCCCCTACCCTTACTTTAATGATGGTGGTTACATTGAAATGAAGAGTGCCGAATTGAAGGTCCTTTAGGTAGATGATTATTCGAGCAAACCAATTTAGCAGACATCTTTTCATAAAGGAGATATGATTTTTAAGATTTATTATCTCACCCCTACCCTTAATTTAAAGACAGTGGTTACACTGAATGAAAGGGTGCTAAGGTGAAGTTCCTTTAGGTAGATACGATTTTTTAAGTTTTATTACTTAAACCCCTACCCTTACGTTAACAACGGTGTTCGTTAACAACGGTGTTGCTGTTTATATTGAATTGAAGAATGCTGAATTGAAGCTCCTTTAGATAGATGTACTAACACATTTAGCAGAGATGGTTCCGTAAAGGAGATACGATTTCATAAGATTTATTACTTCACCCCTCCAAATCTTACTTTAACGACGGTGGTTATATTGAACTAAAAGATACTGAAGTGATTCTTTAAGTAGATGATTATTCGTACAAAAAATTTACAAAGTTTTGTAAAGGAGATATGATTTTTTTAATATTTATTACTTCACCCCTACCCTTACTTTAACGACGGTGGTTACATTGAATTGAAGTTCCTTTAGATAGATGGACACTTGCGCAAACAAATTTATCAGACATAGTTTGGTAAAGGGCATACAATTTTTTAAGATATATTACTTCAATCTCTCCTCTTACTTTAACAACGGTGGTTACATTGTAACATATTTTTTTAATTCAGTTACACTTTCCTTATTAATCTAATATAATATCTCAATAAAATAAAAATATAATTTGTAACATATGTGACTGTTGGAATGGGCACATTAGATGCAACATTAGAATTTATACTTATATCATTCTGATTCGAGCCTAAATCTTTATTTAATCTCTCATGAAGATCTGCCTCCACAACAAGAATAGTGGCCAAACTTTCATTTTTAAATGGCACCACTTCCTCTAAATTTTCTTTAGGGAGCCTTAATCGTTGAATTCTACTTGTAAGATGTATTAATCTTGACCGTATCCTTTTAAAAATAGAATCGCCGGGATCATCTATAACTAACAAAACATTTTTTACTGATTCAATACTAGACTCAATTTCTTCTTTATCTACATCGAAATCCACCTTATAACTTGAAAGATCAATCAAACAACCTGCTTTGTGTGTTTCCTTGGCCAACAACCTAGCTACAATTTCCCTTTTATCTGAAACTGGTCTCGAATTTAACAGTGTTCAATATAATTATGGTAAATAGTTACAATAAGCTCCATTAAATCCAACAGGTTATGGGCCCAGACAACTGTGTTCGGATGTATAAGGTGTGTTAGAAAATAAACATATGCATACCTCGTGTGTGTGCATAGTTGAAAAACAATAAATTGCTAAAGCAGTAAAACCGTGTTACGGGAAAGTATATATATATATATATATATATATATATATATATATAGTTGTGGATTTAGAGGGTAAATAGGTGTAGACAATGAAATATTAGCAACCGTGTATATAGAAATAGGAACAAATTATTTACGCGCCGAATTAATTAATTTAAATAATGAAAACAGACGGGTATTAGGGTATTTCTATATTTAAATTGGAATGTGAAAAGTATATAAGGGAAGAAAATTTTAGAGTACATAAATAACTCAAGGATACGCATAAGTAATTATAACAACTTTTAATCAAATGCATGGAAGCAAAAGGGAAGCGTGCTTGTATTAGAAAATCAATAATTTCAAACGCAAATGTGTTCATTTTAAAAGCCAACGTTCGTTTATACAAATACTACAAAGGGGAGAATCTAGGAATTGTTATTTTCAACGGTCAGTTGTTTCAAGAAACACCTGTTGGTTACATGTTACGTTCAGGGAACTTAAATAAACGTTAAGATAGAATTCCTATGAAGGTTGTTTGCAACGGTCGATTTGTATAAACAGATACAATAACAAGTGCCTTGAGGAGCGAGTGGAATAAACCATCGATAATATAAAACAGACAGAGAAATGTATAAATAAAGCGTTGGGGTAGAAGTCACGTAAGATATACACGGGTAATTGTGAAGGACGACTAAAATATCGATTTTCTGTAAGTTAAGAGGGGTTCTAAAGGAGACAACAAACATGCGTGGAACAAAGATAGATAGCGTATAGGTGGAACGCTGTGACGACAGGAAATTATATCATTGGTTGAGGACCAGCAGTTTTTGAAAAGAGCGCGTACGTTACGGTGGTAAACTAAATTCCTTGTAACAGCACTACAAAAGTGGGATTTTTGGAGAAGTCGATGTTCGTTACATTAAAAATTTTAGGAAACAGCTTTGAAAACAAGCTTTTCATGTGAAACAGGTTCCACTAGGGGGGGTTTGAGAATGATATAAATACACGAACAAAGATATTAAAGCTCTCTTTCTTTCCATTTAGATCTGAATACGGGTTGAGAACTACTACATAGTAAAAGCTCCTTCGGTTAGCAATTATTGTGTGTTCAGTAAAGTTGCATTAAACATCCTGTTAAAAATTATAAAAGCTGTAGTAGTGGACCGCAAGTTGTAAAGTGATATTGCATGAGTTGGTGCTTGTTTAGATAGAAGGTGCCGTAACTACGACAAAGCTATTAAGCGAATGGATGATATTTGGGGTAAGCCAAACTGAAAACAAGTTGTATGCATGAAATATTGGTATGGAATGTTAATTTTGGGACAGTTAATATCTGGGGAAAAGAACCGTAATGATAGCGGAGATATTGGATAGTGGGGATCTGTGGATCCTAGCTTCATCGTAGTAGATGGACACATCGACGAGGGTTTCTGGTAACCATCTCCAGCGGTGACGAGGAATGAAGGTGTCTCCAGGTAATGAACTTTAAATTTCTGTTTTTATATAAACATTTGTGGATATTTTTGTGTTTGTGCGTTTGAGTTATTGGTGAAGTATTTATTACCTTTAAAACTTGTTTAAAAAGGTACATGTGCAGAACAATTAATTTTGATTATTAAAAAAGGGTTTATTGATGATATATAAAGATTTATTCATGCTATAAATTGTGGTTGTAAGGAGTAAACGGGTCTGTAAATTTGTTTTTAATAAAATGCAAGGTTAAAAAGCATTTACAAAAACTGGGTTATAATGAGCTCACAATAGACCAGCATGAAGTCACACTAGGGTTGCATGTGGGGGACCATCTACTCATATCATGTAGAATTTTTGTTAAAATAATTTAAAAACCAAGGACTTTAAAGTATTTAATAATTGAGCTGGTAACAATTGTACCAAACCGTTTGTACTCATGTGTAAATATTTTATCTGTTAATATGTGTAAATACAAGGTTGTATGGTTGTTGTATTATTTTGATAATTTCATTTGATGGTGTGTGAGTGTGAGAGAGGTATGTACTTAAAGATAGGTATTCAAGAAGAGGCCGGTTGGTGAGCTAGCCAGGGTGAGCAGAGAAATCCGAAGGCTTCCAAAATAAAGGGTAAGAAATTTTTTTTTATAAATTTTTTTTTTTGAAATTTTATGTTGGCCTAATTTGTGGGACTCAAGTGTTCCCAGAGTACCATGGCAATTTTATGGCGCCCAATTCGTGGGGTTCGAATGGGTTTTTATGGAAGGCACGACTGTTCCAGAGACTGTCCCAGAGAACACGGCAAGTTTATGACACCCTATCCGTGGGGCAAGAAATGTTTTTAAATCCACAGCAATTTTATGGTGACCCGAACGCGAGGGCTCGAGTTCCAGACGAAATTTGAGAATTTTATTCCAGGAAACTGGCGAGCTGAGAGAGTGTGTGTGTGTGTAGTATAAAGGTGTAAATATTTTTGAGTGTGTGAGGAAGTGAGTTAAACGTATGCAAAGAAAGGAGTGGTTAAGAAGCCAAGGGGTTGAAATTGGAAGTGACGATAGTGCGTTATCTGAAAAATCAGGAAAAATGGAAGAAGCAGGAGGAAGTAGAGATCAATCAAAAACGGAATCAGGAGACCAAGGAAATGAGATGATAATGAGGATGCTTGAAAGGATGATGAGATATTAAGCGGGGTTAGAGAAGACTCGAACAGAAAATTTGAACAGATGAGTGCCGAATCGAACAGGAAGTTTGAGCAATTGACAGAAACTCTAAGTGAAAAAATAGAGAAATCAGCCAGAGAATTTTCAGAGTTTAAAAGTAGTTTAACAGTAAAAATGGCGGAAGTAGAAAACAGGGTTGATAAAAATGAGCGTGAATTAAGGACGGAGGTGAGAATCTTCTGTGATGATGAAATTAATGTTAAGATGACTGAGGTGACAGACTCATGTTGGGATCAGTTAGGTAGGGTAGAGAGAGAAGTAAGTGGAATTAAGCAGAATGTATCGACTTTGATGGGGGATGGTCCCAGATTTGTAACAGGGAATATGTCACTGAACCAACAGATGAAATTTTATGGGGATAGTAGGGTGAACCCTCAGATTCTTATTAATAATACTAGAGGCTTGGTATGTAATTTGTTTGATGAACAGGCAAAGCTCAATATTGTAAAGGCGTTACTGAAATACCATTCTGAAGCCTGGTATAATCTGATAGGACAGGAAATAGAGACATACGGTGACTTTGAGGACAAATTTTTAAAGCACTACTGGAGCGACCACAGACAGGACCAAGTACGTCACTTTTTGATAACTGGAAAATTTAAAGGGGAATTTGCAGGACGTAGGGAGCAATATGCTATACGAAAGTATAGCATAGCCAAGCAATTGAATCCGCCATTAATTGACCGACAAATTATAAAATATCTTTCACGACATTTCGAGGTTGAGGTTCGGCAACATGTGGCGTTGCAAAATATCGTAGATAGGGAGATGTTTTTGAAGTACCTGCAGAGGTATGACGACGTAAGCAGTGGACGACCTCGTGAGACAAAAGAACGACAGGTAAACACGGTTAGGTTTGACAACAGACGGGACAGTTACTCAAGACGGTGGGCTAATTTTCAATACAACAGACAGAACTGGGAACCAAGACGTACTTTTTTAGGAGTAGCAGTGTAGGTAGGGGACCTGCACCAAGACCGGGGGTAATAAGACAGAACAGTTCGCCAGACAAAAGGGGAACACAGACGACCAACAATAGGGAAAGTGACAACACGAACAGAGCAGAGATGCCACGGACATATGGTAAAGTGGTAGCAAAACCAGGACCGAATAGGGAGACCAGACCTGGACAGGATTTTGGACGAGGACAAACCACTAGACATCACTGTGTACAAATACGAACATCCAAAAGAATTTTTAAAAATAGAGGAAGAAGTTGAGCCAGAAATAAAAGAAATTTTTGCCTATAATCTGTGGATCCTGGCTTCAACGTAGTAGATGGACACATCGACGAGGGTTTCTGGTAATCATCTCCAGCGGTGACGAGGAATGAAGGTGTCTCCAGGTAATGAGCTTTAAATTTCTGTTTTTATATAAACATTTGTGAATATTTTTGTGTTTGTGCGTTTGACTTATTGGTGGCGTATTTATTACCTTTAAAACTTGTTTAAAAAGGTACATGTGCAGGACAATTAATTTTGATTATTAAAAAAGGGTTTATTGATGATATATAAAGATTTATTCATGCTATAAATTGTGGTTGTAAGGAGTAAACGGGTCTGTAAATTTGTTTTTAATAAAATGCAAGGTTAAAAAGCATTTACAAAAACTGGGTTATAATGAGCTCACAATAGACCAGTATGAAGTCACACTAGGGTTGCATGTGGGGGACCATCTACTCATATCATGTAGAATTTTTGTTAAAATAATTTAAAAACCAAGGACTTTAAAGTATTTAATAATTGAGCTGGTAACAATTGTACCAAACCGTTTGTACTCATGTGTAAATATTTTATCTGTTAATATGTGTAAATACAAGGTTGTATTATTACGTTATATTTTTTTTAATCACAATTTATCGTGCTTTTCCACACTGCTTTTATTACGCTATAATATTTAAATATAGACATGAGACTCAGTAACGTAATTTAATTCTTTATACACTTTGTAGAGGGGATAAGACTTAACATGCCACCACAGAGTATGTAACTGAATCCAGCAAACTTACCCGTTGCGTTATAACTGAATGAATGTTACCTCAATTAGCCAATATTCTCAACCATTAAATATAGCAATGTATTCACAACCCTAAGTGTACGCTAATTAATGGCAAAAGATAATCTACAAATAAGTCAATCTAACTCAATGATCTCTATTGTAAAATATTCCCAATTACTGTTTGTACATTGATAAAAATCAAATAAATGCATGACATAATTAAACGTAATTTGGTTTACGGGTCTCACAAATTTTAAGGAAGCCTTTTCTTGTTCCACTTTAAGCAATTGCTCGAAGTTCACAATTGACATATAAATCACATATAATATATAGATTAATTCGTTTCCGTTTTTACTGAACAAGAAAACGATATTCTAATACTTAAACTAATTTAATACACGCTGAATCCCAATTTAACTTCCACAAAAATAAGTCATTTACGGATTAGAGATCCACACTATAACTACTAATCCTAATTAGTTATACTCATCTAGATACACATGACATGAAACGGCACGCCATCAGCATCCATAACATTTCTACAACCACCACTTGCAGCCTTTAAACTCCAGTCCAAAATGGTTTCTTATTGTACAACATATACACAAGACAAGGACAAGACTCCAAACAAAAATGAAATAAAAATAAGAATAAAAATCCTGGAAACCAGGATGAAAGAAATATATAACAAATAATGCACGCGATCATGTGCTACCAAACAAGCAAGATTGAAATATAAAATCCAGTTCAACTGTTCCAAAAAATATTCTACTCTTCAGCAATATTCTTTTTCGTTATGCTAGGCGATAAATCCCAATATTTTGGATGACTTTCTCTTACTCTGATATAGTCAGAAAATTCGCACTAGCATACACCATGCTTTAACCAAGCTGTTCACAAAACAATCAGAAAGGAAATACCTTCTTCTCAGATAATCCAAATCAAAACAGGAATGCAATATAAAGAGATTAAATTTCAATAATTAAAAATCAATAAGACAGGGCAGCATTTCACATGCTAAACAATTATAACATTGAGTAACTCCCTTTTTAAAAACAAAAGAATTCTTGTTAGGTACATGTAACAATTCCATAACATTTAAAATTAATTTCATGATATATCCTTTTTTATTTTGAGATATATTTATTAGAATGTAATGCATTCAAGTTCTAAATAACTATCAATTCCCTGAATGCAGACCTGTGTTTATTCTTTCAAATCAATCACATCAAAACTGCCAACTTATTTTCTTAATAAGCAATAATCAATAATAGATATTATTTCAATTAAGATGAAGTTTCAAAACAACAAATTACTAGATGAATTCAATTGGTCAGAATGAAAGTTATTGTAATTAAGGCTGTTTATATTTTCAAATAGGAAATAGACAATTAAAAATTTATAATACCAAAGCCAAAATGAATTAAGTTCTTGTAAATAACATGTATGTAAGATAAGTGTTTGCAATAAAATTAATTTGAAGTGTAATGAAAATTGAAACCGTAACATCACTCCCTTCTCAAAAAAAAATTTCGAAGAAATTTTTAAAATCCAAATTCATGCAATTTCGTCATCGAACTTTCAATCAGCATTCTTCCAATTTTGTTTATTTGTAACGTGTTCATTTTCTGTGTTCAGGCCAATCCTCTGTGTGCGTTTGATCAATTTTTAAGTCTTTTATATTCCACTTTCCCTGAGGAATACCTTTATCATCTTCTAATTCATAAGTATTTATTCCTAATTTTTTTTTGATGACATATGGTCCTGAAAATTTTTTATCTAATTTTGCTGAATAATTTTTACTTTTATCAGATAATTTATATGTCTTTTTCCAGACTAGCTGACCTTCCTGTAATTGTATTGGTCTGTGTCTAAGATTATACGAATGTGTTGCTTTTATATGAGCTATTTTTAATTGTTTTTCAACAAAGTTATGAATTTCTTGTAATTTACGAGCTTTTTCATTAGTTAAAATTTCCTTAGTTTCGTTTATTTTGTTAATATCTTCTTTGCTATGCGGATCTGATTCATCTAATTTTTCAGTATTTGTAGTTAAATGGCGTTTTTTCCTCATTAATTTAAAATAATTACCATCTGTACTCATTTCGTTACGAAAATTTACAAAATAGGGTGAATTTTTTGTAACTTCGGACTTAGCTGTTCTAATAGCACAACCAAGTTTAGGTAAGTTAATATCCCAATGTTTTTGGTTATCATTTATGTATGAGCGTATCATAGTTTTAATTACTCTATTATACCTTTCAGTGAAATTTGGTGAAGGATCGTATAATGAATTTGTTAAAAATGTAATATTGTATTCTTTTAAAAGTTTTTCAAATTCCTTAGATTTGAATTGACCTCCATTATCAGAGCGTAATAATTCAGGAACTCCAAAAAGCATACAAATATTGTCTTCAATTATTTGAGCGACTTTTTCGCTGTAGCTGTCCTTAATGGGTAAAGTAAAGTAAATTTACTGAAATAATCTACTATGACTAGTATGAAACAATGACCTGATGTACTTGAGGAAGGGTCCCATGAGATCTGTAGATATATATTGCCAACATCTTGTAATTTCTGGTTTTGATCCCATTTCACCTGCAATCTTCTTCTGTTCAGGTTTTTGTTCTGTACAAATACGGCATTTGCGAATATAGTTGGTTACGTCTGACTTAAGTTTTGGCCAAAAATATTTAGAAAGAATTTTATGGTATGTTTTATAAATACCTAAATGACCAGATTTCGGATCATTATGCGATTCGTATAAAATGTTTAATCTTTCAGGTTTTGGAAAGACTATTTTCCATTTAGCAAAAGGTTCATAAAAAGCATTATCATTTACATATTTATAAAGAATATTATCTTCGTCGACTTTCCATTTACCATAACGAAGTGGATGTTTTCTTACTTCATCACACATTTTGATATACCAAGGACATTTATTCCAAGTATTTAAATTTATATTGTCAATAAATCCTAGTGGTGCTCTTGATAAACAGTCGGGTACTAAGTGATCTTTACCGGGTCTGTGTACTACTTTGAAATTGTATTGTTGAAGACGTAGTGCCCATCGTCCAAGACGCCCTTGTGGATTTTTAAGATTGGTAATCCAAACAAGGCTACTATGATCTGTTACTACAGTAAATTCTGCTAGTTCTAAATAGCATCTAAGTTTTTCAATTGCCCAAATTACGCATAGTAATTCTTTTTCAGTTACTGAATATTTGAGTTCGTTTTGTTTAATGTTCGTGATAAATAACAAATCACATGAGTTTTACCTCCGAATTCTTGTGTAAGAACTGCTCCTAAGCCATAACTGCTTGCGTCACAATGTAATGTATATGGTTTTTCAAAGTTAGAACATGATAGTATTGGTGTAGAAATTAATTTGTTCTTGACGTTATCAATAGCTAATTGACATTCAGTTGTCTATTTAAATTTAGAATTTTTCTTTGTTAAATTTGTTAGTGGAGTTATAAGACATGATAGATCAGGAATAAAACGTCGGTAATAAGATACCATTCCTAAAAATGATCGAACCTGTTTAGGAGTTTTTGGCATTGCCATTTCTACAATTGCACTAACTTTTTCTGGGTCAACTGATAAACCAGCTCTGTTTATTACATATCCTACAAATTTCAATTCGCTTCTGCAAAAATAACATTTTTCCCTGTTTAGGATTAAATTTTGCCTGTATTAGTCTGTGAAAACTTCTTTTAGAATTTTATATGTGTTGAAAAATCTTCTGTTACAATTACCAAATCGTCCAAATATTTAAATACAAATGGTTCTAGTTCTGGACCAAATACTTTATCGATTAATGATTGAAATGATGCAGGTGCATTGGTAAGACCAAATGCAAGTCTGTTAAACTGAAAATGACCCCCTCCTGGTATTGAAAATGCGATATATTGTTTTGAATTTTCTTCCATTTTCACCTGATAGTAAGCTTTAGTGATATCCAATGTTGTTATGTATTTGGCATTGCCCATTTTATCTAAAATTGAATTTATTAATGGTAAGGGGTATGCCCATTTCTCTGTAACTGCGTTTAATTTTCGGTAATCAACGCATAGTCTGTATGAACCATCGCTTTTTGGAATCATAATAATTGGCGAATTCCACGGGCTTTCGCTTTTCTCAATTACTCCAAGTTCTAACATTTTTGTTATTTCTTGGTCAATTTTTTCTTGCATTAGCGGACTAACAGGATAATATCTAGAGCATATTGGTGGACTATTTGTCTTTATCACATGTTTTATTAAAGGCGTACAACCTAGTCGAATATTTTTTATATTTTCATAATAGTTATTTACTATGTGATTTAATTCTTGTCGTTGTTCAGATGTTAAGTCGTCTGCTGTTTGAATAGAAGATAATTGTAAGGAATTAGAATCTTCAATACCAAAATACCATTCCCCTTTGCGTAAATCAGGGATTATTCCCATTTTTATCCAGAAAATGTTCCTAATACTATACTGTGTCGTATCTGAGGTACAACATAACAGTCAAAATATGAATTTTGTCCTGTAATCTAATAGGTACAGTCATATAACCTATGCATTCTAATGAATCATTGTTAGCTACTATGCATGTAGAGTTTTCTATTTTATTTAGTTTAATTCCTATGTTTAGTAGTAGTTTATAACCTTTGCCCCTAGAAAATTTTATTCGCACCAGAATCCAATAGACCATTTAGTTTAATGTTGTAGATAGAAATTGTTATATGCGGACATTCATTTTGAGATGCTTGTGACAACATATATGATAATACAGGTTTGCTATATTTAATATAAAATTGATTTCTTCTTGAGAGCAAAAGTTTTCATTATTAATATTAGGATAGACCGTATTGTTATTTAATTGAGGAACTTGATCACGATCTAAAATCTGTTCCCGTTGGAGTTTTCCGAAGGCATTGTGCAATTTCGTGCGAAGTGATTAATGCCTTGACATCTGTAGCAAATAATATCTCGATTCTTTTGACGATTTGTAGTTTCTGATGTTGATGGGTAGTTTTGAATTGATTGTGGTTGATTATCATAGTTGGAATAAGTTCTTAAACTATTATTTATGTTTGACGGGCGTGTATTCGAACTAAAATGTCTATCTTGATTTTGACTCCTATAATATCTATCACGAGAATAGTCTCTATTTCTATTGCGAGAATAATTCCTATCACGAGAATAGTCTTTATTTCTATTGTGAGAATAATTCCTTTCACGAGAATGGCTTGTATTGCGATAACCAGAATGCTTTCCATTACGTTCGTATGAAAAATTTCTTTCTTGCGAGTAACTTCTATTTCTATAACCAGAAAAATCTCTATTTGGGTTGTTCGTATTACTACTTTGACCGATTTCAATATTATTTAATCTGTGCTTATTGCTCCTACTAACTCTGTCTACATCTCCGTTTCTACTTCTGTGGCTGTCTCTTTTCTTTCCTGATGTGTAATTTCCTTCACTGCTGTAATTACTGTCTCTAGAGTTGCAACTATTATCCCTACTTCTACTTTTATTTTTGCGGTCCATTTCATAGTTATTCCTACCTTCTATACTTGTTCGTCTACTATTGTGATGTTTTCTATTGTCATAGTCATTTTATAGCTATCGGGATTACTTTCTGTAGGTTTTGAAAATGATACACTTCTAGTAAGTTCTAAATTATCAAGTTTCTTCCTAATGCCTTTATCTTCATGGTAGGCTAAATCCGTTTCTACAGAGTGTTTACTTGAAGTTGGTGGTACAAAGTCTTGAATATTTTTACGGTTGTCTTCCAATTTACGACAGATTTCAATTAAATGATCAACTGATTGAATATCTATTAACACAAGATGGTTTTGATAAAAAGGTAAGATGTTTCTTTTTATAATTCTTAATTTTACTGATTGGTCTACCGAAACAGTTAGTCTACTAAATAAATTATTCATGTATGCAACATAAATAGCGATATTTCTTTATCTCCTTGAGTTCTAGATTTGATTTGTTCCCAAATACGTTCATTAAAATCTCGAGGTAGAAATTCATCTCTGAATAGGTCACATAAGGTGTTCCAGTCAGATATTTTGTCTTTAAGTGATCGGAAGTAAATAAGAGCTTTGCCTTCAAAAAGTTCTACTGCGCTTCGAAATAGCTGTTGGTGAGTGATTCCTCTAGATTCACGTAATTCATTTACTCTTACTAAAAAAGCATTCAAACCAAGTGCGTCAGATTCACCATTAAATTTTAATCCCCAGTCTGATATATTAAATTTATTGTTTATATTTAGATTTTCCATTTGTTGTGTCATTTGAACAACTGCATTAGATGTTGTTAAATATGTTTCACCAGCATTGAGTGTTTCTCTAGACGTTTGGTTGGAAGTTGAAGTTTTAGTTTGTTGAGCCATATTTGTTTGAAAGACAATATCTAAAGGATTTTCAATTTTAGTTTTTGTTGCTAGTTCAGCATTTTTAATTTCAAAATCATTAAGGTATTTAATAGCGGTTGAGAATAAGAGAGATCTTAGTTCCAATTCTGTTTCATCTGAAGTTTGTATACGTTCAAGTCTACCTAATATGTGAGTAAGCCTAGCCTGAATTTTCCTAACAACCGAATATGTAAATTCTTCAGTTAAAATTGTTTTATTTCTTCAAGTTTGGTTTTACAAATTGATAATTCATCATTTGCTTTAAATGAATATTTGCTTTTAAAATTATGACCTTCTTGTTCCAATTGCAACAATTGTTTTAGAGCAGATGCTAATTCTCTAACAGTACCTTGAGGTTTAGCTACTCTAACAGTAATTTCATACTCTAATTCTTCTTTATTTAATCGATCAGTGTGTAATTTTGACATTTTGAGTAATATAAACTTGTATATTATATTAGAAAATATAGTACAATTTTACTAATTTATGATAATTCATATGTTTATAATTATTATTGACTCGGTTTTTAAGATATACAGGTATTTTCAAAGTTTTATTTTATAAGGGTTTTTTTTGTTGGGTTCCAAGATTTATTATTTTATTAAATTTTGAAGGGTTTCACTTTTGATTGGGCATCAAATTTATTATTTTACTTTATTTTGGAGGGTTTCTTTTATTTTAGTTGGGTTTTTTTGGTTGTGGCGCCAAATTTATTACACTATATTTTTTAATCACAATTTATCGTGCTTTTCGACAATGCTTTTATTACGCTATAATATTTAAATATAGACATGAGACTCAGTAACGTAATTTAATTCTTTATATACTTTGTAGAGGGGATAAGACTTAACATGCCACCACAGAGTATGTAACTGAATCCAGCAAACTTACCCATTGCGTTATAACTGAATGAATGTTACCTCAATTAGCCAATATACTCAACCAGTAAATATAGCAAGGTATTCACAACCCTAAGTGCACGCTAATTAATGGCAAAAGATAATCTACAAATAAGTCAATCTATCTCAATGATCTCTATTGTAAAATATTCCCAATTACTGTTTGTACATTGATAAAATGAAATAAATGCATGACATAATTAAACGTAATTTGGTTTACGGGTCTCACAAATTTTAAGGAAGCCTTTTCTTGTTCCACTTTAAGCAATTGCTCGAAGCTCACAATTGACATATAAATAACATATAATATATAGATTAATTCGTTTCCGTTTTTACTGAACAAGAAAACGATATTCTAATACTTAAACTAATTTAATACACGCTGAATCCCAATTTAACTTCCACAAAAATAAGTCATTTACGGATTAGAGATCCACACTTTAACTACTAATCCTAATTAGTTATACTCATCTAGATACACATGACATGGAACGGCACCCATCAGCATCCTAACATTTCTACAACCACCACTTGCAGCCTTTAAACTCCAGTCCAAAGTGGTTTCTTATTGTACAACATATACCCAAGACAAGGACAAGACTCCAAACAAAAATGAAATAAAATTAAGAATAAAAATCCTGGAAACCAGGATGAAAGAAATATATAACAAATAATGCACGCGATCATGTGCTACCAAACAAGCAAGATTGAAATATAAAATCCAGTTCAACTGTTCCAAAAAAATATTCTACTCTTCAGCAATATTCTTTTTCGTTATGCTAGGCGATAAATCCCAATATTTTGGATGACTTTCTCTTACTCTGATATAGTCAGAAAATTCGCACTAGCATACACCATGCTTTAACCAAGCTGTTCACAAAACAATCAGAAAGGAAATACCTTCTTCTCAGATAATCCAAATCAAAACAGGAATGCAATATAAAGAGATTAAATTTCAATAATTAGAAATCAATAAGACAGGGCAGCATTTCACATGCTAAACAATTATAACATTGAGTAACTCCTTTTTAAAAACAAAAGAATTCTTGTTAGGTACATGTAACAATTCCATAACATTTAAAATTAATTTCATGATATATCCTTTTTTAGTTTGAGATATATTTATTAGAATGTAATGCATTCAAGTTCTAAATAACTATCAATTCCCTGAATGCAGACCTGTGTTTATTCTTTCAAATCAATCACATCAAAACTGCCAACTTATTTTCTTAATAAGCAATAATCAATAATAGATATTATTTCAATTAAGATGAAGTTTCAAAACAACAAATTACTAGATGAATTCAATTGGTCAGAATGAAAGTTATTGTAATTAAGGCTGTTTATATTTTCAAATAGGAAATAGACAATTAAAAATTTATAATACCAAAGCCAAAATGAATTAAGTTCTTGTAAATAACATGTATGTAAGATAAGTGTTTGCAATAAAATTAATTTGAAGTGTAATGAAAATTGAAACCGTAACATCACTCCCTTCTCAAAAAAATTTGAAGAAATTTTAAAATCCAAATTCATGCAATTTCGTCATCGAACTTTCAATCAGCATTCTTCCAATTTTGTTTATTTGTAACGTGTTCATTTTCTGTGTTCAGGCCAATCCTCTGTGTGCGTTTGATCAATTTTTAAGTCTTTTATATTCCACTTTCCCTGAGGAATACCTTTATCATCTTCTAATTCATAAGTATTTATTCCTAATTTTTTTTTGATGACATATGGTCCTGAAAATTTTTTATCTAATTTTGCTGAATAATTTTTACTTTTATCAGATAATTTATATGTATTTTTCCAGACTAGCTGACCTTCCTGTAATTGTATTGGTCTGTGTCTAAGATTATACGAATGTGTTGCTTTTATATGAGCTATTTTTAATTGTTTTTCAACAAAGTTATGAATTTCTTGTAATTTACGAGCTTTTTCATTAGTTAAAATTTCCTTAGTTTCGTTTATTTTGTTAATATCTTCTTTGCTATGCGGATCTGATTCATCTAATTTTTCAGTATTTGTAGTTAAATGGCGTTTTTTCCTCATTAATTTAAAATAATTACCATCTGTACTCATTTCGTTACCAAAATTTACAAAATAGGGTGAATTTTTTGTAACTTCGGACTTAGCTGTTCTAATAGCACAACCAAGTTTAGGTAAGTTAATATCCCAATGTTTTTGGTTATCATTTATGTATGAGCGTATCATAGTTTTAATTACTCTATTATACCTTTCAGTGAAATTTGGTGAAGGATCGTATAATGGATTTGTTAAAAATGTAATATTGTATTCTTTTAAAAGTTTTTCAAATTCCTTAGATTTGAATTGACCTCCATTATCAGAGCGTAATAATTCAGGAACTCCAAAAGCATACAAATATTGTCTTCAATTATTTGAGCGACTTTTTTCGCTGTAGCTGTCCTTAATGGGTAAAGTAAAGTAAATTTACTGAAATAATCTACTATGACTAGTATGAAACAATGACCTGATGTACTTCGAGGGAAGGGTCCCATGAGATCTGTAGATATATATTGCCAACATCTTGTAATTTCTGGTTTTGATCCCATTTCACCTGCAATCTTCTTCTGTTTAGGTTTTTGTTCTGCACAAATACGGCATTTGCGAATATAGTTGGTTACGTCTGACTTAAGTTTTGGCCAAAAATATTTAGAAAGAATTTTATGGTATGTTTTATAAATACCTAAATGACCAGATTTCGAATCATTATGCGATTCGTATAAAATGTTTAATCTTTCAGGTTTTGGAAAGACTATTTTCCATTTAGCAAAAGGTTCATAAAAAGCATTATCATTTACGTATTTATAAAGAATATTATCTTCGTCGACTTTCCATTTACCATAACGAAGTGGATGTTTTCTTACTTCATCACACATTTTGATATACCAAGGACATTTATTCCAAGTATTTAAATTTATATTGTCAATAAATCCTAGTGGTGCTCTTGATAAACAGTCGGGTACTAAGTGATCTTTACCGGGTCTGTGTACTACTTTGAAATTGTATTGTTGAAGACGTAGTGCCCATCGTCCAAGACGCCCTTGTGGATTTTTAAGATTGGTAATCCAAACAAGGCTACTATGATCTGTTACTACAGTAAATTCTGCTAGTTCTAAATAGCATCTAAGTTTTTCAATTGCCCAAATTACGCATAGTAATTCTTTTTCAGTTACTGAATATTTGAGTTCGTTTTTGTTTAATGTTCGTGATAAATAACAAATCACATGAGTTTTACCTCCGAATTCTTGTGTAAGAACTGCTCCTAAGCCATAACTGCTTGCGTCACAATGTAATGTATATGGTTTTTCAAAGTTAGAACATGATAGTATTGGTGTAGAAATTAATTTGTTCTTGACGTTATCAATAGCTAATTGACATTCAGTTGTCTATTTAAATTTAGAATTTTTCTTTGTTAAATTTGTTAGTGGAGTTATAAGACATGATAGATCAGGAATAAAACGTCGGTAATAAGATACCATTCCTAAAAATGATCGAACCTGTTTAGGAGTTTTTGGCATTGCCATTTCTACAATTGCACTAACTTTTCTGGGTCAACTGATAAACCAGCTCTGTTTATTACATATCCTACAAATTTCAATTCGCTTCTGCAAAAATAACATTTTTCCCTGTTTAGGATTAAATTTGCCTGTATTAGTCTGTGAAAAACTTCTTTTAGAATTTTTATATGTGTTGAAAAATCTTCTGTTACAATTACCAAATCGTCCAAATATTTAAATACAAATGGTTCTAGTTCTGGACCAAATACTTTATCGATTAATGATTGAAATGATGCAGGTGCATTGGTAAGACCAAATGCAAGTCTGTTAAACTGAAAATGACCCCCTCCTGGTATTGAAAATGCGATATATTGTTTTGAATTTTCTTCCATTTTCACCTGATAGTAAGCTTTAGTGATATCCAATGTTGTTATGTATTTGGCATTGCCCATTTTATCTAAAATTGAATTTATTAATGGTAAGGGGTATGCCCATTTCTCTGTAACTGCGTTTAATTTTCGGTAATCAACGCATAGTCTGTATGAACCATCGCTTTTTGGAATCATAATAATTGGCGAATTCCACGGGCTTTCGCTTTTCTCAATTACTCCAAGTTCTAACATTTTTGTTATTTCTTGGTCAATTTTTTCTTGCATTAGCGGACTAACAGGATAATATCTAGAGCATATTGGTGGACTATTTGTCTTTATCACATGTTTTATTAAAGGCGTACAACCTAGTCGAATATTTTTTATATTTTCATAATAGTTATTTACTATGTGATTTAATTCTTGTCGTTGTTCAGATGTTAAGTCGTCTGCTGTTTGAATAGAAGATAATTGTAAGGAATTAGAATCTTCAATTCCAAAATACCATTCGCCTTTGCGTAAATCAGGGATTATTCCCATTTTTATCCAGAAAAATGTTCCTAATACTATACTGTGTCGTATCTGAGGTACAACATAACAGTCAAAAATATGAATTTTGTCCTGTAATCTAATAGGTACAGTCATATAACCTATGCATTCTAATGAATCATTGTTAGCTACTATGCATGTAGAGTTTTCTATTTTATTTAGTTTAATTCCTATGTTTAGTAGTAGTTTATAACCTTTGCCCCCTAGAAAAATTTTATTCGCACCAGAATCCAATAGACCATTTAGTTTAATGTTGTAGATAGAAATTGTTATATGCGGACATTCATTTTGAGATGCTTGTGACAACATATATGATAATACAGGTTTGCTATATTTAATATAAAAATTGATTTCTTCTTGAGAGCAAAAGTTTTCATTATTAATATTAGGATAGACCGTATTGTTATTTAATTGAGGAACTTGATCACGATCTAAAATCTGTTCCCGTTGGAGTTTTCCGAAGGCATTGTGCAATTTCGTGCGAAGTGATTAATGCCTTGACATCTGTAGCAAATAATATCTCGATTCTTTTGACGATTTGTAGTTTCTGATGTTGATGGGTAGTTTTGAATTGATTGTGGTTGATTATCATAGTTGGAATAAGTTCTTAAACTATTATTTATGTTTGACGGGCGTGTATTCGAACTAAAATGTCTATCTTGATTTTGACTCCTATAATATCTATCACGAGAATAGTCTCTATTTCTATTGCGAGAATAATTCCTATCACGAGAATAGTCTTTATTTCTATTGTGAGAATAATTCCTTTCACGAGAATGGCTTCTATTGCGATAACCAGAATGCTTTCCATTACGTTCGTATGAAAAATTTCTTTCTCGCGAGTAACTTCTATTTCTATAACCAGAAAAATCTCTATTTGGGTTGTTCGTATTACTACTTTGACCGATTTCAATATTATTTAATCTGTGCTTATTGCTCCTACTAACTCTGTCTACATCTCCGTTTCTACTTCTGTGGCTGTCTCTTTTCTTTCCTGATGTGTAATTTCCTTCACTGCTGTAATTACTGTCTCTAGAGTTGCAACTATTATCCCTACTTCTACTTTTATTTTTGCGGTCCATTTCATAGTTATTCCTACCTTCTATACTTGTTCGTCTACTATTGTGATGTTTTCTATTGTCATAGTCATTTTTATAGCTATCGGGATTACTTTCTGTAGGTTTTGAAAATGATACACTTCTAGTAAGTTCTAAATTATCAAGTTTCTTCCTAATGCCTTTATCTTCATGGTAGGCTAAATCCGTTTCTACAGAGTGTTTACTTGAAGTTGGTGGTACAAAGTCTTGAATATTTTTACGGTTGTCTTCCAATTTACGACAGATTTCAATTAAATGATCAACTGATTGAATATCTATTAACACAAGATGGTTTTGATAAAAAAGGTAAGATGTTTCTTTTTTATAATTCTTAATTTTACTGATTGGTCTACCGAAACAGTTAGTCTACTAAATAAATTATTCATGTATGCAACATAAATAGCGATACTTTCTTTATCTCCTTGAGTTCTAGATTTGATTTGTTCCCAAATACGTTCATTAAAATCTCGAGGTAGAAATTCATCTCTGAATAGGTCACATAAGGTGTTCCAGTCAGATATTTTGTCTTTAAGTGATCGGAAGTAAATAAGAGCTTTGCCTTCAAAAAGTTCTACTGCGCTTCGAAATAGCTGTTGGTGAGTGATTCCTCTAGATTCACGTAATTCATTTACTCTTACTAAAAAAGCATTCAAACCAAGTGCGTCAGAT
This sequence comes from Platerodrilus igneus, assembly GCA_036346225.1. NCBI lineage: Eukaryota > Metazoa > Arthropoda > Insecta > Coleoptera > Lycidae > Platerodrilus > Platerodrilus igneus. The sequence continues at coordinate 27,245 of JARFIW010001793.1, forward strand.
TCACCATTAAATTTTAATCCCCAGTCTGATATATTAAATTTATTGTTTATATTTAGATTTTCCATTTGTTGTGTCATTTGAACAACTGCATTAGATGTTGTTAAATATGTTTCACCAGCATTGAGTGTTTCTCTAGACGTTTGGTTGGAAGTTGAAGTTTTAGTTTGTTGAGCCATATTTGTTTGAAAGACAATATCTAAAGGATTTTCAATTTTAGTTTTTGTTGCTAGTTCAGCATTTTTAATTTCAAAATCATTAAGGTATTTAATAGCGGTTGAGAATAAGAGAGATCTTAGTTCCAATTCTGTTTCGTCTGAAGTTTGTATACGTTCAAGTCTACCTAATATGTGAGTAAGCCTAGCCTGAATTTTCCTAACAACCGAATATGTAAATTCTTCAGTTAAAAATTGTTTTATTTCTTCAAGTTTGGTTTTACAAATTGATAATTCATCATTTGCTTTAAATGAATATTTGCTTTTAAAATTATGACCTTCTTGTTCCAATTGCAACAATTGTTTTAGAGCAGATGCTAATTCTCTAACAGTACCTTGAGGTTTAGCTACTCTAACAGTAATTTCATACTCTAATTCTTCTTTATTTAATCGATCAGTGTGTAATTTTGACATTTTGAGTAATATAAACTTGTATATTATATTAGAAAATATAGTACAATTTTACTAATTTATGATAATTCATATGTATATAATTATTATTGACTCGGTTTTTAAGATATACAGGTATTTTCAAAGTTTTATTTTATAAGGGTTTTTTTTGTTGGGTTCCAAGATTTGTTATTTTATTAAATTTTGAAGGGTTTCACTTTTGATTGGGCATCAAATTTATTATTTTACTTTATTTTGGAGGGTTTCTTTTTATTTTAGTTGGGTTTTTTTTTGGTTGTGGCGCCAAATTTATTACACTATATTTTTTTAATCACAATTTATCGTGCTTTTCGACAATGCTTTTATTACGCTATAATATTTAAATATAGACATGAGACTCAGTAACGTAATTTAATTCTTTATATACTTTGTAGAGGGGATAAGACTTAACATGCCACCACAGAGTATGTAACTGAATCCAGCAAACTTACCCATTGCGTTATAACTGAATGAATGTTACCTCAATTAGCCAATATACTCAACCAGTAAATATAGCAATGTATTCACAACCCTAAGTGCACGCTAATTAATGGCAAAAGATAATCTACAAATAAGTCAATCTATCTCAATGATCTCTATTGTAAAATATTCCCAATTACTGTTTGTACATTGATAAAAATGAAATAAATGCATGACATAATTAAACGTAATTTGGTTTACGGGTCTCACAAATTTTAAGGAAGCCTTTTCTTGTTCCACTTTAAGCAATTGCTCGAAGCTCACAATTGACATATAAATAACATATAATATATAGATTAATTCGTTTCCGTTTTTACTGAACAAGAAAACGATATTCTAATACTTAAACTAATTTAATACACGCTGAATCCCAATTTAACTTCCACAAAAATAAGTCATTTACGGATTAGAGATCCACACTTTAACTACTAATCCTAATTAGTTATACTCATCTAGATACACATGACATGGAACGGCACGCCATCAGCATCCCTAACATTTCTACAACCACCACTTGCAGCCTTTAAACTCCAGTCCAAAGTGGTTTCTTATTGTACAACATATACCCAAGACAAGGACAAGACTCCAAACAAAAATGAAATAAAATTAAGAATAAAAATCCTGGAAACCAGGATGAAAGAAATATATAACAAATAATGCACGCGATCATGTGCTACCAAACAAGCAAGATTGAAATATAAAATCCAGTTCAACTGTTCCAAAAAATATTCTACTCTTCAGCAATATTCTTTTTCGTTATGCTAGGCGATAAATCCCAATATTTTGGATGACTTTCTCTTACTCTGATATAGTCAGAAAATTCGCACTAGCATACACCATGCTTTAACCAAGCTGTTCACAAAACAATCAGAAAGGAAATACCTTCTGCCAAGAAAAGAAGACAACGAACAGGCAGAGAACAGGACAAGGACAAGGAGTAGAACAGAGACAGATGGACGAAGACAAAAGGACACGAGAAAAGAAAAGATGGAGCAGATATTATGGACTACAGAGAGAAGCAAATAGAATACTAGTATGTGATGTAATACTAATGATTATAGATAATTATGAAATGTATTAATAGTAGAGTAGATGTAATTAAAATAGTATAAGTATAATGTAATAATTGATTTAATTAATACGTAATAAGTATATTCATCGAATATCTTTTTAATGAATATTTTATCATATTTAATATTAATACAATTCAGTTAATATATCTGTATTAAAGTATATATATATAAATATTATAGATTATAAACGATAATTATTAAAATCTAAGTTTTAATCATAAATTAATAAATACTGATATATATTACATATTAATATGAATATATTATAATACAATCTTTGTAATAATACTATCATTATATAAATATAATATGTCATATACTTACAAATAATTCATCATACAGTAATATCATGATACTTAAAGTCATGCTACATAATATATCAAATTAATGAACAATTAGTTAACAATATACTATATTTAACTTAATAAATCAGATTATTATATATTATATTAACTAATATGTACGATAATATTAATATCATTAAATTATTAACGATTTTAATTAAATTAATCTAATTAACTAATATAATAGTTATAAGATCTCACTAGAATTAAATCATATACTAATTTATATTTACTTTAATTACATAATCATTTAATTATATTATTTAATAATGATACATCAATCTATTTATACATTCTAATCTTAATATATTCTATAATTAATTACATAATGTAATTAACTGTACAATTAATAGTATTAATATAATGTAATAATTTAATATAATTATTGTAAAATACTTTATGAATTGATATCTTATCATTCAATTCTATATTATGTATGATCTATTTATCATTTTAGTATTCATTATCTTATTAGAAAAACTATAATCATGATTATAATATAAACTATATGTAATACTATATTATATGATATTAATTATTACTAATATAGTTAATGAATATTAATTAATATTATATATCTATATACATCTATTATTATTTATCTATGTATAGCAAGTTTTCATATTAACATATCATATATAATTATGATGAAAATACTACTAAATTATATTATAATATATTTAAGTAATTACTAATTTAGATTATTCAATTTAATTACATCTAAATTATGACTGTAATTAATATAATTTAATAAAACTAATTTAATTTAAAATAGATTATAAATTTAAATTTAGCAATATTATATCAATGATTTGAATGTTTATATATTATTAATAATATTACTTATTGTTATGATATGATATTATGATCTTAAAATTATAATTTTTCGATAATAAATATGCATCATTATAATTCATGATGACTTAATGTAATTCTAATGATATTTATAATACTCACTAATTATAATTATTACTATTTAACATAATTGACGATATAATTATTAATGATTTGTAATAGTCTAAATTTAATAAAATACATTTTAAATAAATTATTTCAAATAATTAATATAGTAATTTACTAATTCATCAACATTATTAATGAAATCAAGATTTAAATGATTCAAAATCATTCTATTAATAAATCAAATTTAAATCCATTTTTAATTCATCAATTAATCGAATTATTTTGAATAATTATAGTTAATTAATTATATAATTAACATTATTTACAATTAAATTTTAATACAATTATATATTATTAATAATTATTTCATTAGATAATTCAATGTCATAATTTAATATAAAACTTATTCAATTAATAAATTTCTAATTTAGTAAATCAATTTGAATAATCTTTATATTTAATCAAATTATTATCATAAATCAATGTATTAAAATTTATTTTTTAATATTAAATAATACTTTAATAAATCCTAGATTAATATTTTATTTATATTTTATATCAAATTTACATCTATTTACAATTTATATGTAACATGTTAATGAATATTCTTTAACATTACTATAAGTTTTTATTTAATTATTAATATAATTTATTGAAATTAAATTATTTATCAATCCAATTAAGTACTATAAATTTTAATTGATAAAATAATTATTAAGTTAATTAACTACTTCATAAAATTTTAATTCATAATAATTATAACTTTTTCATATGTAATTAATTAATTATTTTAAAATGTATAATTATCAAATAATTTATAATCTATTAGTTTAAATTAATCATTTAACAAATTCATATTTCAATCACTAATTAATTCTGAAAATTTTAATAAATTTGAATTATAATCAAATATAATTATCATATAATAACATTTTTAAAATTATTAGAGATTATTCAAAATAGTTGTAAAATGATATCCTTTAATAATTTTAAATTATAAGATATTTATATAATCAATATAATTTAAATAATTATTTATCTAATTCAATTTGAGAATTAACTATATCTAATTTATCATAATAATTTCATACAACTTTTAATTCAACATATTGATTAATTTCAATTCAATGATCATTTTAGTTATAACTTATTTTATTAATAATTAATATTTATATTATCTTTAACATCTAGAATTTTTTCAATAATTTTGATACTAATTTATTATGCTTAAATTTTCTAATTCTAAATAATTTCTATTTTTAAATTCTTGAATTAAATACATGTAATTCTCAATGTCAAATTAATTTCATCAAGTTTCGAATTTAATGTTAATTTTAACAAGTTAATTAAATCAACTTTACGATTTTAATTATAATCTGTTTATAATTAATTTTTTCATTATCATTTGATATAATTATCTTTAATGTTATTATAATTTTAAATATTTCAAAATTTATATTTTCTTATAAATGTACATATTTAAATTGTAATATTTAACTTCAATGACTTAATTCATTAGCAATTAAACTAATTATTGTATTTAATGATTATTTAGTTTATTAATGTATATTTAAATTTATATCATTCATATTGAAGTTTTCAATTATCAATAATATATACATGTAATATTGTAAATTCAATTTTGATTTTAAATGTTAATTATGACAGCATATCAAGTCGTAATAATTAATTCAAATCAGATTTACTAAATATGTTAATATTTGAATATTATTATCTTTGTAATGGTAGAATGTACAATATATTGTAAAATTTAACTGAATATTAATTCCTACATACTAAACAATTGACCTATGTATCAGATGGTCTTAATCTGTGCTTATTGCTCCTACTAACTCTGTCTACATCTCTGTTTCTACTTCTGTGGCTGTCTCTTTTCTTTCCTGATGTGTAATTTCCTTCACTGCTGTAATTACTGTCTCTAGAGTTGCAACTATTATCCCTACTTCTACTTTTATTTTTGCAGTCCATTTCATAGTTATTCCTACCTTCTATACTTGTTCGTCTACTATTGTGATGTTTTCTATTGTCATAGTCATTTTTATAGCTATCGGGATTACTTTCTGTAGGTTTTGAAAATGATACACTTCTAGTAAGTTCTAAATTATCAAGTTTCTTCCTAATGCCTTTATCTTCATGGTAGGCTAAATCCGTTTCTACCGAGTGTTTACTTGAAGTTGGTGGTACAAAGTCTTGAATATTTTTACGGTTGTCTTCCAATTTACGACAGATTTCAATTAAATGATCAACTGATTGAATATCTATTAACACAAGATGGTTTTGATAAAAAGGTAAGATGTTTCTTTTTATAATTCTTAATTTTACTGATTGGTCTACCGAAACAGTTAGTCTACTAAATAAATTATTCATGTATGCAACATAAATAGCGATACTTTCTTTATCTCCTTGAGTTCTAGATTTGATTTGTTCCCAAATACGTTCATTAAAATCTCGAGGTAGAAATTCATCTCTGAATAGGTCACATAAGGTGTTCCAGTCAGATATTTTGTCTTTAAGTGATCGGAAGTAAATAAGAGCTTTGCCTTCAAAAAGTTCTACTGCGCTTCGAAATAGCTGTTGGTGAGTGATTCCTCTAGATTCACGTAATTCATTTACTCTTACTAAAAAAGCATTCAAACCAAGTGCGTCAGATTCACCATTAAATTTTAATCCCCAGTCTGATATATTAAATTTATTGTTTATATTTAGATTTTCCATTTGTTGTGTCATTTGAACAACTGCATTAAATGTTGTTAAATATGTTTCACCAGCATTGAGTGTTTCTCTAGACGTTTGGTTGGAAGTTGAAGTTTTAGTTTGTTGAGCCATATTTGTTTGAAAGACAATATCTAAAGGATTTTCAATTTTAGTTTTTGTTGCTAGTTCAGCATTTTTAATTTCAAAATCATTAAGGTATTTAATAGCGGTTGATAATAAGAGAGATCTTAGTTCCAATTCTGTTTCGTCTGAAGTTTGTATACGTTCAAGTCTACCTAATATGTGAGTAAGCCTAGCCTGAATTTTCCTAACAACCGAATATGTAAATTCTTCAGTTAAAAATTGTTTTATTTCTTCAAGTTTGGTTTTACAAATTGATAATTCATCATTTGCTTTAAATGAATATTTGCTTTTAAAATTATGACCTTCTTGTTCCAATTGCAACAATTGTTTTAGAGCAGATGCTAATTCTCTAACAGTACCTTGAGGTTTAGCTACTCTAACAGTAATTTCATACTCTAATTCTTCTTTATTTAATCGATCAGTGTGTAATTTTGACATTTTGAGTAATATAAACTTGTATATTATATTAGAAAATATAGTACAATTTTACTAATTTATGATAATTCATATGTTTATAATTATTATTGACTCGGTTTTTAAGATATACAGGTATTTTCAAAGTTTTATTTTATAAGGGTTTTTTTTGTTGGGTTCCAAGATTTATTATTTTATTAAATTTTGAAGGGTTTCACTTTTGATTGGGCATCAAATTTATTATTTTACTTTATTTTGGAGGGTTTCTTTTTATTTTAGTTGGGTTTTTTTTTTGGTTGTGGCGCCAAATTTATTACACTATATTTTTTTAATCACAATTTATCGTGCTTTTCGACAATGCTTTTATTACGCTATAATATTTAAATATAGACATGAGACTCAGTAACTTAATTTAATTCTTTATATACTTTGTAGAGGGGATAAGACTTAACATGCCACCACAGAGTATGTAACTGAATCCAGCAAACTTACCCATTGCGTTATAACTGAATGAATGTTACCTCAATTAGCCAATATACTCAACCAGTAAATATAGCAATGTATTCACAACCCTAAGTGTACGCTAATTAATGGCAAAAGATAATCTACAAATAAGTCAATCTAACTCAATGATCTCTATTGTAAAATATTCCCAATTACTGTTTGTACATTGATAAAAATGAAATAAATGCATGACATAATTAAACGTAATTTGGTTTACGGGTCTCACAAATTTTAAGGAAGCCTTTTCTTGTTCCACTTTAAGCAATTGCTCGAAGCTCACAATTGACATATAAATAACATATAATATATAGATTAATTCGTTTCCGTTTTTACTGAACAAGAAAACGATATTCTAATACTTAAACTAATTTAATACACGCTGAATCCCAATTTAACTTCCACAAAATAAGTCATTTACGGATTAGAGATCCACACTTTAACTACTAATTCTAATTAGTTATACTCATCTAGATACACATGACATGGAACGGCACGCCATCAGCATCCCTAACATTTCTACAACCACCACTTGCAGCCTTTAAACTCCAGTCCAAAGTGGTTTCTTATTGTACAACATATACCCAAGACAAGGACAAGACTCCAAACAAAATGAAATAAAATTAAGAATAAAAATCCTGGAAACCAGGATGAAAGAAATATATAACAAATAATGCACGCGATCATGTGCTACCAAACAAGCAAGATTGAAATATAAAATCCAGTTCAACTGTTCCAAAAAATATTCTACTCTTCAGCAATATTCTTTTTCGTTATGCTAGGCGATAAATCCCAATATTTTGGATGACTTTCTCTTACTCTGATATAGTCAGAAAATTCGCACTAGCATACACCATGCTTTAACCAAGCTGTTCACAAAACAATCAGAAAGGAAATACCTTCTTCTCAGATAATCCAAATCAAAACAGGAATGCAATATAAAGAGATTAAATTTCAATAATTAAAAATCAATAAGACAGGGCAGCATTTCACATGCTAAACAATTATAACATTGAGTAACTCCTTTTTAAAAACAAAAGAATTCTTGTTAGGTACATGTAACAATTCCATAACATTTAAAATTAATTTCATGATATATCCTTTTTTATTTTGAGATATATTTATTAGAATGTAATGCATTCAAGTTCTAAATAACTATCAATTCCCTGAATGCAGACCTGTGTTTATTCTTTCAAATCAATCACATCAAAACTGCCAACTTATTTTCTTAATAAGCAATAATCAATAATAGATATTATTTCAATTACGATGAAGTTTCAAAACAACAAATTACTAGATGAATTCAATTGGCCAGAATGAAAGTTATTGTAATTAATGCTGTTTATATTTTCAAATAGGAAATAGACAATTAAAAATTTATAATACCAAAGCCAAAATGAATTAAGTTCTTGTAAATAACATGTATGTAAGATAAGTGTTTGCAATAAAATTAATTTGAAGTGTAATGAAAATTTATACCGTAACAGTATGGTTGTTGTATTATTTTGATAATTTCATTTGATGGTGTGTGAGTGTGAGAGAAGTATGTACTTAAAGATAGGTATTCAAGAAGAGGCCGGTTGGTGAGCTAGCCAGGGTGAGCAGAGAAATCCAAAGGCTTCCAAAATAAAGGGTAAGAAATTTTTTTTTATAAATTTTTTGTTTTTGAAATTTTATGTTGGCCTAATATGTGGAACTCAAGTGTTCCCAGAGTACCATGGCAATTTTATGGCGCCCAATTCGTGGGGTTCGAATGGGTTTTTATGGAAGGCACGACTGTTGCAGAGACTGTCCCAGAGAACACGACAAGTTTATGACACCCTATCCGTGGGGCGAGAAATGTTTTTTTTTAAATCCACAGGAATATATATATATATATGCATGTTTCGTGTGTGTGTGCATAGTAGGAAAGCATTTGTTGAACAAGCAGTAAATAAAAGAGTAATAATGACTGAACACAGAGCTTCTGTAACTAAACTTAATGGTGAGAACTGGACAACTTGAAAATTTCAGATAACGGTAATTCTGAAATCAAAAGGGTACTTTGATATAGTTACTGGAGAGAACTTAAAACCTGCCACGAACGCTGATGAATGGTGTAAGAAAGATGCCAAAGCCCAAGAACTGATAGTGTGCAGATTAGATGAAAAACCTCTTACACACATTTTATCATGTAGTGGAGCTAAAGAGATGTGGGAGAAACTAACAACTATTTTCGAGAATAAATCTTGGGTTAGTATCCATTTATTGAAAAGATTTTTCAGTCTGGAATATGGTAGAGGTGTGGCGCAGTTTATCTCTCAGATTGAGAAAATTAAGGAAAATCTTAAACAGCAAGGAGAAGAAATAAGTGACAAGATGGCAATAACAAATGTTTTAATGTCTATCTGAAAATTTAAAACATTTTGTTACTGCTTGGGAATCTACACCTAGTGTTAGTCAAACCTTACCTGAATTAATGTCCCACTTGTTAATAGAAGAAGAAAGAAATAAAAGGTCTGAATCAAGTATGGCGTTAGCTAGTCAAGGGAGTAATAAACCAATGCGGGGACATCAACAACAGAAGGTTATTAAATGTTTTGAGTGTAATAAGATAGGACATATGAAAAAACTGCAGAACTGTAAAGAAAATGTGCTATGGTTGTAAAAAAGGTCACATATTTAAGGATTGTTAGTTTAACAAAATTAACAAAAAAAGGATACCAACGAAAACAAAAATTCTACACAAACGTTGATAGGAATATCTAACTTACTGAATTGTACAGATCTATCGACTTTAACGGGAGAGTTAATGACTGATAATTGGTGGTTAGATAGTGGTGCAACAGAGCATATGTGTTATAAGATAGAAATGTTTAAAGAATTAAAGAAGCCAGATGAAGACAAACAGGTTAAAGTAGGAAATGGGACACTTTTAGAAGTGGAAGGCATAGGAAAAGTGGACGTTCTAGCATGGAATGGTCAACTATGACTTAATACAGAGCTACAGAGTGTTTTGTATGTTCCTAAATTAGAAGTGAACCTATTTTCATTAAGTGCTGTATTAGATAGAGGTCTTATAATGCATTCAGACAAAGATAAGTGTGAATTGTCGGACAAAAGTGGAAAACAAAGGGTAATGGCATAGAGAGATGGTAAATTATTTAAAATGTGCTTTAAAGTCAAGGCTAAGTCACAAATTGAATCAAAGAGCTATATCACCGAAAGTTTAACATTGTGGCATCGTAAGTTAGCTCACGTGAATTTTAATCAAGTTAGAAAATTTCTGAAGAACAGTGATATAAAATACACTGAAGACTGCCTAACAGGAAAGCAGCACAGGTTGCCATTTCCAGCGAGTGATACTAGAACAACAAAGACTGCTCAACTAATTCATGGCGATTTGTGTGGAGCGTTTGAAGTACTGTCATTGGGTGAAACAAAATATTTCTTATTGTTAAAAGATGATTATTCGGGATATAGATGTGTATATTTTCTGAAAAACAAATCCGAGGCTGTGGAAAACATTGACAAGTTTTTAACACTAGCGGAAACACAAACGAGAAATAAAATACAAAAATTAAAAATAGACAATAGACTCGAATTTATCAATAACGAATTGAAAAAGTTATCAGAAAAGAAAAGTATAATCCATAAAAGATCTTGTGTGTACTCACCAGAACAAAATGGTCGAGCAGAACGCAAAATGCGTACAGTGGTAGAAGCAGCCAGGACAATGTTGCACAGCAAGAAATTAGAAAAGGACTTATGGGCAGAAGCGATAAATACTGCTGCATTTGTTTTAAACCGAGTTGGATGAAATTCAATAAAAGATGGAACACCATATAAATTGTGGACTAATAGAGATAGTGACATTAAGTGCTTCAAGGAATTTGGCTCAAAAGTAGCAGTACACATTCCAAAAGAAAAAAGAAGAAAATTAGACTCTAAGAGTGAGGAAAGAATTTTTATTGGTTATGGTGAAACAATAAAAAGATACCGAATCTACATAACAAATAGAAAATCTGTTGAAACACATAGAGATGTGGTTTTTGTCATGGACCATGATAATAATTGGAAAATCGAAACTCAGGATACGGAAAAAATTGTTAAGTTAGACATAGATGAACCTAATGACTCAGAAAAATTAGAATCGTGTATAATATTAGAAGAAGAGGAATCAGAAGAAATTGATGAGTCAAAACCAACAGAAGAGACCATAAGAAGGAGGGAAACTAGAAGACCAGCGTGGATGGAAGATTATGATATGAGTTTTTATACCGAATCTGAAAACCAATAACCTTTGAAGAAGCAATAACAAGTAAGAATGCAGGAAGGTGGAAAGAAGCCATGGAGAATGAATTAAAAATTCTACACGAAAATAATACATAAACTGAAGTGCCATGGCCCGTTAATAAAAATGTTATCGAAAGTAAGTGGGTGTTCAAGCAAAAAAGTGAAAGTGAATTTAAGGCTAGATTAGTGGCACGTGGTTTTCAACAAGAGTGTGATAGTGAGCTGTACGACATCTATTCCACAGTGGCAAAATTAACAATGTTTCGTACTTTGTTGGTGGTCAGCATAAAGTTGGGAAAACCAATTCGTCAAATGGACGTAAGAAGCGCTTTCTTATATGGTGATATTCAAGAAGAGGTATATATGCATTTACCAGGTAAAAATATACATAATACTGACAGAGTTTGCAAATTAAATAAATCTATTTATGGCTTAAAAACATTGCCAAAATGTTGGAATAATAAATTTGATAGTTTGATGATTAATCAGGGTTTTGCATGATCACTCAATGATTTTTGCTTGTATTTCAAATGTTCTGATAAAGATAAGCTTTATGCTTTATTGTATGTTGATGATTTATTAATATTAGGCACAGATGAGGCAGAAGTAGAAAATTTGAAATTGGTGTTAAACAAAAATTTCTATATGAAAACTTTGGGCACAATTAATCAGTAATTAGGAATAGAGATTAGGCAAAACTTGAAAGCAGGTATTATTTAGTTGTCAGAAACAATATTTGCAAATTCTGTTAACACGTTTTAACATGCAAGATTCTAAAAGTGTATGTGCGCCTTTAGAAAATAATATAGATTTAAGTTTGTTTAAAAACGGTGAAAGTAATCCAAAAATACAAAAATTGTATAGACAAATGATAGGTAGCCTTATGCACGCAGCTTTGTGTACGAGACCAGATCTTACAGAAAGCATTAATGTGTTAAGTAGGTTTCAAGATAAAGCGAATGATAATCTATTGAAAGCTCTCAAAAGAGTTCTTAGATATGTTAAAGGTAGTTTAAATTTAACATTAACTTTTAAACCAGCGGAAAGTAATAATATTTTACGGGGCTTTGTGGACTCAGATTGGGGTGGAGATACCATTGACAGGAAGTCCACGACAGGGTATGTTTTTAAATTCTTTAACTGTACTGTCTCCTGGACTAGTAAAAAAACAACAAGATGTATCGATATCCTCCACTGAATCAGAATATACTGCTTTGAGTTTAGCTGTAACAGAGGCTTGCTGGTTTTTCAATGACCAAGCCAGTAATTTTATATGAGGATAACAGATCAGCTATTTGCATAGTTAAAAACCCAGAAAATAATAAACGATTGAAACATATTGAAATTAAGCATCTTTTTATAAAAGAGAAAATTGAGAAAGGTTTAGTTGCAGTTGTTTATGTTAAGACAAATGAGCAATTGGCTGATATTTTCACCAAACCTTTAGTTCGAATTAAGTTTGAAAAATTTAGATTAGGGTTAGGCTTAGAAAATGAATGATGGTCTGTTTTATAAAATAATTTTATTGGGGGGCTGTTGAAATAGTGCCTGGAATCAATAAAATTATTAGTCTAAGGTAAAACTAGTTTAGTTATTTTTATTTTTTCTGGTGTTATAGGTACTACTGGAGGATGCTCCTTTGTTGTTTCACATATATAATTATTGCATCACATAACGACCTATTACTAAGATTGTGTAGTATGCTTATTGATATAAATAAAGTGGTTGTTTAACAGTGTTCGATATAATTATGGTAAATAGTTACAACAAGCTCCATTAAATCCAACACATAGATAAAGGGAAATCTGGGATATTTACCTTTATAACTTTCTACGCAATTGACGACACACTTTAGGTGCATGCTTTTAGTACCTAAAATGTTATACGAAAAATGTATACTTGGATAAAAACTCTAAAGTATAAGTAGTTTTTGAGAAATTCTGCATTTTACAATGAGATACAGATTTTGGCGTTCGCACTTGAGGGACAATCTGTTTTTGATGCAATGTAATTACTATATCTTATGGTATAATGCAGATTTTCTCGAAAACCACTTACTTTAGAGTTCCTATAACCAAATATATATATATATTTTTGTATAGAACGTTTCAGGTATTAACAAACTGTACCTAAAATTTGTTTTCTACCACTGACAAAAAAAGTTATAAGAGTAGACATCCTATAGATTTCCCATTTATGTATGTGTATGAAATATTTAAAAATCTGTTGAAATCAAAGTACGTATATTTTTTAAGTGTTCAAGTCCACTGATTTTATAATTTCAGTGTCTTTGATAATCTAAGAGATATTGGATAAATACTAAAAGAAATAATTTCACCAACACCATGTACCTCAAAAGCGATGTACTTTTAAGAGCATGTTTATATAGACTTTTTTCATATTTGGAGGTATGTTTATATTTTCTGAAGTTTGTTGCTATGTTTACGGGACACACTGTATATTTTTCTAAAATTCATATTATACTTATTCTAATGATAAATATTATTTAAAAGAATTTTAAGGTATTTTTGAATCGATTATTAAACATTTTTGGGAATTATATCATATACTCTTTATTAAATTAACCTCTATTCAATTGAACAATAATGCAATTTTAACCTAAAGATAAAATATGCTTTAGGGACTCTATCCATATACTTGACTTACGAAAAACCTTTAATATATGCAAAACTATTGTTTCTTTCTTTCGAGAATTTAAATTGAATTTAATACTTACTAGCTTTAAGATTAAAAAAGTCTCATAAAAAGTAAATAGGTTTATTTATTTTAAAACTAACTGCCACCTACAGAATTGAATATGTACAGCATTTGATTGAAGTAAACTTATGATCTTGAACCTTTGAAGTAACTTTATGATCTTGAACCTTGAATAAAGGATGTGCTTGAAAAAAATACTACAGAATCTTTGCTGATATATGAAGTTACGATATACTTAAAAAATTATAATATTTGTTTGAAATAATTATTTTTTTTAGTGTGTGTGTGTGAATAGGGTGTATACCTGTTTGTGTTTGATGTTTTTCTGTGTTTTGTGGTTAAATTGTTACTAAATTAAAACAGTAATTATTTGAAAAATAGTGCAAACACACATTTTTTGGTTAATAATAAGTTATTAGACACTGCGGTACAGCTTAAAATATTTTGCAATGGTTTTTCCATCTGAGTGTGATAGTGCACTGCAACTAAGCTTTTTTTCAATTTTAAATAATTTACAGCTGAAGAACAAACATTCGCCTCATACACACACAAATCTTCAAGTAATAAAATGTTAAAAGTAAATATAAACTTACTGCTGTTAGAGAAATTTAAATACACACCACACGTACTCTTTATTGATTATAAAGCACTAGCAAAATAAAGTTACCCAGGCCTGCACCCACAGCAATAAAACAAACAATGCAAAATCAAACTACAACTTCACACTGGCAGATAAATAGAGGAATGTAACAACCAATTAGAAATGACACACTCTATTACCGGTTTTGAAATAGCTTGTTGGGATGCTTTTAACCTTTAAAATTGAAGTTCACCGTTTTTTGCAATTTTATTAGCCTTGTCTTTATATAATTCTATTATATTTCCCATGAATAAGATAAAGTTTATCGGTATGATTTACGTGTAAAAGATTATTATATTTGGCATAATCGCCATCAACAGCTTCAGAAAACTATGTTATTTTATAATTATAAATTTATGAGATCTGCGAGAGAGGCTAGCACTTCTGATTGGTTGTTACATTTCGGCAATTATTTGCTGGTTACCTACACAAACCCATCCTGGGTACCTATTCTTGAATGGCGGTAAATATATATTCCCTATGGAATTTTTGTCGTTACCTTTCCTCTCTGAATTCCCTAGACGATATTCCTGAATCATCATGGAAACAAAATTACCTTATAATTTGAAGGGAATTAATATGATACGTTGTCAAATCTTTGTAGGTCATTTGACCGTTTTTATTTGTTCTAAAGATCCCGTTGACGCTATTATGAACAGTTTAATATACAAGAACCTCACTTATTTTGGTCGCACAAATTTGTATCTAAATTATATTTTGTGTTTGTGTTGGCCGTTTGCATCTACTTTAATTAGTTTTTCTTGTACAGAGGATACGTACATTCTCATACATGGTAAATGAAGTACGTTATTGTTGTGGATACTGATTTGTATGTTTGTAGATGACAGAAAGAAAACGGTCTTTTATATCAAAGAATCAACGACAAATGTTAATTGACTATATGAAAGAGCACCCGGACTTAAGTAGTAGAAAGTTCACCAAAGATTTTACGCGCTCCAAAGCGACAAGAATGTGGGAAGAAATTACTTCCAAATTAAATTCGGTGGTTGGGGCTTCTCGAGATTCACTTCAATGGAGGAATCAAGTACCGACACCTTTGTAGGGGAAGTAGTTGTAATCAATAGCAATGCAGTGGTAAGTATATTGATTTAAATAAATAAATAATACTATTATTTAATATTTTGTTTGATTTTCACAACTTGTGATAAAAATAACTATTGATTACATATTTATAACATTAGACTAATTGATTTTTATATAGGAATTGAAATTCCCTAAAGAAGATAATGTGTTACCCTGTACAAGTCAAAGTACACCACTACAGTTTATACCTAGGAAAAGACCTACAAAGGCTAAAAGAGTACAAGAATCGTTGGTAATTTCTAAGCAGTATGTTGATATAGCGAACAATAGGTCAAATTTCATGGAAAATTATTATAACGAAAAATTAAAACTAATGAAAAAAGACCAGGAACAGAGACAAATGTACGAGGAAAGAAAATTAAACCTCTTGCAAACTATTGTTGGAGAATTACAAGAAATAAAAACTTATTTAGTACAACCTGAAATGGGTATTGAGGATGAGAAGTAAGAATAAGGTGCCATTTTTATTGTATTAATTTCATTTGTGTATTGTGTTAAATACATTAATTAAATAAAACAATTCATTAAATCATGACCCATATACTAATTTAAAAACATACATTCTAGGAATAACTACAATCTTGGTTTTACTTTATGCAAACAATGCATTTGCAATCTGGATTTGCAAATGTCTACCATTGTCTAGATCTCTATTACCACCATCGTTTTTGTGAAAATTCTGGATCGGAATGTCCATGCCCAATTGAGCCTCTTGAGGATATTCTTCTTCTGGTTGGGGAATGTTATTTTCAATGCACATATTATGAAGCACTATACACGATAAAATTATTTTTGCTGCAATCTGAGGTTTGTAATGCAAAGTACGATGTCGAAGAAGACATCTAAATCTATGTTTCAGCACACCATTGCACCTTTCAATACTAGATCTAATGCTTTTAAATCTATCGTTGAAATGTTCTTCAGGTGTCCCGGGTATAGTATTTTGTATAGGGGTCAGTAGCCAGGGTCTTAATGGATATTCTATACAAAACTGAATTAAAGGGATTGTTACATGTGTCATACCTGAATCCCCGGCCAAAAAAAAATGTTCATTCGGATCATTTCTATATATTGCTTCCAGTGTGTTCGATATATTAGACTGTCTCCAGATAAATGCATCGTGGGTGCTACCTGGATATCGCGCATTGGCATTAATAATTTTTAGCTTCTCATCACAAATCTGTTAGATTATGAGTTTATTGTATATTACAACATATAACACTACATTCGAAAATAACATACCAACTGAACATTTATGGAGTGATACCATTTCCGGTTTACGATAGTGAAGCTAGCGGCCACTATCTACCGGCCGCTAAATATGGATACGCCTACCAATCTACAACACAACAAAACCACGCCTACTGAACTGAACAAGTATTTCTATTGTTCAATTATGTTTCGTATATTGATCCAATTATCTTTACGCATTTTAAATCTAAGGGCGATTGAAAATAAATAATTTTGAGATTCCTATATTATTCTTAGGTGTATATTTTAAGCAGTTGCTCTTTTAAATTGAAATACATGTCATTTTCTTAACTTGTGTAAAACCTGCGCTCTTAAAACTTGTTAGACAGCTATTGTAGGTATACTAAAACAACCTATATCTTTTACAGTAACGTGTTCGCCCCGGTTCACTAACTTTTTGGAATTTTCGTAATGACACTATAAGAAAATTAAAAAATTTGTTCTTAGCTTTTGTAATATCTGCGCCCTTGAAACTTGGTAGGCTGTTAGTGTAAGTGTACTAAAACAACCCATATCTTTTACAGTAACGTGTTCGCCCCGGTTTACTAACTTTTTGGAATTTTTGTAATGACACTATAAGAAAATTAAAAATTTTTTTCTTAGCTTTTGTAATACCTGCGCCCTTGAAACTTGGTAGGCTGTTAGTGTAAGTGTACTAAAACAACCCATATCTTTTACAGTAACGTGTTCGCCCCGGTTCACTAACTTTTTGGAATTTTCGTAATGACACTATAAGAAAATTAAAAAAATTTTTCTTAGCTTTTGTAATACCTGCGCCCTTGAAACTTAGTAGGCTGTTAGTGTAAGTGTACTAAAACAACCCATATCTTTTACAGTAACGTGTTCGCCCCGGTTTACTAACTTTTTGGAATTTTCGTAATGACACCATAAGAAAATTAAAAAAAATTTTCTTAGCTTTTGTAATACCTGCGCCCTTGAAACTTGGTAGGCTGTTAGTGCAAGTGTACTAAAACAACCCATATCTTTTACAGTAACGTCTTCACCCCGGTTCACTAACTTTTTGGAATTTTCGTAATGACACTATAAGAAAATTAAAAAATTTTTTCTTAGCTTTTGTAATACCTGCGCCCTTGAAACTTGGTAGGCTGTTAGTGTAAGTGTACTAAAACAACCCATATCTTTTACAGTAACGTGTTCGCCCCGGTTCACTAACTTTTTGGAATTTTCGTAATGACACTATAAGAAAATTAAAAAAATTTTTCTTAGCTTTTGTAATACCTGCGCCCTTGAAACTTAGTAGGCTGTTAGTGTAAGTGTACTAAAACAACCCATATCTTTTACAGTAACGTGTTCGCCCCGGTTTACTAACTTTTTGGAATTTTCGTAATGACACCATAAGAAAATTAAAAAAAATTTTCTTAGCTTTTGTAATACCTGCGCCCTTGAAACATGGTAGGCTGTTAGTGCAAGTGTACTAAAACAACCCATATCTTTTACAGTAACGTGTTCGCCCCGGTTTACTAACTTTTTGGAATTTTCGTAATGATACCATAAGAAAATTAAAAAAAATTTTTCTTAACTTTTGTAATACCTGCGCCCTTGAAACTTGGTAGACAGTTAGTGTAGGTGTACTAAAACAACCCATATCTTTTACAGTAACGTGTTCGCCCCGGTTTACTAACTTTTTCGAATTTTCGTAATGACACCATAAGAAAATTAAAAATTTTTTTCTTAGCTTTTGTAATACCTGCGTCCTTGAAACTTGGTAAACAGTTAGTATAGGTTTACTAAAACAACCCATATCTTTTACAGTAACGTGTTCGCCCCGGTTTACTAACTTTTTCGAATTTTCGTAATGACACCATAAGAAAATTAAAAATTTTTTTTCTTAACTTTTGTAATACCTGCGCCCTTGAAACTTGGTAGACAGTTAGTATAGGTGTACTAAAACAACCCACATCTTTTACAGAAACGTGTTCGCCCCGGTTCACTAACTTTTTGGAATTTTCGTAATGACACTATAAGAAAATTAAAAAAATTTTTCTTAGCTTTTGTAATACCTGCGCCCTTGAAACTTGGTAGGCTGTTAGTGTAAGTGTACTAAAACAACCCATATCTTTTACAGTAACATGTTCGCCCCGGTTCACTAACTTTTTGGAATTTTCGTAATGACACTATAAGAAAATTAAAAAATTTTTTCTTTGCTTTTGTAATACCTGCGCCCTTGAAACTTGGTAGGCTGTTAGTGTAAGTGTACTAAAACAACCCATATCTTTTACAGTAACGTGTTCGCCCCGGTTTACTAACTTTTTGGAATTTTCGTAATGACACTATAAGAAAATTAAAAAATTTTTTCTTAGCTTTTGTAATAGCTGCGCCCTTGAAACTTGGTAGGCTGTTAGTGTAAGTGTATTAAAACAACCCATATCTTTTACAGTAACGTGTTCGCCCCGGTTTACTAACTTTTTCGAATTTTCGTAATGACACCATAAGAAAATTAAAAATTTTTTTCTTAGCTTTTGTAATACCTGCGCCCTTGAAACTTGGTAGGCTGTTAGTGTAAGTGTATAAAACAACCCATATCTTTTACAGTAACGTGTTCGCCCCGGTTTACTAACTTTTTCGAATTTTCGTAATGACACCATAAGAAAATTAAAAATTTTTTTCTTAGCTTTTGTAATACCTGCGCCCTTGAAACTTAGTAAACAGTTAGTATAGGTGTACTAAAACAACCCATATCTTTTACAGTAACGTGTTCGCCCCGGTTTACTAACTTTTTCGAATTTTCGTAATGACACCATAAGAAAATTAAAAATTTTTTTTCTTAACTTTTGTAATACCTGCACCCTTGAAACTTGGTAGACAGTTAGTGCAGGTGTACTAAAACAACCCACATCTTTTACAGAAACGTGTTCGGCCCGGTTCACTAACTTTTTGGAATTTTCGTAATGACACTATAAGAAAATTAAAAATTTTTTTCTTAGCTTTTGTAATACCTGCGTCCTTGAAACTCGGTATACAGTTAGTATAGGTGTACTAAAACAACCCATATCTTTTACAGTAACGTGTTCGCCCCGGTTCACTAAATTAAAATTAATTAAAAAAAATTAAAAAAAATTTTTCTTAACTTTTGTAATACCTGCGCCCTTGAAACTTGGTAGACAGTTAGTGTAGGTGTACTAAAACAACCCATATCTTTTACAGTAACGTGTTCGCCCCGGTTTACTAACTTTTTGGAATTTTCGTAATGACACTATAAGAAAATTAAAAATTTTTCTTAGCTTTTGTAATACCTGCGCCCTTGAAACTTGGTAGACAGTTAGTTAAGTGTACTAAAACAACCCAATCTTTTACAGAACGTGTTCGCCCCGGTTTACTAACTTTTGGAATTTTCGTAATGACACTATAAGAAAATTAAAAATTTTCTTAGCTTTTGTAATACCTGCGCCCTTGAAACTTGGTAGGCTATTAGTGTAAGTGTACTAAAACA
The DNA here is from genome assembly GCA_036346225.1 of Platerodrilus igneus. NCBI lineage: Eukaryota > Metazoa > Arthropoda > Insecta > Coleoptera > Lycidae > Platerodrilus > Platerodrilus igneus. The sequence continues at coordinate 47,899 of JARFIW010001793.1, forward strand.
ACCCATATCTTTTACAGCAACGTGTTCGCCCCGGTTTACTAACTTTTTAGAATTTTCGTAATGACACCATAAGAAAATTAAAAATTTTTCTTAGCTTTTGTAATACCTGCCCCTTGAAACTTGGTAGACAGTTAGTGTAGGTGTACTAAAACAACCCATATCTTTTACAGTAACGTGTTCGCCCCGGTTTACTAACTTTTCGAATTTTCGTAATGACACCATAAGAAAATTAAAAATTTTTTTCTTAGCTTTTGTAATACCTGCGTCCTTGAAACTTGGTAGACAGTTAGTATAGGTGTACTAAAAACAACCCATATCTTTTACAGTAACGTGTTCGCCCCGGTTTACTTAACTTATTGAATTTTCGTAATGACACCATAAGAAAATTAAAAAATTTTTTTCTTAACTTTTGTAATACCTGCGCCCTTGAAACTTGGTAGACAGTTAGTGTAGGTGTACTAAAACAACCCACATCTTTTACAGAAACGTGTTCGCCCCGGTTCACTAACTTTTTGGAATTTTCGTAATGACACTATAAGAAAATTAAAAAAATTTTTCTTAGCTTTTGTAATACCTGCGCCCTTGAAACTTGGTAGGCTGTTAGTGTAAGTGTACTAAAACAACCCATATCTTTTACAGTAACATGTTCGCCCCGGTTCACTAACTTTTTGGAATTTTCGTAATGACACTATAAGAAAATTAAAAAATTTTTTCTTAGCTTTTGTAATACCTGCACCCTTGAAACTTGGTAGGCTGTTAGTGTAAGTGTACTAAAACAACCCATATCTTTTACAGTAACGTGTTCGCCCCGGTTTACTAACTTTTTGGAATTTTCGTAATGACACTATAAGAAAATTAAAAAATTTTTTCTTAGCTTTTGTAATAGCTGCGCCCTTGAAACTTGGTAGGCTGTTAGTGTAAGTGTACTAAAACAACCCATATCTTTTACAGTAACGTGTTCGCCCCGGTTTACTAACTTTTTGGAATTTTCGTAATGACACTATAAGAAAATTAAAATTTTTTTCTTAGCTTTTGTAATACCTGCGTCCTTGAAACTCGGTAGACAGTTAGTATAGGTGTACTGAAAAAATTAATGATGCGGAAACCTGACATTGCTTATTTAACAAATTTGTTCATTTAACTTAATAAGATTAACTTGCAATTACAAAATGACAATATAAATTTGAAAAATAAAGCCAATGCCTTTCTTATCAGAGTTATACTATTGAAGCAAATTATTGGAAGGCACGAATTTTCCTAGTTTGTCAATTTGTCACAGAAAAACTGCCAGGATGATGTTGTTTCAACCTACATTCAACATTTAATATGCTTCACACAGGCTTTAAGGATGTGTTGACTATGGAAATACCACAGTGGATTATCAAACCCCATATGGTGACATTGAAGAAACAGATGTCAATGATGGGCAAAACTGGTCGGAATAACCACTAACGAAAAACTTAAGGTACGGTTCAGAAAGGGATATCAGTAATTTCCTAAATTGAAGCCAAATATTGCAAGTTTGCTATTAAAGCATCAGGTTCATCTCTCGCACTAAAAGCATTTTCTTTATAGTTGTTTTATGTTAGTTTTACTAAAATTGCATATTGTGTTATTTTAATTAATAAGTATTGTAATGTATCCCCCCTCTAATATAGCATAGGCATTTGCTAGGTATGTGACGATTGTATGCATCGCAAATGTATCATTCATTGTGCTATGAACTACTTGTTTATACAATAAAACCTTCAATGTAAGTTGTATTCTTATCTGTGTGTATCCCTTCTTGCAGGCATATTTAGGAACGACCGTATTCAGTAAGTACATCACAGAAAAAACTGGCGACGAGATACAGGAACATTAGTTTCTTTCGTTTCTATATACAACAAAGTAGATTAGTCTATTCAAATTCAATTAAAATCAAGTCAAGTGTTTAACAACCTTCACGTGCAAATCATAACTAAATCTGTTATTGAGAACGTTGGACATTTACAAGAATTTGATCCCATTAATTCATACTGGTATATATTTAAACAAAGAATTGAAGATTATTTTATCGCAAATTTTATAAAAAATAAGGACCGCAACTTCTACTAAAGGAGTGATGGCTATTAAATTAAAAGAACCCGCCACGGCAATGAAATTTTTTAGAGCACACCCATTATCATTTGCCATTAAGGAAAAGGCAGAGTTAAAGTTGCAGCGATTACAAAAATTAGGTATCTTCAAACCAGTGAATTATTGTTGTTCGAGAACCCCTATAGTGCCCATAATAAAAAAAGATGGTTCTATACAAATTTGTGGTGATTATAAAATCACTTTGAATCAATTTATCGAAATCTATCAATACCCGTTGTCTAAAATACAGGAACTCTTTGCCAAATTGCAGTTTTCAAAATTAGATTTAACCAACGTATATCAACAAATTCGTTTAGACTCCAATTTGAAAGTACTAACCACTATATCAACACACAAGAGCTTATTTCAATATAATTGGGCACCCTATGGTATCGCGAGTATACCCTCTAAATTCGAGAGGATCATGGACTCCTTACTATCTGGTTTGGAAGGGGTAGTCGTTTTCTTGGACGATATTCTTGTAACAGGCAGAAAGCAACTTGTTGTCCCGTTTAGATAGTGTACTAGGCATACTAGACAACACAGGGTTGAAAATAAGCGAACACAAATGTAATTGTTTTCATAGACGAAGTCTCATATTTAGGTTTTGTGATCGATTAAAGAGGATTGCAGACGGTCCAAAACAAAATCGAGAATCCCCAACCACAAAATGTTACGCAATTAAAATTCTTTTAGGGTTAATTAATTATTATGTCCAGTTTGTGCCTAAATTATCAACAATAGCCAGCCCACTTTACAATTTATTAAAACGAATATATAATGGGACTGGTCACTAGATTGTAACAAGGCCTTTACTCTAATCAAGCAACAACTAATATCTGCTGGTCCATATGACCTCAGTTGCCTTTAAAGGTTTGTTGCGTTGCGTCAGACTATGGTATTGGGGCGTACTTTTACACAAGATGCCCAATGGTACTACACAACCAATCACATATGCATCTCGAAACTTGCCAATTACGAAAAAAATTAGTCAGATTGAAAAGAGGATTAGCAATCATTTTTGGGTTGTATACATTTAATCTGTATATCTTCGGAGGCATTTCGTTCTATTGACCGACCATAAGGCTTTGACAACCATTTTTAATTCCAAGGGATTCCACAATTCTCGACAAATTGTTTAAGACAATGGGCGGTTATTCTATCAAACTATCAATATCAAATTGAATTCGTAAAATCTGTAGCAACTGGACAGATTGCCTCTCGCGATTGCCCAGCAGCAATACGAAGATAATTGGGGAAATGTAGATGTTGACTATATTATATATTTTCAGATAATAAGGATTTCTCAATAAATTTCAAATTAATATGAGAAAGTACCAGTAACGATAAAGTGCCAACAGAAGTAAAAAGTTAGTGAGCTTCGGTTGACCAAATAAATCAAGTCAATTAGCGGATCCGATTAAACCCTATTATGGAATCCGGCATGAATTGAGTTTTAGACTCGGATTGTGTTTTATGGAATAACTGTTTGGTTATCCCAAGCAATTTAAGAAAACGTGTTTTAAAAGACTTACACTTATTCTATTTAGAAATAGTAAAAAGCAAAAGTCTGGTCAGGTCATATTTTTGATGGCCAGGGTTAGACTAACAAATCGAAACTGTAACCTTGGTCCATGCCACAAGAAAGTTGGCATCGATTACATTTAGATTTTTTAGGGCCGTTCTTAAATAAAAAATTTTCAATCATAATTGACGCACATTCCTAGTGGCTTGAGGTTTTTCCAGTAAATACTATATCTTCACAAACCACCATCGAAATTCTTAGAACCTTATTCGCACAATTTGGACTGCCCAATTAATCGTATCAGATAATGCAACCACGTTCTTGTCCCAGGAGTTCCAAACATTTTTGCATAAAAACGAAATCTTACATACGACGTCCACATTGTATCACCCTTCCTTTAGTTGTGTGTCAGAAAATGCGGTGAAGACGGTTAAGAATGCTTTAAGGAAGGTGTTGGATAAAAATACTTCAGTAAATTTAAATAAAGCGTTGACTAACTTTCTATTTGATTTTCGTAACACAGCCCATTCCACAACTGGGATAAGCACAAGTTATGTTCGGGAGAAAATTACGTACTTGTTTTGATCCATATTTTCCAGACAAGAACTTGTTAAGTAGAACGGATTGGAGAGATCGGATACTGAAGCAGCAAGTGAAGTAGTTGAATTCAAATAGGGGGAAGTAGTTATTGTGCATGACTACCGTCACAATCAAAACAAACTGTCCTGGATCAAAGCAGTTGTTGTAGAAAAAATTGGCAGATCCACTTATCTAGTGGAGGTTACCGACCTAGAAGTTGCGAAATGAAAACGGCATCTTAATCAAATTTAAAAGTTCTTTATATGAGAACTACTAAGCAGAGAGCAATTGAATGAGGCGGAAATGGAAAGTAGAATAGTGGATCAGCCACTGAATGATGAAGTTAATATTAATGTAAGGCTTAGAGGATTTGTAAAACCAATTGACAGATTGGTTTATACTCGACCGGGTTATATACAGTTACAGTTTGCTTAACTAGCTTTGATTTTGTGGGAGGATGATGTAATGTATCTCCCCTCTAATATAGCGTAGGCAATTGCTAGGTATGCGATGATTGTATGCAGCGCAAACGTACCATTCGTTGTGTTGTGAACTATCCTGTTTATACAATAAAACCTTCTATACAAGTTGTATTCTTATCTGTATGTATCCTTCCATGCAGGCATATTCCGGGACGACCGTATTCGGAAGTACATCACAAATATATAAAATATAACGTTAGTGAAGCTAGCGGCCACTATTTACCGGCCGCTAAATATGGATACGCCTACCAATCTACAACACAACAAAACCACGCCTACTGAACTGAACTAGCATTTCTATTGTTCAATTATGTTTCGTATATTGATCCAATTATCTTTACGCATTTTAAATATAAGGGTGATTGAAAATAAATAACTTTGAGATTTCTATATTATTCTTAGGTGTATATTTTAAGCGGTTGCTCTTTTAAATTGAAATACATGTCTTTACTAAACTTGTGTAAAACCTGCGCTCTTAAAACTTGTTAGACTGCTACTGTGGGTATACTAAAACAACCCATACCTTTTACAGGAACGTGTTCGCCCCGGTTCGCTAACTTTTTGGAATTTTCGTAATGACACTATAAGAAAATTAAATTTTTTTTTTCTCAGCATTTGTAATACCTGCGCCCTTGAAACTTGGTAGGCAGTTAGTGTAGGTGTATTAGAACAACCCATACCTTTTACAGAAACGTGTTCGCCCTGGTTCACTAACTTTTTAGAAATTTTGTAATGACACTATAGGAAAATTAAAAATTTTTTTCTCAGCTTTTGTAATACCTGCGCCCTTGAAACTTGGTAGGCAGTTAGTGTAGATCTACTAAAACAACCCGTATCCTTTACAGAAACGTGTTCGCCCCGGTTCACTAACTTTGGAATTTTTGTAATGACACTATAAGAAAATTAAAAAAAATTTTCTCAGCTTTTGTAATACCTGCGCCCTTGAAACTTGGTAGGCAGTTAGTGTAGATCTACTAAAACAACCCATATCTTTTACAGAAACGTGTTCGCCCCGGTTTACTAACTTTTTGGAATTTTCGTAATGACACTATAAGAAAATTAAAAAATCTTTTCTCAGCTTTTGTAATACCTGCGCTCTTGAAACTTGGTAGGCGGTTAGTGTAGGTCTACTAAAACAACCCATACCTTTTACAGAAACGTGTTCGCCCCGGTTCACTAACTTTTTAGAATTTTTGTAATGACACTATAAGAAAATTAAAAATTTTTTTCTCAGCTTTTGTAATACCTGCGCCCTTGAAACTTGGTAGGCAGTTAGTGTAGGTCTACTAAAACAACCCATACCTTTTACAGAAACGTGTTCGCCCCGGTTCACTAACTTTTTGGAATTTTCGTAATGACACTATAAGAAAATTAAAAAAAAAATTTCTCAGCTTTTGTAATACCTGCGTCCTTGAAACCTGGTAGGCAATTAGTGTAGGTGTATTAGAACAACCCATACCTTTTACAGAAACGTGTTCGCCCCGGTTCACTAACTTTTTAGAATTTTTGTAATGACACTATAAGAAAATTAAAAAAATTTTTCTCAGCTTTTGTAATACCTGCGCCCTTGAAACTTGGTAGGCAGTTAGTGTAGATCTACCAAAACAACCCGTATCTTTTACAGAAACGTGTTCGCCCCGGTTCACTAACTTTTTGGAATTTTCGTAATGACACTATAAGAAAATTAAAACATCTTTTCTCAGCTTTTGTAATACCTGCGCTCTTGAAACTTGGTAGGCGGTTAGTGTAGGTCTACTAAAACAACCCATACCTTTTACAGAAACGTGTTTGCCCCGGTTCACTAACTTTTTAGAATTTTTGTAATGACACTATAAGAAAATTAAAAATTTTTTTCTCAGCTTTTGTAATACCTGCGCCCTTGAAACTTGGTAGGCAGTTAGTGTAGATCTACTAAAACAACCCATACCTTTTACAGAAACGTGTTCGCCCCGGTTCACTAACTTTTTGGAATTTTCGTAATGACACTATAAGAAAATTAAAACATTTTCTCAGCTTTTGTAATACCTGCGCTCTTGAAACTGGTAGGCGGATTAGTGTGGTCTACTAAAACAACCCATACCTTTTACAGAAACGTGTTCGCCCCGGTTCACTAACTTTTAGAATTTTGTAATGACACTATAAGAAAATTAAAAATTTTTCTCAGCTTTGTAATACCTGCGCCCTTGAAACTTGGTAGGCAGTTAGTGTAGATCTACTAAAACAACCCATACTTTTACAGAAACGTGTTCGCCCCGGTTCACTAACTTTTGGAATTTTCGTAATGACACTATAAGAAAATTAAAAACTTTTCTCAGCTTTTGTAATACCTGCGCCTTGAAACTTTGGTAGGCAATTAGTGTAGGTTATTAAACAACCCATACCTTTTACAGAAACGTGTTCGCCCCGGTTCACTAACTTTTAGAATTTTGTAATGACACTATAAGAAAATTAAAAATTTTCTCAGCTTTTGTAATACCTGCGCCCTTGAAACTTGGTAGGCAGTTAGTGTAGATCTACTAAAACAACCCTACTTTTACAGAAACGTGTTCGCCCCGGTTCACTAACTTTTGGAATTTTCGTAATGACACTATAAGAAAATTAAAAAAATTTCTCAGCTTTTGTAATACCTGCGCCTTGAAACTGGTATGGCAATTAGTGTAGGTCTATTAGATACAACCCATACCTTTTACAGAAACGTGTTCGCCCTCGGTTCACTAACTTTTAGAATTTTGTAATGACACTATAAGAAAATTAAAAATTTTTCTCAGCTTTTGTAATACCTGCGCCCTTGAAACTTGGTAGGCAGTTAGTGTAGATCTACTAAAACAACCCATATCTTTTACAGAAACGTGTTCGCCACCGGTTCACTAAACTTTTGGAATTTTCGTAATGACACTATAAGAAACCATTAAAAGGCAGTTTCAATCAGTCTTTTGTAATACCTGCGCTCTTGAAACTTGGTACGGCGAATTAGTGTAGGTTTCTATAGAACAACCCATACCTTTTACAGAAACGTGTTTGCCCCGGTTCACTAACTGATTTAGAATTTTTGTAATGACACTATAAGAAAATTAAAAATTTTTTTCTCAGCTTTTGTAATACCTGCGCCCTTGAAACTTGGTAGGCAGTTAGTGTAGATCTACTAAAACAACCCGTATCTTTTACAGAAACGTGTTCGCCCCGGTTCACTAACTTTTTGGAATTTTCGTAATGACACTATAGAAACTGCTTTTCAACGTGGTATGGTCGTTGTCTATATTAAAAGTCGCGTTCCGGGTATGTAAAGTGCTTATGCGAATGCACCTAGCAAATATTCTAACTCCGCGTTTTCTTAAAATTACTTGCATTCAACTCGTGCACGGGATTGTTAAAAAATCATGTACTTCCGTGTCGAGATATACTACACGGCCCTGCGACTGCTATACGTATTGGTACGTTGCTGAAAAAAAAAACCAAACTAAAGGGTCCACCCATCCAAGTACTGACCAGGGCGAGAGGTGCTTAACTCTGTAAACGCGCGAACTGCAATAAACGCACACGTCTGTCTCTCCAAAATATTTTATGAACCGGGGCGAACACGTTTCTGTAAAAAATATGGATTGTTTTAATACACCTACGCTAACTGCCTACCAAGTTTCAAGGGCGCAGGTATTACAAAAGCTGAGAAATTTTTTTTTTAATTTTCTTATAGTGTCATTACGAAAATTCCAAAAAGTTAGTGAACCGGGGCGAACACGTTTCTGTAAAGCATACGGGTTGTTTTAGTAGATTTACACTAACTGCCTACCAAGTTTCAAGGGCGCAGGTATTACAAAAGCTGAGAAAAAAATTTTTAATTTTCTTATAGTGTCATTACAAAATTTCTAAAAAGTTAGTGAACTAGGGCGAACACGTTTCTGTAAAAGGTATGGGTTGTTTTAGTAGATCTACACTAACTGCCTACCAAGTTTCAAGGGCGCAGGTATTACAAAAGCTGAGAAAAATTGTTTTTAATTTTCTTATAGTGTCATTACAAAAATTCTAAAAAGTTAGTGAACCGGGGCGAACACGTTTCTGTAAAAGGTATGGGTTCTTCTAATACACCTACACTAACTGCCTACCAAGTTCCAAAGGCGCAGGTATTACAAAAGCTGAGAAAAAAATTTTTAATTTTCTTATAGTGTCATTACAAAAATTCTAAAAAGTTAGTGAACCGGGGCGAACACGTTTCTGTAAAAGGTATGGGTTGTTCTAATACACCTACACTAACTGCCTACCAAGTTTCAAGGGCGCAGGTATTACAAAAGCTGAGAAAAAAATTTTTTAATTTTCTTATAGTGTCATTACAAAATTTCTAAAAAGTTAGTGAACCAGGGCGAACACGTTTCTGTAAAAGATATGGGTTGTTCTAATACACCTACACTAACTGCCTACCAAGTTTCAAGGGCGCAGGTATTACAAAAGCTGAGAAAAATTTTTAATTTTCTTATAGTGTCATTACGAAAATTCCAAAAAGTTAGTGAACTGGGGCGAACACGTTTCTGTAAAAGGTATGTGTTGTTTTAGTAGACCTACACTAACTGCCTACCAAGTTTCAAGGGCGCAGGTATTACAAAAGCTGAGAAAAAATCTTTTTAATTTTCTTATAGTGTCATTACGAAAATTCCAAAAAGTTAGTGAACCGGGACGAACACGTTTCTGTAAAAGGTATGGGTTGTTTTAGTAGACCTACACTAACTGCCTACCAAGTTTCAAGGGCGCAAGTATTACAAAAGCTGGGAAAAAATCTTTTTAATTTTCTTATAGTGTCATTACGAAAATTCCAAAAAGTTAGTGAACCGGGACGAACACGTTTCTGTAAAAGGTATGGGTTGTTTTAGTAGACCTACACTAACTGCCTACCAAGTTTCAAGGGCGCAGGTATTACAAAAGCTGAGAAAAAATCTTTTTAATTTTCTTATAGTGTCATTACGAAAATTCCTAAAAGTTAGTGAACTGGGGCGAACACGTTTCTGTAAAAGGTATGGGTTGTTTTAGTAGACCTACACTAACTGCCTACCAAGTTTCAAGGGCGCAGGTATTACAAAAGCTGAGAAAAATCTTTTTAATTTTCTTATAGTGTCATTACGAAAATTCCAAAAAGTTAGTGAACCGGGACGAACGCGTTTCTGTAAAAGGTATGGGTTGTTTTAGTAGACCTACACTAACTGCCTACCAAGTTTCAAGGGCGCAGGTATTACAAAAGTTAAAAAATGACATGTATTTCAATTTAAAAGAGCAACCGCTTAAAATATACACCTAAGAATAATATAGAAATCTCAAAGTTATTTATTTTCAATCACCCTTAGATTTAAAATGTGTAAAGATAATTGGATGAATATACGAAACATAATTGAACAATAGAAATGCTTGTTCAGTTCAGTAGGCGTGGTTTTATTGTGTTGTAGATTGGTAGGCGTATCCATATTTAGCGGCCGGTAAATAGTGGCCGCTAGCTTCACTAACGTTAAAATATAACATGTGCATTTTTTTAACTTTCTCACTCTACAGTTGAACTTATCAAAGTGAGTAGTTTTGGGTGAACAGTCAGAAAGACATTTAAAGTTGGTAAATTTGTAACAAGCCAATATTAAAAAAAGAAGGGAGGTCCGGCCCAAAACAGAAAAAAATGGCATATGGTCTATGAGATAAAAAAGTTTAGGACCACTGGTCTACAATGAAATGAAAAAAGGACTAAATGCTTTTGGTTGTGATATTTGGGAAAAATGAAATTATAAATGATGAAACAAATAATAAAATATTTAATATTATAAGGTTTAAAATTAAGTGTATATAAATTGAGGATGATGATACACGATAGTGTTTGTACTTGAGTACCCCAAATTAATATCCGGATTCTACCACTTACCCGATAATTACTTGATATCCGATAATTATTCATTATCCCACAAATATAGGCTATCCGATAGTTACCTCTTACATTATAATGACCCAATATCCAACATTTAATCGATACTAAACACTAGAAAATTATGTGATAATTATCCAATCAAATACAGAAATTGTTTAGAAAACAAAAACAGATTCGTGTTATAATATTTATGATATATAATATAGTCATTTAATAGTCAATCACTTAATACTTGAGTTTTGTAAGTATTTGTGATTTTCTTGTTACCGTTGATGTTCATAATTTCTTCACAAGGCCCTAATCAAGGTTTAGAGATTCAATCAAAAGTTTGGTAAGAAAATAAAGAGTTTTATTTAAAAATAGACCAGTAAACCTGTATATACTAAAATGTATAGTTTTCTTGGATTTTTAAGGTCATTTAACTCGATTAAGAATACAAACAATACAATCTATGTCATCTTTATATTTCGTATAACAATTCCACAATTTCCAAACGTTTTTGCCCTACTTTCCAGCCTTTTTCAATGGATCAATAAACACCAGTACATTAACTAAGAAATTAAACCCTTTTTATGAACCATCACAAATTACACTCAAATTTGCATACCTTGAAATGGAAACCACCAAAAATAGCACTAACCATCAAATGTTATAAAAAGCGTCTGTATGGACATGTATATCAAATTTTATTAATTTTCGTGCCACTAGCGTCACTAGTTATGTGATGGTTTTCTTTCCTTATTGGCCAGATGTTTTGACCTTTTCTAAGGTGTTCAACAAAAATTGGAACACCTGGTACCTGATAATTATCAGGTATTAGGTACTTTCAAGTATCAGGTATCAAAATTCCGATCTGTGTATTGATTTATCGAGTACATACCCAGATACTTGTCACCATCCCTAATATAAATAAGGAAATTTTCCATATTAACCCACACCCATTTTTAGATCAGCCCATGTGCACAGTCATCGAAGTTTTAAAAAATATTTCTTTAAGTTCTTTGTAATATACATTCTTTTGTTAATTGGTATGTTTTACTGTTATTCCTACAGTTTAAGTTAACTCACAGTTGGACAATTAAATCTTACAGTAACTAAATACATACCTCGATTGCACACATGGCAAGTGCAACGTTTTTGATCAGAATGAGTTTGCATATGACGCTTTAGAATACCCCTTTTAAGAAAACTTGCATGGCATATTTCACATGAAAAAGAATTAGTCCCTCTGCTTGAATTTGAATTTTGTTTCGACTTCAGATTACGCTTCTTTACTTCTGTGGAAACACTGCATGAAGGAGGCAATTCTTTATGCTTATTCTGAGCAAATGTTAATGCATCTGGTACACTGTCACCAACTGCTTCTACTTCAACTTTAACTACATCATCTACATTTTGTTTTAAGATGTCATTACGAAGTAAAATATTATAGGATTGTTTACACTTTGAAATAAATTCAGCGGTTCTAATCAATTCATCAAAACAATCACTGCATAAAGTCTTGGGAAATTTATCATTTTCATGAACCTTAAGCAAGAATTATAGTAAAATTAAGGACGTTTAATAATCAAATTACCTTAACGCCTGTACAATATTCCAATGCTTCTTGAAGATTTATACCCATATTCGGAGTCATAACTAATAAAAAGATGGATACGTGTCCTTTTTTCTTTAGGCATATTCTACAGGAATTTTGTAATGATTTTAAATCCATATGATTTACTTCCATTTTCAAAAACCGCACATTACAGTTCAAATATGAAACCAAACTAACATTTTTGCCTATCTAACTTAAAATAAGAGGTTAAGTTTTTAACCGCGAACGCCAAAATTAGAGGTAGTATAGTAGAGAGACGCTGTTACTTGACAAAAGTGGTATTATGTCAACGAGATTTCAATAGCTACTGCGCTTATGATGCACTAATGATAAAGAATTCTGATTGGTCTTGCTAGCGCGGTATTTACAAAACTGTCAACGACAACAATAAGGGTCATGCACTAAACTCTTTTACATTCTATTCTTAATTATTAATGTATGATTTAAAATTATATATGCAACCTCCTAATTAATTGCTCAGCTAATAGGTACAATACAATTCCAACTATAGGTCCTTAGCTCACTGGAAACATGCAAATAAACCGCAAACTTATTTTTTAAATTGTATATTATAATAGCAAGTAGAATATTATACAGTAAGCATGACCTTGAGTAATCTAATAAACTTAATAAGATACTAATATATCCCACCAACTATGTCTTTTGAGTCCTATAAGCAACGTTAAAGCTTGATTGTATAAAAAAAATATATAGAGCAGCTCTGTATGATCTTTTAATGGTGCATAATTTTGCCACAGTTTCTCAAAGGGGCCCCTAATATTTATAGCTATATAGTGTTACCAATATAGTTCCAATTATTAGTATTATTCAATATCGACTCACACTTCCGGTTGTGCCATACTACTCTAGATACGTAATTAAAACTGTTAATTTATATATGTAATAAGTTTTGAAAAATCTATTTGCTTTAACAGAGTTCCCTTTTTCATAATATCCCAAAATTGACCGACTTGTCAAGGTTTTTGCTAACTTTTTGACATTTTTTTTTAGTTTCAATATTAAACCATGAAAACACGATGTCGTGTAAATTTCAATAAAATCAATGAAATGCTTGGTTTTTAAAACCAAATATAATATGAAAAATTAAAACTAATTACTTATATTAAATTATAGTAAACAATATGTATAATATAAATATTATACAAACAATTTACACTTTTCGTTTTAGTGCCGCAAAGTTTCTATTCATATCATCCAATGAGTGAGCACCATATATTACCTATACACAAATGCACTAGGTATTGGAATCTCACATAATGTCAGCCATGTTGAGTCGTCATTTTGTCACTTATATATAAAGTTATTCAAAACTTTATAGAAATATCTTAACTAATGCTTAAGAAAGGGACGTAGACTGATATTTACGCACAATAAAAATTGTTTTATAAAAAACTACGACTTAACATTTAAACTAATGGTTTTAAAGGTGTCTGTACGAATACCTGTAAGGGAAAGATAGAACATACCACAGAAATTTATTCACAAAGATACAATGCGAGTTTTACATTATTTTTCGAATAATTACTGTTTTAATATAGTACTAATCTAACCCAAACCATAGAAAACAAGAGATTCGATGTCATACGCCGATTGACGTGAAGTGTAACACTTGAATAAATATTTGTCTCTAACCACTAAAATATTGTTGCGAGCTACTATTAGGCAACCCGTCAAACACACAAGCGTTGTAGGGTCTGCATAGTCTCCAGGATTCGAGAATCCTTCTAGCAATCAAACGCACAAAACGCCGCTTATTCTCAATGGACCGGGAAGCTTCTAGTAATTACCAGAGGATGAGTCATATCTTTAACTCGGAGTATATATAAGACCGCTAATGAATGCAAGAGTTAGTCTATACTTGAATGTCTAATATAAATTATATCGTGTACAGTAAACGTAGCTGAGCTTTTAGAAGTTTAAGAATATACATAAATGTTATATGCTGTGTCTAATGTACATGCAGCTTGTAGTATACATAAATAGATAGAAATGTATAATAAATAAATAGTTGTGTTAGTGTTGTTAATGGACCTATGGTTAAGAACTTAGCTTAAGAAGATATTAGTGCTTGTAATCCATTAGTGTAATAGTGCTTCATTGTTAAGTGAACTGAAAACATCTACAAATAAGACATATACTGTTAATTAGACTTGTGAACAGTGAGTAATAAAGACGTTTGTTATTACTTGTTTTAAATTAGAGAAACGCGGTAGAGTAGCACGCTTCACTGGTGTCAGATGCGGGGTATATAGTGATTAATTTAAAAGGAAAGCACACAAGTCTGTAGACATTTAAGTAGTTTATATATGCCAGTTACAATAAGCCAAAGTAAAATGGAGGCAAAAACTTTAATAAATTTCCTCAAGGATTTTAAATCCGGTATGGAGGAGAGGTCGGCTAAACTGGAAGTGACACTCGGTGAAAATTTAGTGAGGTCAGTTGAACTGGAATCGACCCTTAAAGAGCTTAAATACGGTATGGAAATGACACTTAGTGAAAATGCTTAGAAAATTGAAGAAAAACTAAGTGAAAATGCGGTGAAAATGGAAGAGTTGAATGAAAAGACGGCCACGTTAGAACAAAGATTAGTGGAAAGCTCCATCGCATTGAAAGAAGATGTCACTGAACAGGTAAAAACAGTTAAGCAAAAGTTGGACAGTAAATTGATAAAAATGGAAGAAGATATGATGAGGCTGCAAGAACAAGTGATTTCACTAAGAGCACGGCCATTTGAAATAGCAAACCAAGCTATAAATGAGAACATTCCAGAAATAAGAAGCATGGAAGGAAACGAGTCAATACCGTCAAAATTTAGAGTGAAACCACCCACATTCGATGGTAAAACACCTTGGCCCACATATTTGAAACAATTTGAAGCTGCTGCAATAGCCAACAGTTGGTGCAACAAAGAGAAGGCTATCTCTCTAATAGTAGCCTTACGGGGGGAAGCTCTTAACATCTTACAAACTATTCCCGATCACCAGCAGAATGATTACGGCCTCTTAACATCGAAGCTTGAGATGAGATATGGAGACGCTCACCTTCAACAGGTTTACCACGCACAAGTTAAGAACCGCTCGCAAAAGACAACTGAAAGCCTGCAAGAATTCGAAGCTGTCATCGCCAGATTTATTAGATTGGCCTACCTAACGGCACCAGATAGTTTCCTCGAACAACTGTCTGTTCAAACATTTGTGGATGGCATTAAGGACAGTGAAATGCAGCAAGCGCTAAGATTAGCACGGCCAAAAATGTTAGATGACGCACTGGCTCATGCGCTTGAATTTGAAGCAGCTAAGCAGACGTCACACAGGATGAGTCACAAAGTTCGGTCTGCATTAGAAGAACCTGAGCAATCGCAGAACAGCGTAGAAGAGATAATCAACCGTGTATTTGAAAAGCAAAAAGCAAAAAGGCTTGAAAGACAACGACCGCGGTGAAGTTGGTCACACACAGAGACGCTGTACTCAACAAAAAAAACAACCGGTTGAGCAGCAGGAAAACTAAAGCAAGTCGACGTAAGGGGGCGAACGTCGACAGCACAACGTAGTGCCCCGGAGATTATCATCCGTGCTGCATCGTCGATGGGAAGTCTGGACAGCATTTATATCGATGGTAGAATTAATGGTAGGATTGTCCGATTACTCGTGGATACAGGAGCGACAAGGACTATTGTGAGACCAGATTTGGTTGGTCGTGGAAAAGGTGCTACCAGTATCAGTATGTCTTCGAACGGCAAGTGGTGAGAAAATTTCGACTCGCGAAGAGACTACCGTAACGTTGAGATTTGGAGACAAATTAATTAATCATCGGGTGCTGGTAGCTGAAATTACAGAAGAAGTGATCTTGGAAATGGATCTCATGAAAGAATATGGGTTTCATGTAAACATGAAAGAAAATGTGCTTCGGATAGATGATAATGAAATTCCAATTCAAGGGACGAGTAACCAGGCGATGCAAGTTCGAATGATTTGTGATATGAAAATACCCAAGAAGGCGGAAATAATAGTGAAGGGACGCCCGGATGGTACGCTCCGAGAAGGACAAGTATGCATGATGGAAGCAACTGAATCGGGAATGGGCCAGGAGGGATTACTGATTGGAAGAACGCTGGTAAAGTTTCGAAATATGGTACCAGTAAGGGTGCTGAACATTAATCCACATACGGTGACCCTGAAGAAAGACACGATTGTAGGAAGTTGCATTCCAGTATGCCATATTAAACGTTGTGTGGACGACACGAAAGATAAACCAGCCAACGGTTGCTCACAGAAATTGCTGGATATGTTAATACCTTCGTGTCAAGGATTAAACGGCGACCAACTGGGCAAGGTAGAAGAGCTTGTCAGACGATATCGAGGTGTGTTTGCACTGGATGATAGTGAGAAAGGAAAGACGAATGTTGTGCAACACAAGATCAATACTGGAGATGCGCAACCGATAAGACAACACCCCAGGCGGCTTCCTTTGGCAAAACGTAAGGAAGCTGAGCAAATTATCACTAATATGGAAGAACAGGGAGTGATTGAACCCTCGAATAGTCCATGGGCATCCCCGGTAGTGCTTGTCAAGAAAAAGGACGGGTCGACAAGGTTTTGTGTAGACTACCGGCGGCTTAACCATGTGACAAAGAAAGACAGCTATCCTTTGCCCAGAATTGATGACACCTTGATACTCTATCCCGATCTAAATGGTTTTCGACCTTGGACTTGAAAAGCGGATACTGGCAGGTAGGCTTGGAGCCAAACGATAAAGAAAAGACTGCGTTTACAATTGGAACTGGATTATGGCAGTTCAAGATCGTGCCATTTGTATTATGAAATGCCCCTGCTACTTTTGAACGATTGATGGAGTCGATACGGCGTGGACTGTCTTGGAAGACTTTTCTGGTGTACCTAGACAACGTAATAGTATTACGCCGGTCTTTTGAAGAACACCTTAAGAACCTAGAGGAGATATTCCAAAGATTACGGGGAGGCAAACCTTACATAGAGTCCCAAGAAGTGTCACCTGTTTGGAAAAGAGGTGAAATACCTAGGACATGTCGTTTTGGAGACCGGAATAAGAGCTGACCCTGACAAAATAAAAACGGTACAAGAGTGGTCTACACCAGCAGATATACACCAACTACTCAGTTTTCTAGGATTGTGCACATATTACCGACGTTTTATACTTGGATTTGCGAACATTGCCAAAACGTTAACAAAATTAACCGAAGATGGACAAGAATATGATTGGAATGACGACTGCCACAGTGCATTTGAACAACTGAAACGGCTACTATGTACAACACCAATTTTGAGTTATCCACGGATGGAGGGGAAATTTGTGTTGGATACCGATGCCAGTAACACAGCTATAGCAGGCGTTCTTTCTCAAGTGTAGGACGGACAAGAAAAAGTTATTGGGTATTTCAGCAAGGTCTTGTCGCGGCCAGAAAGGAACTATTGTGTGACAAGAAGGGAGCTGTTGGCCGTCGTCAAATCCGTAGAGCACTTTTATAAGTACTTATACGGCCGTAAATTCCTGTTGAGAACAGACCATGCTGCACTGAAATGGTTACTGCAGTTTCGAAATCCTGAAGGGCAAGTTGCAAGGTGGATAGAGCGGCTGCAGGAATATGACTTTGACACAGAACATCGGGTAGGAACTAGCCATCGGAATGCAGACGCTTTGTCAAAAAGACCTTGTACAGTATACTGCAATCATTGCTCCAAGATGGAAGAGAAAATAAGTGTCATCCATAAAACGACGGTAACCGATGATACTTGGCATCTCGAAAGAATACGAGAAGACCAGGAGAATGACGCCGAATTGGGACGTATTATCGAGTGGAAAAATAAAGGACAACGACCAGCTTGCGAAGAAATTAGTATTTTAAGTAGGAGCCTGAAGGCATACTGCACACAGTGGGACTCCTGATGATGGAAAATAGAATCTTGAAAGGACGCCGGGAATTTGAAGATGGCACTGAGAAACTTCAAGTGATAGTGCTGAGAAGCAGAGTGCCGGAAGTGTTGCAGCACTTGCACGATGGTATTTCCGGAGGGCACTTTGGCGTGAAAAGAACTCTCGAAAGAGCGAGAGAGAGATTCTATTGGGTGAACTGCAAAGATGATGTCAAGGAGTAGTGCCGGAAATTTGGATTGTGTGCCTCTGCAAATTGCCCGGTTACAAAACGGAAAGCCCCAATGAGACAGTATAACGTGGGGAATCCTTTTGAGAGGGTAGCCATTGATATAGCTGGTCCGTTTCTTGAATCAGAGAAAGGAAATAAATGCATCTTGGTTGCAATGGATTATTTTACCAAATGGCCGAAGGCATATGCTATACCTAACCAAGAAGCTGAGACGGCTGCAGAGGTACTAGTGAAGAAGTTGTTTTGTCGCTTTGGAATTACACTCCGATCAAGGTCGGAACTTCGAATCAGCATTGTTTCAAAATGTCTGTAAGCATCTTGGAATCAGGAAGACTAGAACCACGCCACTTCATCCCCAATCGGATGGAATGGTTGAAAGAATGAGCAGGACGTTAGGAAAGTACCTGGCCAAAGTTGTCTCTGAACTTCAACGAGACTGGGACCATTATTTACAAATGTTCCTACTGGCGTACCGATCTTCGGTACATGACAGTACAGGATACTCGCCCGCTTGCGTAATGCTAGGACGTGAATTGCGGCTACCATGTGATCTTCAGTTTGGATTTAAACCTGAAGAAGAGATCGCAGGTGAAGATTACGTTAGTAAGCTTCGTGAAAGATCAAATACCATTCACGAAAACGTCCGAAAGAATATCCAGGCAGCAAGCGATCGTATGAAATCACAATATGACACGGGAGCACAAGAAGGTGGTTATCAACCTGGAGATTTGGTGTGGTTATATAATCCACAGAGAAAACGTGGGTTGTCGCCAAAATTACAAAAACAATGGGAAGGCCCGTACGAAGTGATGAAAAGGATTAATGATGTAGTGTACCGGATCAGAAGATTTCCCCGTGGTAAACCGAAAGTGGTACACTTTGACCGTTTAACATCCTACGCTGGCAACAACCAAGAAAGCTCGAATGATAAGAATGGTGTTCGACAAGTTATTAATCATGAGCCAAATGTAGTTTTTGAGAGTTTTATGGCGGCGTATGGTGGTTCCGCTAAGGCGAGATTTGGCGTGGTTGTTGAAAAACAGCAAGATCTGTTTAGAGCACCAGAAGAGTATTCCCTTGCACATTGCGTAGCTCAAGATTTGGCAATGTCAAGGGGAATAGCTGTTGTTTTCAAGAAAAAGTTTGGATGTGTGGATGAATTAGTACAACAGCAGCCAACTGTAGGAAAAGCTTTGGTTCTTCAAGATAAAAATCGTTGTTTACTATCTGCTCACCAAAAATTCTTCATGGCAGAGACCTAGTTATGGACATTTATGGGAGGCTTTGCTAAATCTTAAAGCGCACATGATGGAAAATGTAGTAACGAGACTAGCGGTGCCCAAGCTAGCCTGTGGACTGGATCGCTTAGATTGGAGGATAGTCCGAAATATGCTAGAAGTAGTTTTCCAGAAAACCAACGTCCAGGTCTTTGTTTGTTGTTATCAACCGGTTGCCTACCAAAACCAAGAAAAGAGTGTTGACTGTTACTTCCAACGACGTGGTGGATGCACCAGAGGAGATAGCTGCCGATACCGTCATCATTCATCGAATTGGCGTCAAAATGTATTTACAGTTACGAGACGTAACGGTTTTAAAGAGGGGGTAGTGTTGCGAGCTACTATTAGGCAACCCGTCAAACACACAAGCGTTGTAGGGTCTGCATAGTCTCCAGGATTTGAAAATCCTTCTAGCAATCAATCGCACAAAACGCCGCTTATTCTCAATGGACCGGAAAGCTTCTAGTAATTACCAGAGGATGAATCATATCTTTAACTCGGAGTATATATAAGACCGCTAATGAATGCAAGAGTTAGTCTATACTTGAATGTCTAATATAAATTATATCGTGTACAGTAAACGTAGCTGAGCTTTTGGAAGTTTAAGAATATACATAAATGATATATGCTGTGTCTAATGTACATGCAGCTTGTAGTATACATAAATAGATAGAAGTGTATAATAAATATATAGTTGTGTTAGTGTTGTTAATGGACCTATGGTTAAGAACTTAGCTTAAGAAGATATTAGTGCTTGTAATCCATTAGTGTAATAGTGCTTCATTGTTAAGTGGACTGAAAACATTTACAAATAAGGCATATACTGTTAATTAGACTTGTAAACAGTGAGTAATAAAGACGTTTGTTATTACTTGTTTTAAATTAGAGAAACGCGGTAGAGTAGCACGCTTCAATATATAAACAACTAAGTGCATTGTATTCAAAAGAAACTATGCTAATAATTACATATTTCATGTTTATAGTAAATTATACTTCATACAAAATATATTACATGAGCTGTATATATTTACTATTAAACATATTGCAAAATTTTTAATAGATCTATTTATAGTAAAGCACATTTTAACAGGAGGGGTAATACACCTGTAAGAGTGTGCAACCAACCATACTCCTAACTAACTGACTAATTGACACCCAACATGTACATAAATATCATTCACTCATAAAGTACCCCTCAAACAATAATGAACTGATCAAACACCCCTCGAAATACGAATAGAACAACACAAACAGAACCTCGGTATAGAAGGAGCTCCAAGCGTTAGAGCAGATCACTTCTTTTTGTTCTTTTTTAAACAAAGTCACCAAACTTCTTGAAGGGAACTTTAAGATAGTGCAAAACGGAAGTCACCAAACCCCTCCTGCACTAAGGGTTGTCCTTCAGATTATCTCGTTGTGACTACCAAATCTAATAAGATAAAATGAAGTGAACTCTCTTAACACTGCGGGCAGTATCTCGCCATCACTTAGACTGATCCGCTTTTAAAACTAGCACTGCATCTGGACCACCTCCTAACGCATGTGACGCCAACAAACCCGCCAGGAATGGGAACATTCCGCCATCAGCTTTAATTTCTACCAGGCAAGCAAGCCACTATACGCCAGCGTCAGCCAACTAGTCGCTAGGTACCGAAGCTATAGAAAATTGACTACAATCACCGTCATGAGATTCCGCACTACATTTAACGTAATCCTGGTCAAGGTTACTTACAACCATAGACATCATCACCTACTTGATACCAGACCCAGGTTTTCATCGTGAAGCCACAACATCCAGTTCTTCATTATAGAAACCCGTTCCGCAACTTTACAGACTACAGTGCTTTCAGTTCTAGTGTTAAAGACATTTAAATTTTAACTACTACACAAAAATATTTATACATATTTTCTGTGTGTACCATGCCTTTAATGTTAATGTGTAGCAAATCCATATTAATATTTTAATTTATAAGTAATTGTTATCGATGTTACTACGAAGCACTAACAAAGTGACACCCAGACAACAGAACACGACACTCCCTTTGAACTGCGCTATGGGTTGGGAAACTTACTGAAAGCGCATTTCATTTATATTGTTGCGATCCACTATTAGACAACCCGTCAAACATACAAACGCCCGGGGCACAGCGTATTCTTCAGCATTCGAGAATCCTTCTACAAAGTTCTAGATAATGAGTCATATCTTAATGCAGGGTATATATAAGGCCGCTTATGAATGTAAGAGTTAGTCTATTCTTGAATGTCTAATATAAATTATATCGTTGTAAAGTAAACGTAGTTGAGTTTTTAGAATATATACATAAATGATATGCTGTGTCTAATGTGCATGCAGCTTGCAGTATACATAAATAAATAGAAGTGTATAAACAAATAGTTGTGTTAGTGTGGTTATTGGACCTAGGGTAAAGAAGTTAGTTTAAGAAGATATTAGTGCTTGTAAATTCATTAGTGTAATAGTGCTTCATTGTTAAGTGGACTGAAAACATCTATAAATAAGGCATATACTGTTAATTAGACTTGTGAACAGTGAGTAATAAAGACCATTATTATTACTTGTTTTAAATTAAAGAAACGCGGTAGTAGTAGCGCGTTACACTGGTGTAAGGCATTTGTGGGGTATATAGTGATTAATTAAAAGGAAAGCACACAAGTCTAAAGCCGTTTAAGTAGTTTATATATGCCAGTTACAAGAAGCCAAAATAAGATGGACGCAGAAGGTTTAATGAATTTCCTCAAGGATTTTAAATCCGGTATGGAGGAGAGGTCGGCTAAACTAGAAGTGACACTCAGTGAAAATGCTGAGAAAATAGAGGAAAAGTTGAGTGAAAATGCTGCGAAAATGGAAATAAAGTTTAGTGAGAATGCTGAGAAAATAGAAGAAAAGTTAAGCGAAAATGCTGCGAAGTTAGAAGAAAAGTTGAATGAAAAACAGCCACGTTAGAACAAAGATTAATGGAAAGCTCCATTGCATTGAAAGAAGATGTCACTGAACAGGTAAAACAGTTGAGCAAAAGTTGGACAGTAAATTGATAAAAATGGAAGAAGATGTGATGAGACTGCAAGAGCAAGTTATTTCACTAACAACACGGCCACTTGAATTAGTAAATCAAGTTGTAAATGAGAACATTCCAGAAATAAGAACCATGGAAAAAGCGAGTCCATACCGTCTAAATTTAAAGTGAAACCACCCACTTTCGATGGCAAAACACCTTGGCCCACATATTTGAAACAATTTGAAGCTGCGGCAATAGCCAACGGTTGGTGCAACAAAGAGAAGGCTATCTCCTTAATAGTGGCCCTACGGGGGGAAGCTCTTAACATCTTACAAACGATTCCTGATCACCAGCAGAATGATTACGGCCTTTTAACATCGAAGCTTGAGATGAGATATGGAGATGCTCACCTTCAACAGGTTTACCACGCACAAGTTAAGAACCGCTCGCAAAAGACAAGTGAAAGCCTGCAAGAATTCGAAGCTGACATCGCCAGATTAGTTAGATTGGCATATCCAACGGCACCAGATAGTTTCCTCGAACAACTGGCTGTACAAACATTTGTGGATGGCGTTAAAGATGGCGAAATACAGCAAGCGCTAAGATTAGCACGGCCAAAAATGTTAGATGACGCACTGGCTCATGCGCTTGAATTTGAAGCAGCTAAGCAGACATCACACAGAATGAGTCACAAAGTTCGGTCTGCCTTAGAGGAACCTGATCAAGCCCAGAACAGCATAGATGAAATAATCAACCGTGTGGAAAAGCTGGAAAGACAACGACCGCGGAAATGGGGTTTGCGATGCTGGAACTGCGGCGAAGTTGGTCATATACAGAGACGCTGCACTCAACCAAAAAAACAACCGGTTGAGCAACAGGAAAACTAAAGCAAGTCGACGTAAGGGGGCGAACGTCGACAGCACAACGTAGTGCCCCGGAGATTATCATCCGTGCTGCATCGTCGATGGGGAGTCTGGACAGCTTTTATATCGATGGAAGAATTAATGGTAGGGGTGTCCGATTACTCGTGGATACAGGAGCGACAAAAACTATTGTGAGACCAGATTTGGTTGGTCGTGGAAAAATGCTACCTGTATCGATGTGTCTTCGAACGGCAAGTGGTGAGAAAATTTGTACTCACGGAGAGACTGCCGTTATGTTGACAATTGGGGACAAATTAATTAATCATCGAGTGTTGGTAGCTGAAATTACAGAAGAAGTGATCTTGGGAATGGATCTCATGAGAGAATATGGGTTTCATGTAAACATGAAAGAAAATGTGCTTCGGATAGATGATGATGAGATTCCATTTCAAGGTAGGAGTAACCAGACGATGCAAGTTCGAATGATTTGCGATATGAAAATACCCGAGAAGGCAGAAATGATAGTAATGGGATGCCCGGATGGTACGCTCCGGGAAGGACAAGTATGCATGATGGAAGCAACTGAATCGGGAGTGGGTCAGGAGGGACTTCTGATTGGAAGAACGCTGGTAAAGTCTCGAAATATGGTACCAGTAAGGGTGCTGAACATTAATCCCCATACAGTGACCCTGAAGAAAGGCATGATTGTGGGAAGTTGCATTCCAGTATGTCATATTAAACGTTGTGTGGACGACACGAAAAATAAACCAACCAACGGTTGCTCACAGAAATTGCTGGATATGTTGATACCCTCGTGTCAAGGATTAAATGGCGACCAACTGGGCAAGGTAAAAGAACTGGTCGGACGATATCGAGGTGTGTTTGCACTGGATGATAGTGAGAAAGGAAGGACGAATGTTGTGCAACACAAGATCAATACTGGAGATGCGCAACCGATAAGACAACACCCAGGCGGCTTCCTTAGGCAAAACGTAAGGAAGCCGAGCAAATTATCACCGATATGGAAGAACAGGGAGTGATTGAACCCTCGAATAGTCCATGGGCATCCCCGGTAGTGCTTGTCAAGAAAAGGACGGGTCGACAAGGTTTTGTGTAGACTACCGGCGGCTTAATAATGTGACAAAGAAAGACAGCTATCCTTTGCCCAGAATTGATGACACCTTAGATACTCTATCCGGATCTAAATGGTTTTCGACCTTGGACTTGAAAAGCGGATACTGGCAGGTAGGCTTGGAGCCAAACGATAAAGAAAAGACTGCGTTTACAATTGGAACTGGATTATGGCAGTTCAAGGTCATGCCATTTGGATTATGCAATGCTCCTGCTACTTTTGAACGATTGATGGAGTCGGTACTGCGTGGACTGTCCTGGAAGACATGTCTGGTGTACCTGGACGACGTGATAGTGTTAGGCCGGTCTTTTGAAGAACATCTTAAGAACCTAGAGGAGATATTCCAAAGATTACGCGGGGCAAACTTTACATTAAGCCCCAAGAAGTGCCACCTATTTGGAAAAGAGGTGAAATACCTAGGACATGTCGTCTCAGAGACCGGAATAAGAGCTGACCCTGACAAAATAAAAACGGTACAAGAGTGGCCTACACCAGCAGATATACACCAACTACGCAGTTTTCTAGAATTGTGCACATATTACCGACGTTTTATACTTGGGTTTGCGAACATTGCCAAACCGTTAACAAAATTAACCGAAGATGGACAAGAATATGATTGGAATGACGACTGCCACAGAGCATTTGAACAACTGAAACGGCTACTAGTTACAGCACCAATTTTGAGTTATCCGCGGATGGAGGGAAAGTTTGTGTTGGATACCGATGCCAGTAACACAGCTATAGGAGGCGTTCTTTCTCAAGTGCAGGACGGACAAGAAAAAGTTATTGGGTATTTCAGCAAGGTCTTGTCGCGGCCAGAAAGGAACTATTGTGTGACAAGAAGGGAGCTGTTGGCCGTCGTCAAATCCGTAGAGCACTTTTATAAGTACTTATACGGCCGTAAATTCCTGTTGAGAACAGACCATGCCGCACTGAAATGGTTACTGCAGTTTCGAAATCCTGAAGGGCAAGTGGCAAGGTGGATAGAGCGGCTGCAGGAATATGACTTTGATACGGAACATCGTGTAGGAACTAGCCATCGGAATGCAGACGCTCTATCAAGGAGACCTTGTCCGATGGACTGCAATCATTGCTCCAAGATGGAAGAGAAAATAAGTGTCATCCATAGAATGACGGTAACCGATGATACTTGGCAACTCGAAAGAATACGAGAAGACCAGGAGAATGACGCCGAATTGGGACGTATTATTGAGTGGAAAAATAGAGGACAACGACCAGCTTGGGAAGAAATTAGTATTTCAAGTAGGAGCCTGAAGGCATACTGGTCACAGTGGGACTCCTTGATGATGGAAAATAGAATCTTGAAACGACGCCTGGAATTTGAAGATGGCACTGAGAGACTTCAAGTGATAGTGCCGAGAAGCAGAGTGCCGGAAGTGTTGCAGCACTTGCACGATGGTATTTCCGGAGGGCACTTTGGCGTGAAAAGAACTCTCAAAAGAGTGAGAGAAAGATTCTATTGGGTGAACTGCAAAGAAGATGTGAAGGAGTGGTGCCGGAAATGTGAATTGTGTGCCTCTGCAAATGGCCCGGTCTCAAAACGGAAAGCCCCAATGAGACAGTATAACGTGGGGAATCCTTTTGAAAGGGTAGTCATTGATATAGCTGGTCCGTTTCCTGAATCAGAGAAAGGGAATAAATACATCTTGGTTGCAATGGATTATTTTACCAAATGGCCGGAGGCATATGCTATACCTAACCAAGAAGCGAGACGGTTGCAGATGTACTAGTGAGGGAGTTGTTTTGTCGCTTTGGAGTTCCGTTGGAATTACACTCCGATCAAGGTCGGAACTTCGAATCAGCGTTGTTTCAGAACGTCTGCAAGCATCTTGGAATCAGGAAAACTAGAACCACGCCACTTCATCCTCAATCGGATGGAATGGTTGAAAGAATGAACAGAACGTTAGGAAAGTACCTGGCCAAAGTTGTCTCTGAACATCAACGGGACTGGGACCAATATCTACATTTGTTCCTACTGGCGTACCGATCTTCGGTACATGACAGCACAGGATACTCGCCCGCTTGCGTAATGCTAGGACGTGAATTGCGGCTACCATGTGATCTTCAGTTTGGATTTAAACCTGGAGAAGAGATCGCCGGTGAAGATTACGTTAGTAAGCTTCGTGAAAGATCAAATAGTATTCACGAAAACGTCCGAAAGAATATACAGGCAGCAAGCGATCGAATGAAATCACAATATGACACGAGAGCACAAGAAGGTGGTTATCAACCTGGAGATTTAGTGTGGTTGTACAATCCACAAAGAAAACGTGGATTGTCGCCAAAACTACAAAGACAATGGGAAGGGCCGTACGAAGTGTTAAAAGGATTAATGATGTAGTGTACCGGATCAGAAGATCCCTCGTGGTAAACCGAAAGTGGTACACTTTGACCGTTTAACACCCTACACTGGCAACAACCAGGAAGACTCAAATAATGATAATGGTGTTCGGCAAGTTATTAATCATGAGCCAAATGCAGATTTTGAGAGCTTTATGGCGGCGTATGGTGGTTCCGCTAAAGCGAGATTTGGCGTTGTTGTTGAAAAACAGTAAGATCTGTTTAGAGCACCAGAAGAGTATTCCCTTGCACATTGCGTAGCTCAAGATTTGGCAATGTCAAGGGAATAGCTGTTGTTTTCAAGAAAAGTTTGGATGTGTGGATGAATTAGTACAACAGCAGCCAACTGTAGGAAAATCTTTGGTTCTTCAAGATAAAAATCGTTATGTTTACTATCTGGTCACCAAAAATTCTTCATGGCAGAGACCTAGTTATGGACATCTATGGGAGGCTTTGCTAAATCTTAAGGCGCAGATGATGGAAAATGGAGTAACAAGACTAGCGGTGCCCAAGCTGGGCTGTGGACTGGATCGCTTGGATTGGAGGATAGTCCGAAATATGCTAGAAGTAGTTTTCCAGGAACCAACGTCCAGGTTCTTGTTTGTTGTTATCAACCGGTTGCCTACCAAGACCATGAAAAGAGTGTTGACTGTTACTTCCAACGACGCGGTGGATGCACCAGAGGAGATAGCTGCCGATACCGTCACCAGTCATCGAATTGGCGTCAAGATGGATTTACAGTTACGAGACGTAACGGTTTTAAAGAGGGGGCAGTGTTGCGATCCACTATTAGGCAACCCGTCAAACATACAAACGCCCGGGGCACAGCGTATTCTTCAGCATTCGAGAATCCTTCTACAAAGTTCTAGATAATGAGTCATATCTTAATGCAGGGTATATATAAGGCCGCTTATGAATGTAAGAGTTAGTCTATTCTTGAATGTCTAATATAAATTATATCGTTGTAAAGTAAACGTAGTTGAGTTTTTAGAATATATACATAAATGATATGCTGTGTCTAATGTGCATGCAGCTTGCAGTATACATAAATAAATAGAAGTGTATAAACAAATAGTTGTGTTAGTGTGGTTATTGGACCTAGGGTAAAGAAGTTAGTTTAAGAAGATATTAGTGCTTGTAAATTCATTAGTGTAATAGTGCTTCATTGTTAAGTGGACTGAAAACATCTATAAATAAGGCATATACTGTTAATTAGACTTGTGAACAGTGAGTAATAAAGACCATTATTATTACTTGTTTTAAATTAAAGAAACGCGGTAGTAGTAGCGCGTTACAATATTAACTAAAGATTGTTTACAAATGATTTACATGGTTACATGGAAATGTACGATGAATCGAAACAAGTGATTATAACCTCTAGAACATATAAATAAATAGTCAATACAAAATACTAATTATTTTGATATTTACACTTAGGTTATATACTAGATTAATAGCACCGATGCTTTAGGAGATACGTAGCAAGTAAAAGCAATACTTATAATATAAACATTACATAAGCTAAATATTGTTAGCATTTAACATTCTGCAAAACCTTTAATAACTTTATCTTGGTGGAACACATTTTAAAAGGAGTGACAACACATCCTTCGATTCATTTTATAGGTTGAGAAGCTTGCTGTAAACACATTTATGTCATTTTATCCTGAGATTGTTTAAGGAAGAATAACAACTACACTGTAGAAATACAAATGCACTCCACAACCCCAAGAATAAAGTATATACCAGTAGGACATTCCAGGTAAGGTTATTGTTAGAAACATATTACTATTAAAAAATACACAGATGGGACAGGAATATTTATTTTTAATTAAAGGGTTTTTGCAAGTGTTGTTTTTATTATTGTTACGGTAAAGTTATACTGTATAAAATAGTATGTTTGCGATAGTTCAGTTACGGTACCGTTATGTTTGACAACTGAAATTTAATGTTATAAAAAGTGATGTTGTATATAGTAGAATAATATCAATATAAGTATGAATGTTGGTATTTAATAATATAGCGTTAAGAACCAAATTTACGTTAACGTTATGGTTAACTTTATATTTATAAGCATAATGAAAGTATTATGATGAAAAAGTATACATTTGCAAACTCTCGATTAATAAAATTAACAAACTTTACAATAACGCCTAATCTCACGCTTTGGTCTGATTATACATGCGGTGACACAACCAATCTTAACGTTAAAATGGTACGTCATTTTAGCGTGTTTCATTGCTTTATTTCAACTTGCGAAAATCAAAAATTATTTGCCACATATAAAGTTTGAAAAACAATTACAATTTACTAACGTTTGAAAGATTTGTAAGTGATTATAAGAATTAGCGTCATTTATGATTGCTTTTAAAATATTCACGTGAATTAACATGCGTATTTCATTCATACAGCTTGTTTTTTTCCGTTGCTTTTTTGCAATTTATATAATTTTTTTATTAAAAATGCGGCCAAAACCGTTAGTAGCCCATATTAGTTGTAAATAGAAAATAAAAGTACGGTCATTTACAATATTAAATAAATTTATAAAAAAAAACTTAGCTGTATTGTGTCAAACTGCACCGTAACCTTAATTTTTGTTGTAGCATTCTTTTAACAGTATGGTATTGTTGCGATCTACTATTAGGCAACCCGTCAAACACCCAAACGCCGGAAGCACTGTATATTTTCCATATCGAGAATTCTTCTAGCAATTACTGGAGAATGAGTCATCCTTTTTAATTCACGGTATAAATAAGACTGATGATGAAGTACAGGGTTAGTCTACACCAGAATGTCGAATATAAATTATATCGTGTATAGTAAAGCTAGTTGAGCTTTTGGAAGTCCTGAGTATACATAAATGTTATATGATGTGTCTAATGTACATGCAGCTTGTAGTATACATAAATAGATAGAAGTGTAATATATAATAGTTGTGTTAGTGTTATTAATGGACCTAAGGTAAAGAAATTAGTTTAAGAAGAAATTAGTGCTTGTAAATTCATTAGTGTGATAGTGCTACATTGTTAATTGGACTAAAAACATCTATAAATAAGTCATATATTGTTAACTAGACTTGTGAACAGTGAGTAACAAAGACTCTTGTTATTACTTGTTTTAAATTAGAGAAACGCGGTAGCAGTAGCCCGCTTCAGTATTTTGTTTCGCACACTGTACTGTCCTAAAACCCTTTTCATAAATACGTGATCGAAATTCTGCATATGAAATAAGTAGCGGTATTTCACTTTGAAAAAAACGAACGTTATCATGTGCACAAAACAAAGTCGATCTAGGAGAACTCATTATATATATATATATATATATATATATAATGCCGTGATAAGGGGTTGTTTAAGGGTGTATTTTATAGCAATGGTCGTTTAGTAACCATAAATTAGAATAGGAAGCATAAAACTGCATTTATTTAGTAGAAAATTGAGTAATTGGGATACTTTGTAAATAGTAAGCATTTAACACCCTGTATATAGAGTATAAGTAGTTTTAAGCGACGCAAATAGACACAATAAGACGCATAGTTAGCATAGAAATAAGTAATTCATGCATTAGGTAAATAACAAATATTTAACACCCGGTATATAGAGTTTTAGTAAATTTAGGTAATGCAAATAACGATATTTTTCAGTAGAAGCACGCGTATTTAGAAGTAAGCATAATAAATGTAATTAAACACGCATTCAAAAGAATTCCAATCAGTTATGATAATACGGAGATAAGAGATAAAACCTAAAAAAGTGTAGTGTAAGTGCGTACAAACAATTAACATTTTGATAAGTAAAGGTAATTAAAAATGCGTAGATAGATAAACGTACTTGAAAATTGAAATTCAACTTGCATCAGGTATTTTGGTATAATATAGAAACGCGATTATTTTCTCAAAACACCGCATGGTCTGATAACAAAGTATCTGTAAGCAAATAACAATTACTCGAAAAGCCGAAAATGTTACATCAGAAAACCACTTTAAGTGTAGGAAATAGAAAGACCTCATTGGTTAAGATTAGTAAGCCAAACCCATAGACGAAGGGGGACATACTCATATATTAACAGCGAGCAATAATAACGGAGCTCAGTTTCAACTCAACAAGGTCAAGGTGCGTTACTTCGAATCTAAGAGTAACGCGTGCGTAATAATAATATTTTAATAATAAAATTATTTAGTGACAGATAGTGCTAAAAAGATGAAAATTTTTATTGCCGATTAACGTAAGTAGAATTTGGGGAATTTATTTAAACTAAAATATAATAATAATAATAGGGTTCTGAGGCTGGTGAAAATGTTCTAAGTTTGGTGCGAATAATTCTAAGTTTGACGAGGATAAATCTAAGTCTGAGGCCGATGACAATAAATAATAATTTGAGGATAGATAAATGCCAAAGGGGTGCATAATTCAGTAGATAATATTTCAAAATGGGTATATAATAATTCCGAATTGGTGGAGAATAATTTCGAATACGATGTTAATGATAATGCATGGAAAATTTTAATTGATTGGTTGATAATGGATGCGTTGATAGTCTTTGTACAATTTTGAGTTACGAGAAAGAAATAAAGAAGCACGAAGTAAACAGACCAGGTTAGATCTTTTTAGTTTTAAGACATTTTTTTCTATTTGAATTTGAATATTGAATTTGCTTAATTAATATAAACTAGTGTAACAGAGTCACCAACGAACTTTGCATACGTTGAAAGTACGTAATATAATAAAGGAGTTTTGAACGTTCCAGTCTGCTTTGATAAAAAAAGGAATAGTTTTTTTGGCGACTTTAGATTGATTGCAAAGCATATGATTTTTGAGATAAATAAGATTTATAATATTGATTGATTGGATAGTGTATTTTAATAATTTTCAAAACCTGTACATAATATTTGTTTTCATTATATGGAATTAATTAACTTCATTTTATAATTCAAAATAAAAGCTAGTCGAGGCAGAATAATAAAATTAGTGGGAGTGAAATTTGATAATTTAAACAGAGAGGGGGAGTTATAAGTAGAGTACGCCATTGATACCGAGTTCGGCGTTATCATATCAAGTATTTATTGGACAGCCCAACGTCGGCGATCGAGAGTTCCTGTTAATTCATAGCAAATTTATGTATGCGGTACAAAGTCGGCGCACGATAGTTCCAGGAGTTCATAGCAAAAATATATATATATATATATATATATATATATATATATTGCTATGATACTCTCACAGATATTCGTGCGCCATCGTTTGGGCGGCCATATAAATTATGCTATGAATTAACTGGAACTATCGTGGACCGACCTTGTGTCGACCAATAACAAAACTTGATATGATGACGCCTTACTCGGTATCAATGGCGTATTCTACTTATAACTCCACCTCTCTGTGTTTATCTCAATCAAGTTACGATCCCACAAATTTTATTATTCGGCTTCAACTTATTTTATTTTGAATTATAAAATGCAGTTAATTCAATTCCAAATAATGAAAACAAATATTATGTACAGGTTTGAAAATTAATAAAATACACTTTTTAATCAATCAATATTATAAGTCTTATTTATCTCAAAAATTTATGTTTTGCCATCAATCTAAAGTCACCAAAAACTATTCTTTTATTTTCAAACCTAGAACGTTCAAAACCCCTTTACTATATTACGTACTTTTAACGTAGGTAAAAGTTCGTTGCTGACTCTGTTACACTATTTTATATTAATTAAGCAATTCAATATTCAAATTCCAATACAAAAATATGTCTTAAAACTAAAAAGATTTAACCTGATCTGTGTGCTTCTTTATTTCCTTCTCGCAACCAAAATTATCGACGCATCCATTATCAACTAACATCAATTAGAATTCTCCATGCATTATTATACTATCCATCCGTATTCGAAATTATTCTCCACCAATTCGGAATTATTATATACCCATTCGAAATATTATCTATCCACACGCTTGAATTATTACATTTGAATTATTGTCATCTCCCTCAAACTTATGATTGTTATAGATTTATTATCGTCCAACTTAGATTTATTGTCGTCCAACTTAGAATTATTCTACACCAGCCTCGAATTATTGTCATCAAACTTAGAGCCCTATTATTATTATTATATTTTAGTTAAAATAAATTCCCCAAATTCTACTTACGTTATTCGGCATTAGAAATTTTCATATTCGTAGCACTATCTGTCATTAAACACTTTTACTATCAAAATATTATTACGTACGCGTTACTCTTTGATTCATAGTGACACAGCTTGGCCTTGTTGAGTTGAAAACTGAGCTTCGTTATCATTCCTTGCTGTTAATATATGAGTTAGTCCTCCTCTGTCTGTGGGCATGGCTTGCAAATCTAACCAATCAAGTCTTTCCATTTCCTACACTTAAAGTGGTTTCTGATGTAACATTCTCGGCCTTTCGAGTAATTGTTGTTTGCTTACAGTTGCATTGTTATCAGACATGCGGTGTTTTGAGAAATATAATCGCTTTTCCATATTATACACAAATACCTGATGCAATTCGACTTTTAATTTTCATATATGCTTATTAATTTACGCATTTTTAATTACCTTTACTTATCAAAATGTTAATTGTTTGTACGCACTTACACTACACTTCTTTACGTTTTATCTCTTATTTCCGTATTATCATAACTGATTAGAATTCTTTTTGAATGTGTGTTTAATTATATGAACTATGCTTACTTTTAAATACGCGTGCTTCCACTGAAAAATATAGTTATTTGCCTTACTTAAATTTACTGAATCTCTATATACCGAGTGTTAAACATTTACTATTTACCTAATGCATGAATTACTTATTTCTATGCTAACTATGCGTCCTATTTTTACTATTTGCGTCGCTTAAAACTACTTATACTCTATATACAGGGTGTTAAATGCTTACTATTTACAAACTATCCCAATTACTCAATTTTCTCTAAATAAATGCAGTTTTCTGCTTCCTATTGTGATTTCTGATTACTACATGACCATTGCTATAAAATACACCCTAAAACAACCCCTTATCATAGCAATATATATATATATATATATATATATATATATTGATAAAAATATATAAAAAAAACTTTAATTGTTTACGACTTCTATTGTATTAGAATATAGCTTCTTGTGGGTTTTAGGTCAGGTGATATAAGGTTACTCCTTTTTAGTGCTTAAATTTAAAACGGTAACCCCCTTCCCAAAACCTGTTATTTTGTGGCTATACAGGTGCGGTTCCTGTATAAGCCCGATGTCGATATTATTTTGGAGAATAACTTTACGAAGTTATTTGTAGCCCCTTTTCCTTTCCCGAGATTTAATTGCGCGAATTTAATCTTCTTGCTTCTTTTAGATCTTTCTTTTTCTTCACGGTCCATAGTCGATGTTCCGTGTGATTGCGTTCTTCAATCTCAGCATCGTGGGGCATCTACTCGACTTGGCGTCGTGGCGCGTATCGACCTTCGCACTACCGCCAGTTCTGTCGTTTGTCCTAGCGCAAACCACACAGCAGGGGACTGCCCTCCGGCAATTCTTGAACTCGTGTCCGACTTCGGCACAGTTGCCGCACCACTGTACCTTCTCCCTGCACTCCATCGATCTATGGCCGTACTCGTAGCACCTGTAGCACTGGGTCATCGAGAAGTGGTCCCGGGCCCAGACTCTTCGCCACCTAAGGTTAATAGCGTCAGCTAGTATGCGTCTCCGAAGTGTGGGGGTCACTTCGAAAACTATGTTGACGAAGGGATCCCTAGGGCCCTTTCTGCCAAACCTAAACTTTTCTCTTAGGTGGTCTTCGATTTTCAAATCGCCGAAGCGGGGATTCTGGCACGCGATCAACCGCACCAGCTCTTCCGCCTTCATCCCCGCTTTGACCCCCGGAAGAACGACCCGTGGGCGCTTCTTTTCGATGGTCTTCGCCACGAGCTCTTTGCAGTGACCGACAACCTTCGACTGCAATTTCTTCGCATCTTCTCGGTTTGCACACTCGACTACTACACCGCCCTTGCGAGTCCTACGAGCTCCGACCACAACAAAACCATCACGAGCGGGATCGACCTTCTTCTTTAGGGTCGACATGACGTCATCCTTCTCCCCTGGCCTGGCGTCGACCCTAACTGCAAAGGTGGGCGTCACACTTGCAGCAGCTGCAGCATACGACGCCTTCCGCGGCATCGGCACCTCCTGGCTCCTGGAACACTGCTGCCCCGAAACAGAAGCAACTACCGCTGGACTTCCCCCGACATCAGCTCTCCCAGAATCACTAGCCACAAGCCGCAGCGCACTAACCATACCTATAAGTTGATTCGCCGCGTCGAGGAAATTATCCACGGCGTCGCGAATCCTCTTTCTGTCTTCCACGACGATAGTGGCGGAGGTCGTCGGCACCCTCCCGGAGATGACCGAGTGCGCCTTCCTCACCCTCAATCTCAGGAGGTCCAGCTCATCGAGGTCGCTAGCAGCAACGCTAACGTCGCTGCTAGTCGACATCTTTCGTTGGGCTCCCGAAGTTGAGGGCGATTCAGGCGCCGCAGCCACCCCAGGGGGCCCCGACTCCCCCAACACGACCGCCGCAGACACAGGCTCCTCTACCTCCTCCTGTATCCCTAACATAACGTTTTTTAATATCACCTTCAGCTGTTTCCCCCCAACAGCGCCCTCAGCCTCCGCTCTATCAGACTCCAACCGATCTCCCCTCTTCTTCCTGGGCAACGGCTCCTCGTCGCGGTGGACCACCATGCTGACAAAACTATCAACAAAGGATGACACCTAAAACGCAGCGCAACGACTTGACCGCTACGACGCTAAAAGAACGACGCTAGAAGAGCGCAAAACGTTGGTCCAATAAAAATGTTTTGTTTAAAGGTGAACCG
Organism: Platerodrilus igneus; assembly: GCA_036346225.1. Lineage (NCBI taxonomy): Eukaryota > Metazoa > Arthropoda > Insecta > Coleoptera > Lycidae > Platerodrilus > Platerodrilus igneus. The sequence goes on from JARFIW010001793.1 coordinate 83,768, forward strand.
TAAACAACCTTTTATTTATTTAAACTTCAAACCGCCCAATTAAATATCAAATTTTAACAAAAATACAACAAGCACTAAGCGTCAAAATAACAACTAGAATCAAATAAATTCCCTAACGCAATAAAAATATCTCGATTTAAAATGTACCGTAAAGAACACTATTTATTTATTTTAAATTTTTAAACCGCCAAATCAAAGTTAAATAACTAATTACTTCAAAATATTAAAATATCTAATTTATAAAAACAACACTTTACTTTTAAATGTGTGATTAACAAATGGTCGAGCGCAATCGGAATGCGGTCACCGGAAATGACCTTTCACTTAATCACTTAGAGTAACTAGCACAACTTGTAACTGTTACACCGCTTAATTACACCAAAATCGATTTTAAAGGAACTTATAAGTACGCGTGTACTTAAATTACGGAAAATTTATACTAAAATTGTTTAAAATTTACAGTTTTTGAGTTATTTATTTGATTTAAAAAGGCTTAGATTTTTGTTTTTTGGTTATTATTTGATTATACGCGCACTATAAAAAATTCACACACTTTTCGGTTGTTTTACCCGGTTTTTTACTCGATTTACACGGTTTTTATTTTAAATTTATTATTAAAAATGCCTTTTTAAGTTATTTCGAAATTATTTTTGAGTATTAGTTTAGTAGATTTTTGTTTTATTAACCCGAAATTTATTTAGTTTATTTTAAAACGCGGATTTGGTTTAAATTACAAGGAGAACGCGATTTATTTAGTATTTATTTAATTTAAATTCTGTTTTAAAATTTTTATTTAACTGCCCTGTATTTAAAATTTGATGCCACACAATTATAAAATTAAAATACATTATAATTTGAATTAGGGCCGCTATACTTGCGGCCACGTCCCCAATGCTCCACCCGGAGGTACTACATTGGGTTTAAACGCGAAAAATAGTCGTGCTCCTAATTTATTCTTACTTCATAGTTGATTCATTCTAAATAAATACTAAATAAAAATCTAACAAACCTAAAAATCTAACAAACCTAACAAACTCTAACAATCTAACAAACCTAAAAATCTGACAAAAACTGGAACAAAAACAAAACAAAAACTAAAAACAGGGTTGTAAATAATGGTATCCCTAGCGCTGACTTTTGAGTGTACCCGATCAACAAGCAAAAATGAGAGTGGGAGGGATCCGTAATACCGGATAGCAGACGCCGGTTCTGCTTACCAGAAATTAAAATACAATAAAAAACAAAGCTTCAAATAAAATAAATTAAAAATAAGTAATAAAAACCCTAGATAAAAACTTACTTCTTAGTTGCTGAAGCGGAGCTCTGCTAAACACGTCCGCTCGCTTCAAGCGGTAACTAGAAAGTTATAGGCGGTATAGCTGAATTTCTAAAAAAAATGTCTAATTAATACTTAATAGTACAGGAATAGTATACACTTACTCGTTCTTAAGACATGATATTTGGTCTGAAATTTCATCAGAAATTAGTACAATAATCTCTTTAGATAAACGAAATCTACTCCGAAATTCTTCAGCATTCCACATTTGTAAGTGATTTGGCCTTTCTCTGAAATTCTTGGTGCCCGATGTAACACTATATTTACGACTTCTAGAAATTCTTCGTCATCTGTTAGATCTTCAATAGGTAAATGAGCCATTTCAACTTGGAGTTATTGAAAAATCTTACTCGTATAAAAATGAGTTTTATGAAGTAAATATTTTTAAATTAAAGGTTAGATTCGAAGGTTTCTTATGGCGTGCAATTATAAATTATTTATTTCTCCTTTGTGTTATTATTAGATCCTACAAGTCGCTATATTTAATATTGTAATAAGTAGTTATATAATTGAAGTTTATAATACCAATCAAATATGTATATATTATTTGTTATTATAATAATTAGCACTAGGTGTATTGTGTAAAGACAGAAAATAATATTTCGGAGTTAGAGGTTCAATATTCAATTAGAGGTTAGATTATTCTACTGAACCGTCGTTCAGTGGTTGAACGGCCATCGGTTGGCCGTTCAAGTGAACTCGGGGTTAAACTATGGATCAAGACTGAACTGTAGCGATACAACGGAATTTTTAGTGTTGAACCAAGTTCTTCTTGACCTTACCGTGAACTAGTTCGATACAACCCGCCCTATGGTGTTAATGAATCACAAACAAGCACCTGAAGATATTAGAATGCTTTAATACAATACTCTGTTCAATTTTTGGTTGTAAGTTCGTTTAGAACGCTGGTGACATATGTATATACTACTTTTAATGACAAATAAACGTAATGCATTGATGTTTATGTAGATTTTTATTTATATCTTTTGCAAAATTGAGGTTTTTGAATAAATACATCCAGGAATATTTTAAAATGTATCAAGCATTATTAAAACTTATTTTTTAAATCTACCTGTATAATATTAATATGAAGCAAAAAGTAAGCTATTTTTAATTAAACACATCACAAAATATCAAAACAATAATATAATAAAAAAGAAATTTATAGTTCATCTATGTAAATATTATCTTCAGAGATATCTTCGTCTGTTGTACTCTCAGATCCAACATTTATGATGATTTGTTTGACAAGTCCTTCAGTTATGCCATCCAATATCTACATTCTTTCTACAATTAACCCAATGTTCTTGACCTCTGGCTGCAATTTTTTCATCCAGAAGTTTATTCCTGTCCTTAAATTTAAAAGTGGAATTTTGATAGCTACATGTTGCTCTACTTCGGCCCAAATCAGCACAATTGGATTTATATTGGTATGGTATGGGAGTAACCGTAATACAATTCTGCCAGAGCCTTTCACAATTTTGTCAACAACATAAGATGTCAGGTGAGCCAGAGAGTGCTGCTTTACTAAGGCCAATAATTCTACTATTAAGAGCTCTTTCGTAGCTTCAATGTGCTTTGCATTCAACCAATTATAAATTTGTTCTTTCCGCCAGTTTTGGATTTGGAATCTTTCCAACTTTGACGCTGTGATAAGGAGCACTATAAAGCACGATTATACTGCCACTATCAAGAAAAAGTAATACACCTTTTAACCAAGTTGTCAACACTTTACCATCCGCGTCTTCGTGATAATCTCCTAAAATGATAAATATAAATTCAATTTTTTCAGTTGTTTATAGTGTTAATACGCTACCTGTTTTCTTAGATTGAAAGCTTAAATATGCAGCATCGACATCACTATCCACCATAATTATCCTCTTACCCTTGTCATCTCGTACACCAGTCCATAAACCTTCGATTAATGCCTGCCTTGCTGTTTTTACAGTGATGTCTTGCCATATCTTGTTCTTTACATGTCCAGCATTCACCCATGTTTAATCGAGATAATAAATTCTTTTGTCTTCTGCTCTGTCATTTTTAATTGCAGTTAAATATTTTCCTTGCCACAACACAATTTCAGGTTTTTTTAGGTAGAATTGTTTTTGGCTACGCTTCTCATATTTAAAACCTCTTTTCATGATTACCCGATAAAGTGATGTATGTGCGACTGACGTTTGGTAAAGGATCATAATTATTTAACGCATGCAATACTTTCTCCAAATGTGGTAATTCATTTTTAAAGTAAAATTCATGGATATGCTTTCGAATCGCACATCAGTAATTTCCATATCTTTCACAATATTTCACATTGATCGAACATCTATACCCATTTCTAACGCAGCTTGCTCCAGAGCTTACGTTTTGGATGCATTTGTGTAATTTTTCAAATATACCTTATAGGTAATTAGCTACTACCCACTCGTCACATGCTTATCCTTCGGATTTTTAAAATAATTCATTGTAAGCATTAGGTGCTTCCCTTTTACAAATGATGTAATATCATCACTTCATTAAAAATCATTTCACTTCAGTATGGTAAAAGGAACACCTAAAGGTTCATGATCACTTCATCTTAATTGACATTTAAAAGTAGGGTTTAAACCTTAACTTATAAATATAATTTACTTGTTAGTTAGTGGTCCTAATCCAGCCCTATAATCAATTTACCTGCTTTTCATTTTATTCTTCTGTTAGAAAAACTATTTAATAATTATGGAATTAAATGACAATTTTGTTATTTCAGTAATAGTGTTAGTAATAATTAGTATGGAATATGCATATTATATATGTGTTATAGCATTTACTTGATTCTGATAGTGACTGGTTGTGGTGTTCCAGCAATGAAGAAGTTGATAATCTCTCCTCAGATACTTCCAATTCGTCAGCAGAAATCGTTTTCCCTGAGATAAGGCATCTACATAGATCTGAGGATTTTATTGATACTGTTCGTGCATACGATGAGGAGGAGTTCAAAGAAGATTTTAGATTAAATAGAGAAACGTGTTATTGGTTAATAGGTAGGTTGTGCATAACAAGTATAGGATAATGTAGTTCAAGGCTTTTTTCTAGACAAAATAGACAATGCAAATGTTCTTCCAACACATGCCTATGGTAGAAAGAAAATTAAAACAGAAAGGCAGTGCTTATGACAATTTGGTATCTTAGCAACACTGAAACCTTTCGACAAATATCTAAGCGTTTTGGTGTGACTAAAAGCTCAGTGTATCGAATTATTTCGAAAGTTGTTAAGCGTTTAGTAGAAACTAGTGTTGAATACATCAAATGACCAGATAATAGACAGAAAGTAATTATAAACATTAAATTTAAAAAAAAAAACATGGTATGTGTGGAATTCTTGGTGCTATTGATGGATCCCATATTCTTATAAAAACACAGAGAAAGAGGATGCTTTTATGTATTGCAACCGTAAATCTGTATACACTATTCTCCTGCAAGAGGTCTGTGACCACAATAAGAGATTTTTGGATGTATTTTGTGGCGAAGCCGGATCCATTCACGATGCTTGTCTTTTAAAGAGATCATAATTATATGAAAGGGGCATAAATGGCCTATTGGGTGATGATTATCTTTTAGGTGATTCAGCATATCCATGCTTAAACTGGTTAATATCGCCATTTAGGGACAATGGGTATTTATCGGTGAACCAGAAAATTTTTAATTACAGACATTCTTCAACTAGGATTATAATTGAGAATGTTTTTGGCCTTTTAAAAGGAAGATTTCAAAGGCTTAAATCATTTGAAAACGAAAACATTATGATCATAGTGCAATGTGTTGTAGCTGCCACCGTTTTGCTCAACATATGTTTAAATTTTAATGATGTAATTTTGTTTGATATAGAAGATGCAGACCCTGATAAAGACGATAAACAAACTGTATCTAGTATTAATGAAATAACCTTTAATTTAGAAAGAGGGATCGTGTCTACCAGGAAATGTTTTAATACCTAAATAGCAGTTAGGTTACCAAACGTAATTTCTTGTAGCTTAAGATTTTGTAATATATTATTTATTTTAGGCTTCGACAATTATAATTACTTCAAGGTGGTTGATAGAATTGTAAATATTTATCTAAATATCAATAATAAAATTGCATTTTTAAGCATTTATTTATATAGCTGTTACATCCTATGACTAAGAATACTAAAATAATGTATTTTTACAAGTTTAATAATAAAAGATATATAGGTATACACGAATACTACATAATTCAACTTTACTTTTTCAATAATGCTTCCAAAACTTTGCAGTGATCTCTTTTTTAATATCTCAGGGCACACAAAATAAAACGTACTGCTTGACTGTTATTTATTGCGTGTTCTTCAAACTATACTTCATACAATAAGTAAACTAAGGTAACAATGATTATTCCGGCACAATTATAACACACTTCAAGTATTAATTTACTGTTCAAAATAATAATTAATAATTCTTAAAACCAACAAAATCCCGATACGTCCGTACGCCATGCTGGATGTCAACCGAATCCTTATTATCGCCTCTCCGAGTCTGCGCAACGTCCCTAACCACAAACATAAATAATCCTACATTTTATACAATAATAAGAACCATCTCACGACCCCCCCTAACTTAAACTGGATTAGCCTAATCATAGTATAAGTTACTCACGCGAAGGTATAAAATGCAAATACAACAGCCAACAATGAAACTATCTAAGAACAAGTAAAATTAATAGCAACAAGCCCGAACTTATAATACGATGGCCCTAAGATAACAAAATTGTCAAAACATCCTTACATTGGAGGCAGTACCTTATATGGCTTGAGATTTATAATATTATGTTTACCTAACTCTACACCATCTTTATTACATAACACATAAGAATTAGGACCTGCAATTCGTATAATTTTGAATGGTCCTTCATATAACAAAAACAATTTAGCAGTAGTACTATCTACTGCTGAAGACTGATAATGGGTTCTTAAAAGTACATAATCCCTACATTAAAATTGGTGATATTCACCTTACTACAATGCTTTTGTTGCCGCTTCTGGGCCTTACTACATATATTCTTATAGGCTATCTCCCAATGTCTTTCTAAACTCAACCGATTATTATCTCTGGTTTCGTCATATGGCAACCCTAAGAGTTTTTCAATCGGATTAACCAGGACTTCTCCTTTTGCAAAAATAATGGAGTGTACCCGTGACACCGTGTATTACGTTATTCATGCAATCCTCAATTTTACTAATTTCCCACGCCCACTTAGTATGCCTATCAAAACAGTAAGTCCTCAACAGACGTTTTAATTCTTTATTGCAACGCTCCGTTAAGTTACCTTGGGGAAAATAAAGTGAGATCGCCTTGACCTTGATACCTTGTTCCTTTAGTTTATGCGTCCATATTTTGAAGTGAACTGCGTGCCATTATCGCTAAGTATACACTTAGGTAACTGCACTGCAGGTATATACTCATAAGGACACGATTTACAATTATGGGAGCCGTGGCTCTTTTAATTGCATATAATTTGACAAAACGACTAAATGCATCCACCATTACAAATACTTGAGTACAACCCCCCCGAGATTTTGGCAATGGTCCCACTAAATCCACACAAACCATATCCCCAGGCCGTGCGACTATAACAGGATTCAATTCCCCATACGACCTTTTAGAGGATTTTGCCCTTTGGCAAAGATCACATGCTGCTACTATATGTCGAACCACCCTCTTCATTTTGGCCAATAAAATAAATGTTTCATGTGTTTAAATGTCTTGTCGCTACCGTAATGACCAAGACTAGCATGTTGCTGCTGCACTAATTCACTAACTTGACTGTTAGGAACACAAATTCTATAACCCGGCAAACTTTCATCTCCATTCCTAAATAAGATACCCTCATGCAACCTATACCACTCCCTATTTATTTTTCCTCGTTCCTTACTTCCCGTTTCCTCTAGGGTCTGTAATACCTTTATCTTATCTATAATCCAAGACTCCTTACCTTGATCCTCCTTAATAGTTTTTACATTATCCTTCACCTTTTTAACTCACTGGTCATTTTATATAAAAATCATCACATCTGAATTGCAATCCGGTACCTCATTCCTTTTAACCCGACAAGGGATACGCGATAGCGCATCAGCAACCACGTTATCCCTGCCACAACAGTATTTGATGGATAAGTCAAATTCTTGAATCAACAAAATCCAACGGGATAGTCTTGCCGATCTCAGTCTACATGTTAAAAGAAAACTTAAAGCTTTGTGATCTGTCATTAATATGACCTCTCTACCCAATATTATGGAACGCCATTGCTGAAGTGCATTGACTACAGCTAAATCTTCCTTCTCCGTAACCGTATAACGCACCTCACCACCCTTTAATGACCTACTAGTGTACGCTATGACCTCACGCTCCCATTATCACTCAACTGATAAAGACAAGCTCCAAGAGCAAATTCTGATGCATCACATTGTATATAAAAAGCACGCAAGAAATCCGGATGAACTACTATCGCGGTTCCCACATACCTACTCTTTATATTTTCAAAGGCAGCCTGCTCGACATCAGTCCACTTCCATTTTTCCCTTTTTTTTTAGTAATTGTAGTAGCGGAATGGTATATTCAGCTAAATTTTGACAAAATCTTCTCTCAAAATTGATCAACCCAAGAAAAGCACGTAACTCTCTAATATTTCTAGAACACGGATAATTCTGGATCGCTTCTACTCGACGTGGATCAATATCAACCCCTTTAGCAGATATCAAATGTCCTAAAAAGGGAACCTGCTCAACAGCGAATAAACATTTGCGCAACTTAATAGTTATACCTGCTTCTTTTAATTGACTAAATAATGCATCCAAATGCACTAGATGCTCTTGCACCGAGTTCGAGTACACTAATATGTCATCGACGTATGTACACGTAAAATGTGAAAATCGTGGGCCTAAAATAACATTTATACATCTAATCAATCCTGCCATGGCTGTAACTAAGCCAAATGGGATTACTTGAAATTGGTATGTTTGACCTTCAAACAAAAATCCTAGAAACTTACGATGCTCCTTCTTAACTTCAACCTGCCAAAAACTGGACGTAAGGTCAATGGTACTAAGAATCTGACCTTTTTTAAAACTCGATAATAATTCAACAGGGTTTGGCGGAGTAACATAATCCTTCGCCATACGTGCGTTAAGAAACCGACCATCCAAACAAATCCTCACACTACTATCTTTCTTTTTAACACAAACTAAGGGAGAAATATATTCTGTCTGTGCTTGCTCAACTACATTATATTCTACCATTTCTGCAATCTGTTTACGAACTTCCTCCCTATGAATTATAGGTATCGGGTATGCCTTTTTATAAAAGGGTTCCTCGCTTTTCATGATTATTTCATGTTGACAACCCTTAGCCCGTCCCGGACTCTCTGAAAACCCCTCCCAATTTTTTTTAACCACTGACATCAACATTTTCTTTTCATGTTCATTTAACCGTACAGCCTTATTTATAACGTTACTAACCTCGCTTTCCGTATATTGATGTCTTTCAGGATGACAAGCAATCTTGTTACGTTCCTCTCTTTTTTCAACATAATTAATATGTAAATTATTACTCGTTTCAATATCATGCTTTAGCTGTACTACCCTGTATTTCTCATCTACGGATACCTTTAATTGAAACTCTTTAAAATCTATACTAGCTTTATTTTTCAGTAACCAGTCGCACCCTAAAATAAAACTCTTATTTAACTTGGGTACTACCAAGCAAATTGCCTCAGTCTCAATCCCATCCATATCTATTTGTAATAATACTTGCTGTTTGATTTTCTGTGTTTTTGCACCAACAGCAACAGCAATGTCGATATTAGTGACTGGCAGCACTGGAAAATCCCTCATATTTTTAAAACATCATAAAATCCTCTGAAATAGCAGAGATTTCACTACCACTATCAACCAATACCTTAACCTGTAAACCTGCCACCTTAACATGAATACATGGACTTAGTACCCTTTCTATATTTTCCTCCTCCTCCCCTTCGCTTAATAACATTTGACCATCATTATAAAACTTAGTCATGAAACGTATATTTCCACTTCTTGCCGTATCATTAAGGGTAAGCTGCTGTTCCCTTGATCGTTTTCCTCATTACTATTGTCCCTGGGGGCACTACTCCTTATGTTTTGTGTACTATAATTACTACGGTTTTGTACATTACTATTAGTATTATTCCTAAAATTGCGCTCTGTACGCCAATTAGTATTAACAGGTCTGTTTTGCTCCCTCATATAGGTACCATCAATTTTACTTAAATATTTTTCCACTTCCTCTATTTTAGTAAAACCTTGAGTAATAATTCCCCTTTGAATTTCGGCTGCAAAATGATTCGAAAGCATTTCGATCAGCGCCGCCTCCGGTATTGCTTCAACAAGAAAGCTAGCTTCTTTTACTAATTTTAAAAAATAATCGGCTCTGTTACTTCCCTCAAATGTACCGTATTTTATTTTTAAATAAAGATCTCTTTGTTTTCCACACCCCAATATCGCTGTTTAAAAGCCTCAGAAAATTCGGCATAAGTATCAAAACTACCTTCCTTAATTGCGGCCCATTCTGCCGCGCTTCCCCTCAAACAGTTTACCGTTAAGGTAATTTTATGCCCTTCCGGAACACCAGAATCTGTAAATAATTTTTCAATTTTGTTCAGAAAACAATGGGATGTGTAACACCACCTACAGGATTAAAACTTAATTGCGATCCCCAGTTCTCTAAAATGTGTTAGAAAGTTTTATTATCGGTATTTACAATATTGTTTGCATTAATAGCGGTCTTGTTTTCATTAGCTCCTACAACCTCCTTAATATATTTCTTATCAATTAAAACTCCTACACTAGATTGCAGTGATGCTATACCCTCTGTTAAGCGTAACAATGCAGCTGCTAAATTATGCGACGTAATAACATCGGTCGCGGCTGTTGCCCTTGACCTTGACCATGATCTTCAATATTTACCCCTTCACGTTTGTTAGGCATGTTTTTAAGAAAGCGTATAAGTGCAAGTTTATTAACCTGTCACTATAAAGCCATAAAGCACAACACCGTGATGACAATTTGTTTTGTAAATTGTCTACAGATGAAAACTTTCAGCATACGTTGTAATATTTGATTTACTTTAATATTACCTTTGCATTCCTAATCTTACCATACTGTTGACATTCCGTGCTATCAGCTGATGTAAACACCATACGTGTGTACAAGCGGACAACGGCCTTCAACTACGACTTCAACACGTCGCTTTGTTTTAAATTACACAAACTGTAACCACTAATAACTGTCTTTGAAATACTGTTTAGTTACCCCGTTACGAGTATGATTGTAAGAAGTTTTTTTTCGCCCCCGTTGGCGTCAAAATGCAGTGATCTCTTTTTTAATATCTCAGGGCACACAAAATAAAACGTACTGCTTGACTGTTATTTATTGCGTGTTCTTCAAACTATACTTCATACAATAAGTAAACTAAGGTAACAATGATTATTCCGGCACAATTATAACACACTTCAAGTATTAATTTACTGTTCAAAATAATAATTAATAATTCTTAAAACCAACAAAATCCCGATACGTCCGTACGCCATGCTGGATGTCAACCGAATCCTTATTATCGCCTCTCCGAGTCTGCGCAACGTCCCTAACCACAAACATAAATAATCCTACATTTTATACAATAATAAGAACCATCTCAACTTCTATTTTTCTGTGCTCAAGCTTGAGCTTCTGTTCATACATGTCCATTTTTTGTGTGTTTAACATTTTTTTTTTATCGTAATGGTCTAAGTTATAATAGCTGATATATCTTTCAATAACCTTGGTTGACAAATGTCCATTTCCATACTGGCAAGACTAGTAACTGAGTTTTACTTATTTTAGTTATTTTCGCTACATTTATAGAATGTGGGCTGCTCGCATTAGGTTTATTACCTAATAGATCATCCAAACGCTCAAAAAACCGGAACCTGGTTGGTGCTCGTCCAGTTTTCCTTTTTTTGTCTTTAGTATCCCTGTGTGTCCTGATTAAATTGTCCCGTTTTCTTTTACATTGGGTAATATCTTACTAGAAACATCATTCTAATTATTTTATTAACAATACCACTTACCTTACGTGGATATCTAAGCTACTCAACACTTCATGTATTATAACCCAAAAATTCTTCCTTTTCAGAGGGTGATGTAGGTCTTCGTATCTAGATTCCACAGCTTCAATTACGGCTATGGTTTCATTGTGTTGCTAAACACATTTTGCTTCTTCCACTAGGTTGTGATGTAGTTGTACACCGGTCGAGCTATTAGTAGTTTGTTCAACCTCCTCAACGAAATCTTCATTCGCATATGATAGAGTAATGCCAAAATCTCTTAAGAAAGGTATATTATTTTTATTAAATTCTATCTTATTGATAGAAATAGATACTAGAGAATCATCTGAAATATTTGGCTTTAAAATGATTATCAACACCAGAAAACTTTAAATAAAACCTGTATTTCATAACATCATATCCTCGTTACCATCAAGCAACCATTGGTCGTTTCGGTGTCTTACAATTTTATACATAATTGTAAATACTGTATAAATTGTATATTATATGTATTTCTTCAAAATATATATGAAAATATATGTCCTATAACAGTCACAATTTATGATATTTCATCAACCCAGGTTGGTCAGTAAGATTGCATAACGTAACATATTAACCAAATTTAATAAATTGCCGCCGGTAACGTCGTTCCCCCACTCGAAAGTGATGAAAAATATCAGTTCAACAAAATTTTAGCGGGTGTCCAGCATCGGTAAGACGGGAAGAAAAAATTTCTGTGTATTTCCCTCACTTATAGCCCAGAATACAATACCAGAAGCGACACTCCCAATCTTGAATTTTTGTGCGCATGTCCTATTTCGGCCATGTTCCTGGTGGTTATTTACTTTTGTTACGTCCATAAATCACAATATTTTTACTATCAAATCTAATTTATTTAGTAAACAATATAGTATGTGATCCTCGTGCTCTGTTTAATATTATTCAGTAAATATATAAATTAAATAAAGGAATTAGAAGAAAATTGAGGTTATGTCTACAAAGAATTAATTTAAACTTTGCGCCAAAATATCCACCAAGAACATGGCTAATTTCTGCCAAGGTTACCCAGTTTTGAACATGAATATCAAAGGCGCCGACAGAGAGTGTCGCTTCTAGGCATATAGTAAAAGAAAGGCACATTCAAGTGAAGTGAAAATATCTGAAATTTCAGAAAAAGAACGCGCCTATTATATGCATATCTTTAATGAGAAATGCTTACCTATATGAAGACACTGTAAGTTATGTAAGTTATGCAAAAGCAATGTCAAAGTGTCAATTATCAAGACTTAAACAACCATCACAAACATACAGGTATTATTTACTTGCGTAAACTTGGCTCATCCATCCACCAATGGAAATCGCTAAAATTCAGTCTTATCTTTTTCTTCAGTACCTTCTTAACTGGAATGGACTATAGTACATCTTTTAGACCCTAAATTCACAACGATTAACTCTGGCTTACGAAATATTGCAGTGTTTTATACATCACACGTTCTATAGTGCTTATATTTACAAACATTCACCTCGTGGACATCCGAGTCGCCTCTAAGTCTAACGACATCAACTTTTTCATACACTCCAAGAAAACAGTGCTGTGATCAATTCTTTTAAGTTTGTCTTAAGACGAGCATTATTAATTTCTTAAGTGTACATACTTTCAGTTATTGAATGCAAAGCTTCAAACAGCTCGACACAGGGAATTTCGGAGGAGATAAAAATAGCCATTAATAGTAAACTACTATTAGCTTTCCGTCAGACATCGCTCTGGTTGGTGTGATGGATAAGATTAATCAACAAATGGTAATGATAGGGAAGGACCAATTGCTATTATGTAGCAATACCGATGGCAGTGTAGCGGTTATCTAATAAACACAGCAAATACGATAAACTACTTAATCAAGAATATAAATACCTTAAACCTGTGCCGCACTGGGCAAAAGAAGTCACACACAAAAAGTAGCGGACACCCAAGAACACGCCCGCTTGGTGTGGTGTCGCTTTCAAGACTCTCGTTTAACTGTGTTTTCTGTCCCGTCCAAATACGAATCATGTTACTTCACGCACTCGCACTACGGCATAAGGTTTCACTAAAACTGTAGGGTACCCGCACCAATGGTATTTATTGTCACCACTGCTAAATTGTTCAATGATGACGTTACATACCGCCCACCAAATTCATAGAATTTGAAAAGGAGGGAAGTAAGTTGGGTGAAGAAAATCACATGGGATTTGGCCTTGCTAGGAAAACAACTAACGAAAGATATGGTGATACACTACAGCGAGCGATATCACCAACTATGCAAAAAATAAAAATATATATGTAAATAAACAAATATTTAAAAATAATATACTACCATACATGTAAGAAATGTGTATATATACATCTAAGCATAAAACAAAATTAAAATATCGGTAGCGGTGCTATTTTGACCAAAGGTCGTTTTAATGTGCCATGTACAGTTTTGATTTCAGCGACACGTATAATACCGTCCGCACCTGGAAAGGTATTAATGATACGACCAAACTTCCATTGAAGTGGAGAAAGCTGGTCGTCCTTGATGAGGACAATAGTGTCCCTTTCAACTTGTGGAACGCCTACCTTAGAGTGCCATTTAACCTTCTGATTGAGAGTATGTAAGTATTCATGGCTCCAGCGAACCCAAAAATCTTGGTGGAGTTTTTGCAGGAGTTTCCACCTGCTCTTTAACGATAAAATGTTGTTTGAATGGTCCTCATCTGGTGGTGCAGAGAGAGGTTCCATAGTTAGGAAATGACCTGGTGTTAAACAATGCAGGTCATTTGGATCCGAACTCAAAGCGCAGAGTGGCCTTGAATTTAAAACAGATTCAATTTGAGTAAGAACTGTGTAAAGTTCTTTAAAGGTAAGTTTTTGTTCGCCGATTACGCGAGCTAAGTGGGTTTTTACCGACTTAACACCGCTTTCCTACAAGCCACCGAAGTGAGGGGCGCTAGGTGGATTAAACGACCACCTTATTTTTCTGAGGTTACTGCACTATGCAGATAACTCGTAAGCTGACGATATGCACCTACAAAATTAGTTTCGCAATCACTGAATATTTAAGAACAGCGTCCTCGACGTGCTATAAATCGTCGCAAAGCAGTAAGAAACGCGTCTGCCGACAAATCCGAAACATGTTCAATATGTGCTGCCTTAGTGGCAAAACAAACAAAAATACAAATATAGGCCTTAAGAGTTTTAGAGCCTCGTAGGCGGCTAGCCTTTATTAAAAGAGGGCCCGCAAAATCAACACCAACAATACTAAACAGTTTGATTTGGGTAATACGTGCTGCCGGTAGGTCTCCCATAGGAGGAGCTACCAGGACCGGTCTGGTACGAAAACATCTATGACATGATGATAAATAACTTCGGATTGAATTTTTAATACAAAAAAATCCAAAAATTCTGTTGTATAAGATACGCTGTGGTATTAACATCGGGATGGTAATACCTTTCATGTGTTGATCGAGTGATAAGTGCGGTTAATCGATGCCGCTGACGCAATAACGCAGGAAACTTTTTGAAATAGGAAAGCGAAGAATGTGTCAAGCGCCCACCTACTCTTAAGATATTTTGTGGATCAACAAATGGAGAAAGTTTTCTCAAAGTTTTAGGTAATTTACGTTTTGCCTGGATCGAAGCTATTTCCTTTGAAAATGTAACATTTTGTACATGCCGAACGATAATCATAAGAGCATTGTGTAATTCAATGTCTGTTAAAGGACCCGTATGACGTTGAGCCGCGGGTTTAGAAAATCTATAAATGTAAGCCACGATGCCTGGGATTTTATATAACGATGAAAAGCGACTTAGTAAAATGTCAATGATGTTTGGATCTGTTTGAGCGACAAATGTTAGGATCTTCTTTTCCGTAGTTACCTCAGCAATTGAGGTTGACAATGTTGGTTGAGGCGGCCACGAGTCACTAGGGTAGCAAAGCCATTCAGGCCCCGCCCACCATAGCGAACATGAAATAACCGCGCTTGGAATTAATTCCCGAGATGCAGGATCAGTCGGATTATGTGAAGATTTAATATAAAACCATCGACTAGGTGCAATGATTTCTTGATGTGGCTAACACGGTTTGCCACAAAAGTTTTCCAACGAAAAGGTGGAAAACGTATCCAAGTGAGAGCGACCGTAGAATCACTCTACGCTAAAACATCAGATATTTCAATCAAGCCTCGATAAGACCGAACGGAAAAAGAAAGTAAATCGGTTAATAAAACGGCGGCACATAATTCCAAACGTGGAATTGAAATGCGCTTAATTGGAGCTACTTTTATTTTAGCGGTTACAAATTGTACAGTTATTTCTCCTGTAGTTTGATTTATGAACTGGAAATATACCACTGCTGCATACCCTACCTCGCTAGAATCGCAAAACCCATGCAAATGACAAGTAAAAGGATCCGAAGGGGATAAACAACGTGGTAACTTTAATGACGATAATAACGGCAACTCTTCTTGATATTGCTGCCATTGAGACGAAATGTCTGCTGGTGGGATGTCATCCCAATTTAAACCTAACATCCACAGATGCTGGATTAGGCGTTTTGCAAAAAGTGTTAGTGGGGCTAAAAACCCTAATGGATCATACATTCTAGCAACTTACGAAATTATGTTGCGCTTTGTACATATTGGGTTTAAAGGTTTAACCCGAAATGAGAAAATATCTTCTGTAGGCGACCATTGAAGACCTAATATTTTTATTGATTTGTCAGAATCGAAATCGAATGAAGTATATTGGCAAAAATCTGACGGGATGCCTTCCAAAATGGAAGCTGAATTAGAACTCCATTTTCGAAGTTCAAAACCAGCCAAATGTAAAAGTCGAATAAGTTGATCTTTGATTTCTCGGGCCGATTGTATAGAATCTCCACCGGCGACGAAATTGTAAATATATAGATGTGACCGTATAGCCTCAGCGGCTAACGGAAACCTTTTGCCTTCGTCAATGGCTAATTGCTGAAGGGTTTTTAATGCTAGATAAGGCAATGACTTAATACCATAGGTCACTGTATTAAGCTGATAAGTCTGAATGGGTTCTTCTGTGGAGAACCGCTAAACAATTAATTGAAATTTTCCATGTTCTTCGGTAACCAAAATTTGTCGATACATTTGGCGAACATCACAAGTAAAAACGAAACGATGAGTACAAAATTTAAGTAAGATTGACAAAATGTCCTTTTGGAGACTAAGTCCAGCCAATTGAGTGTCATTAAGTGACATGTTGTTTTTAGCCTTTGCAGAGGCGTCAAAAACAACACGAATTTTAGAAGTAGGACCTTCCTCTTTAAACACAGGGTGATGAGGTAAAAAATAATTATCGTTCCCAACTGGCGGAAAATCGAGTAATGCCATATGACCCGCATCAAGATAGTCATGCATGAAATTGTTGTATTGTGCGCGTAGCTCCGGTTGAGCATGCAATTTGCGCTCCAACAAAAATAGGCTTTTTTTAGCCATGTCAAAGGAATTATCAAAAATAAGCAAAGTATCGTTGAACGGTAACGCAACAATAAAACGACCGCTAGGATCACGAAAAAACGTGTTTTCGAAAATTAAATCTGCCTTTTCTTCTTCTGGAGAAGTATAAGGCTTGGATGGCAGCTCCTCTATCTCCCAAAAACGCCTTAGGGTCTGGTCGATAGGATCTTCTACGAAAGTAAAAAGCTTGGACAGTATCAGTCCGCAAGCTTTTTGTGGGACCAATAATAGTCCAACCAAAAATTGTATTTATGTCGGCAGGCTGAAGAAATTTGCCATGTATAACACCGCCAGTGATGATGAGCAGATAAACATCTACTCCGAGGAGCATGTTAATGGTTCCTGGAGAGTTCCAGGTCGGGTGTGCCAAGTGCAGGCCGCATAAGTGTTCCCAATTATTAGGAACTTCAACGCTAGGAAATTTATCAGATATTGATGAAAACACAAAAGTTGTGATTTCTAGAGATTTTCCGGAGTCTAAAATAGAGCGAATGGTGTAGCTGACGGCACCCCTATCGACCGCTGAAGTTGTTTGCCCAAGTTCATAAATCGGAACTTGAGAACGTATGCGTGGAAGCCAAAGTTTGCTCACGCAATCGTTTCGAATAAAGTTAGCTTGGGAGCCAGGGTTTAAGAGTACCCTGATCGGTTTGTATTTACCAAAACGATCTTGAACTTCCACAACAGCAGTGGAGAGTAAGACAGTAGCCCCAAGATTTAAATTCGTCTGTGAAGACAAAACATTTGCCGGAATAGGAGAAGCTGACTGCGTCCTATTGGCATTTTTATGCATATGTGTAGCGGTCGGTTTAGGTGAACGGCTAGAAGCAGGTTGCGCTTCAAAATGTAGCAAGGTATGATGCGGCTTGGCGCAAGTTCGACAAGAATTATAAGATTTGCATTGCATGGACGCATGGTCTGTACGTAAGCAATTTAAACAGAGGCGTAAGCGTTTGACAATGTCGGAACGTCCTGTCGGAGTTTTATTTAAGAACGATTGACATCTGTAAATTAAGTGATTGCTCTTGCAAGAAGGACAATGGTGCGAAAATGAATTCTTTGAGTCACTGGAGCTAATTGGTGTATCCAGTGAAACTTCGTTAGAAGAAACTCTTGGTTTACATTGAAACGCAAAGGATTTCTTAGGCACTGATGTGTGAGATGTATGAACCGTCGTCGAATAAAAAGCAGGTGCGGTTGAAGAAAATGTTTCCAACGCTGCACATTGTTGAGTTAAAAAATATCTCAAATCATCGAAATTAGGTATTTGCTTCGGATCCGATTGGAGTTCAAAGCGTTTTCTAGTGAACGGATCGAGTTTTTCTAAAAGAAAATCCACTAGAATAAAGTTGCAATGTTCAGTAGGAAATTTTAAGTTAGTTAGAACAGCAAGGTTCTCTGAAAAACAATCAATAAGTGCCCTAAGTTTCTTAGGGTCTTTTGATTTTAAAGGTGGAAAGTCTTTCATAACCTTCCAATGCAAAGTTGCTAATAAACGTGGATTGCTAAATCGCTCACGCAAGGCATTATATGAAATAATAAAATTATCCCCAGAAACGGGTACAGATTTACCAATTTTCAAAGCTTTGCCGCTACAGCAGTTAATAAAATAATTTAATTTCTCAATATTGTTTAACGAAGCATTATTGTAAACGAGACTGTCAAATAAATCAATAAAGTATAAGAATTTAGTTAGCTCATTATTAAAATGTGGCAACTTTAAAGGCAACAATTTTGATCCAGTACTGCTTGAAGTACTTTCAGTAATTAGCGGTGCCCGCGTTACTTGTACTGCTTCAAGATGTAGCAAAATGCAATAATAAGCCCTATCTACCTCTTTCCGTAGAGCGTTGAATGCTAATAATTCTCCATCGTTACCTGATGCTAAGACATCAATTAAAACCCTATTAAAATTGGAGTAAATGACATTTACTCCTCTTGTTTGAATATGGAATAACGTTTTTAAACTTGGATCACTTTGTATAGTGTTGCCAAGTTCCAATATTTCCATAATTCGTATTTTAAATAACTCAAGTTGAGCTAAATCTGTCTTTTTTGGAGCCATA
Organism: Platerodrilus igneus; assembly: GCA_036346225.1. NCBI lineage: Eukaryota > Metazoa > Arthropoda > Insecta > Coleoptera > Lycidae > Platerodrilus > Platerodrilus igneus. The sequence goes on from JARFIW010001793.1 coordinate 102,791, forward strand.
ATAAAAATGTTATTCTAAAAGATGTACAAATCCTGTATACACAGTAACTCTCAGCTGTGCGCTAAGAAATTAAATATTATGGGTTCTTGGTCAAGCACGAAAATGTAAAATATCGCATAAATCACTCACGTTTATGAATATTAGGCTCCAATAAATATTAAGCAACAAGTCGTAAAACCTAACGGTTTGTCAAGACGCTTACGAAGTGTTAGGATATAATTCATAGTTTAGAGCGAACGGCTTTGAACTTCAAAGATCCAAAGGTCCACCAAAAATTTAATGTGGCTAAAATATTTGAAGAAAGCTGCAGCTTTTACAATTTTATTACCACTCCAGATGTGTTCAATATTTCACGTTTGCAGACCGACTGTAGGGTTTGTATGTAATACAATAAACGCGCAATGGGTTTTAATTACAAAGCAAATCCCTTTACCTTTCTTATTTGAAAAGTACAAAGCGAATTATAATTTTCAAGTTTGCCGTGTGTCTTATATACCGCTAAAGTGAATTTAAGACTGCAAACTAGCAAATTTTATGTTAAAGGATTTGTTTGTAATTAAACGCTTGTTGGTTTAATTAAGACAAAATCGCTTAATTTAATGCAAAGGGAGTATATAGCTAATATTTTACACATTTTAATCCGCTAAATATGGTGTTTAAAACACAAATTTAAAATTAAAGTAAATAATTAAAACAACGCTCGCTAAAATGCAAAAATAATATTCAGTATAAGACATGCGTATAAACATAGGACAAGTAAATCCGGCTCGAAGAACCAATGTGGTTGGTGTGATGGATAAGATTAATTGACAAATGGTAATGATAGGGAAGGACCAAATGCTATTATCTAGCAATACCGATGGCAGTGTAGCGGTTATGTAAGAAACAGAGCAAATACGATAAACTACTTAATCAAGAATATAAATACCTTAAGCCTGTGCTGCACTGGGCAAGAGAAGTCACACACAAAAGGTAGCGGACACCCAAGAACACGCCTGTTTGGTGTGATGTCGCTTTCAGGACTCTTGTTCAACTGTGTTTTCTTTTCCGTCCGAGTACGAATCATGTTACTTCACGCACTCGCACTACGGCATAAGGTTTCACTAAAACTGTAGGGTACCCGCACTAATGGTATTTATTGTCACCACTGCTAAATTGTTCAATGATGACGTAACAATATCTGATTTCAACACCAAAGACGATCAAGGAATCGCTTGAACCGCGGAAATGATATATTCGTTCAAACTCCAATGGCCGTTTCTGCTTTGGAGTAGTGGAACAGTGCACCATCTGTCTTCGAGTAAACAATCTTGTTCGTATCAAAATACTTTCCATTACACAAACGCAGAAAAGCACCAAATCTAATTCAGATTGAAATATTTACATAATAAACGGAACTATTATATAATATAGAGCTGTCGGATGCCTACTGCTACATTTCAATGCAGCGACATCTACGAATTTTGTTGCCCAAGTTTGACTATTCCCTGGAGCTATTAATGTATTACTCCATACGTAGTATACAGGGTGTCCCAAATTGAGTAGGATAGCATGGGTATCTTTCTTATTATTAATGATAGAGATCTGCTTAAATGAGCAAAGTTGTGTCATTTGGATAGCTTATTTAAATTCCGCATAGATACATTCTAAATTCCAAACGGTTTAGAAATTATTTAAAAAAAACTAAATACTGCCAATTTCTTCGAAGTCGAATATTTTTGTTATAATAAAGGATACGAAAAAATGTTTCTTATAAAAGTTACTTAGTTCAATTGTGTGCACTTAAAAGTGATATTAAAATTAAATTCAAGATGGCGGTTATCGAGATATTAGCATCAACTTTCATATTTTAAATCGACGCCATATTGGATTTTTAGATGGTTAGATAGCATATTTTTTCTCTTTTCAACGATGTATCACAACATATGTTTAAATGAAAAAATTTACTGAGAATAATAATTTTAATTTTTATCAAGTAGGCATCAACACAAATCAGTTTTAAAAGAAATTAAACGAAAAAAAAACATTAGAATAACATTAAACACCAACAAATAAATCATAGCAATTGTTCAAAATGTTGACCGTTATTATTTAAACACAATCGGCAACGTTTTAGAACACTTTTTGTTACGCGTCGTAATGTATTCCTATTAAGACCGTTTATTGCCTGCATAACCGCTTCCCGTAGTTCATCTACATTATTGTACTGGAAATTACTTCCATATACATTATCTTTTAAAGTGCCTCATAAATAAAAATCCAGGGGTGTTAAGTCTGCTGATCTAGGCGGCCATTTTACAGGTGTGTGGGTCGTGATTACCCTGCCATCAAAACGGTTACTTAAGTGGGTGATAACATCTCTAGCGTTGTGTGGAGGTGCGCCATTTTGTTGATACCAAATTTGATTATTTTGTGCCAAAGGTAGGTCGTCTAATATATCTTCTAAAGATGTTAGAAGCATTTCCAAATAACGTTGAGAGGTTAAGGTTTCATCGAATATTATAGGACCAAGTAAATGGTTTCCCGATATACCACAAAAAACATTACATCCAAATCAAATTTGATTGCGGCGGGGAACTGTTATGCGTGGGTTTTCCTGTGCCCAATAGTGTTCATTATGACGATTAAATATTCCACAGTTAGAAAAATAAGACTCATCGGTCCACAAAACGCGATTGATAAAATCATCATTCTCCCTAACTTGATTGATAAACCATCTGCAAAATGTCGATTTGAGGAGATAGTCGTTTGGCTGTAAGTTTCGAGCAATGTGAAATCTGTAAGGGTGATATTTATGCTTTTTTTAAATTCTTGATGCTTGAGACTTGGATACGTTTACTTGGGTTTCTATTTCCAGTGTTCAAATGTTTGGATTAGCTTCCACACAGGCCAGTGTCAACACCTCATCTGCAATGTCTCCTTTTATGTTTCGAGTAGGTTTTTTTAAACATCCATACTGCTGCATATTTGTGTCCAATCTTTGAAAGATTTTAATGTTTGGCTGTCTTTTTTCGGGAAAGTTTGTTAAGTATGTTTCGGCAGCAATGCGACTGTTCTTATTACATTTTATGAATGTACAAAACATATGATATTGTTCGCTTGTTGAAAAATTTGCCATTTGAATATTTTATAGAATAAGTATATCACAACTAATAACTGGGAAAGATAATACAAAAAATGCCAATTATTAGTACAACAGATACACTAATTCAACATGACAGTTTGTTATAATTTCATTTGTTTAAGAGAAATCTGATGATGCCTACTTGATAAAAAATTAAAATTATTATTTTCAGTAAATTTTTTCATTTAAACATATGTTGTGATACATCGTTCAAAAAAGAAAAAAATATGCTACCTAACCATTTAAAAATCCAATATGGCGTCCATTTAAAATATGAAAGTTGATGCTAATATCTCGATAACCGCCATCTTGAATTTAATTTTAATATCACGTTTAAGTGCACACAATTGAACTAAGTAACTTTTATAAGAAACCTTTTTTCGTATCTTTTATTATAACAAAAATATTCGACTTCGAAAAAATTGGCAGTTTTCAGTTTTTTTTAAATAATTTCTAAACCGTTTGGAATTTAGAATGTATCTATGCGGAATTTAAATAAGCTATCCAAATGACACAACTTTGCCCATTTAAGCAGATCTCTATCATTAATAATAAGAAAGATACCCATGCTATTCTACTCAATTTGGGACACCCTGTATATGATATCGTTCTACATACGTGTCTCGCATGCTAGTGCATTTAAATTTATTATCGGATCGACACATTGGAGCACCGCCGAAAATTGCTCTTTATCAGTTTTAAAAACTTTTTTTACTCATTTCACGTGCATTCGTTCAAATTTTTTAAGCTTTATCCAGTAGAATTTGTGCTAAACACATTGTTGAAAATATTTTCGTATTTGTACTATGTGGGTTCTGTTATTAATATACTTGTGCCACTGTGCGGTATTAGATATAAACCAAATATAACTTACCAAATACCCCATTTTCAAGCTTGACTTATGAAAAGAATCAACAATTGTAGGAATAAAAAATTAGTTTAAGAAATTCAGTGTCTGAAGGAAAATAGATGCATTAGCAATGCTATCGTGTGAGAAAATGATTCTGTTAAGAATTTCTAACAACTACATAATTGATTTATTTGCGACAAAAAAAAACATCGAATGGAGTTGTTACGCTCCCTTCCTGTCAGCGTACTTAAATTACATCGTTTTTTGGATCGCCGTTTGTATAAATTGAATACTTCAGAATAGTTTCTGATTTGTATGCAATTTAACTCGTGTGTATTAATTTAAAAGTAGATTAATTAAAGACTGATTTTCATTAATAAATAATTTGCAAGAAATGAATTTTAAATTGGATTATTCGTGAATTACTTTCCAACTTATTGAAAATTATAAACAGCTTGTAATTAATTATTAGATATGATTGCTGCATTTACTTTTTGGATGTTCAAATAATTGTTACGCTCCCTCCCTATCAGCGTACTTAAATTGCATCGTTCTTTGGCTCGCCGTTCGTATAAATTTTGTTCCTTATGTTATTATCCAAGTCTATATAATAGACGATCAGAGGTTATGGGTAACAACTATTTTATGTAAACAGATTTGCAGTGAAGTGAAAGTTCGTGATAATTTTAATTAGTCGGTACCTTATTTCAATAAACCGTCGAATTATACATTATCACTAGGCATTATTTTGCATGAGTTTTATCATTGCTATTATGCGGCTTTTCGAAATGTTGATCTACGTTGGATGGATAAACCACTTCGATATTTCAAACACCTGTTTGATAATATTGGTATTAAGATTACGTTCTAATATAATAGCAAGCGAGTTCTACACATTCTTTTCTGAATTTTTGTGGCGAACAATACTCGATTTTCAATGCCTGGCTGCGTTTAATTCGCACTTGTCACTTCCTGTACTATACTTTAACTGTGGATCGTCCTAGCACACATTTTGTGTGGTAAGTAGTTTTACGGCTTATAATGTTAAAATTTGTTCGAAAATTCTCTAATTGCGGGTCTTCCGTTCACAGCTTTTTTGCGGTGGGCATAAAGCGTACGATAATACATGGAATGGTACTGCTACTGATAGATCTCTGGCGTGCTTCCGTACCTGTCTAGGGTCCGTTGCTGCTGAAAGCGTGTTGCTCCAGCAACGTTGGGTTCTGTTCTTCCTCTCGGGGCACTGAGTGAGTCCTTATAATGAATCTGCACTGCAGGTATGTGTTTTTATTTTGGCTTGAAAAGCCGATGATCAACCTAAACGGATATTGAACTGTACTGTGCGGCATGTGTACGTGTGTATGTATATATATATATATATATATATATGTCTATATGTATATATGTATATAATTGTGACTTAAAAAAAACAAAACAAATTAGTCTTGAGTAATTTAAATATTTGAACAGAGAAAAATCAATACTACTGGATTACTCATATCAATTGTGCTTACCTATTTATCTTTGTGCTATAATTTTGTTTGATTTATGGTTAATTGGTGTGTGAGGAAACGTTTCGGCTACTCCCCAATATTACCTTACATTGTAATAAAAGTTTTTGTAATGCCTTTATCGTTATTATATTATATAGATTATCCAAACAGTTATTTACATTTTACAGAGTACGGAATAATTTATGCTTGATCAGCATGCTATTCTTATTCTTTTATTTCAGGTTTGCCTGACTATTTTTATTGCAGGTATGGTCACTAATTCCCTACAGCCGCGTACATTATATGTGAGTCTGCTTTCTACAACCCCCCCCCTAATCTCCGATTGAGCCCGGTCATTCCGTTGATTTTCTTTGTGTTACGCACGGCCTCGATAAACGTAACATAAATTTGGACGCCCTGACGTGGGGCCAGATTTTTTTTTTTGGTTTGCTCTTGATTTTTTTTGATTTTTTTTATGACCTTGATTTTTTTTTGGCATTGACTTTTTTGGTGTATCGGCTCGATTTTCTTTTTTTACCTATATTGGCTGGCTCTAATTTTTTTTGGTGTAGTTTTGAATTTTTTTTCGCTATATAGAAATTCCTTGATTTTAATTTTTTTTTGTGAATTATCAGAGTTGTGTTTTCGCTGGTAATTTGGTTCTGGAAAACACTGGCGCCCAAGTTTTCTTTACATCATTTTTTTTCCCTTACGTCACTTTCGCTACCTCACTTAAATATAATCCGGTAGTCGTTGCTGATTTTTCTGTCTGTTTATTTGACACTGCTTCACACTTTGGTCTTGGATATACTAATAAGTTGTAAATTGTTTTGTGCTGAAGGCTTTGAGTATTCTTTATTTACTTTACTGAACCTATTAAACTTTGGTTTCGGTTGTTTTTATTTTTGAGTATTGCTGTTATTTGAAAATTCTCAAATACCTTAAAAATCTCATTTCATAATGGCTTATTGGCGTATGACGGTCAACCGGTTACGGAAGACTGAGCTTCAGTACGAATGATCTTCTCGGGGTTACACTCCTGAAGACAATGTGAAAGAAATACGTAGATCCGTTCGAAGTGCTCTTAGCATCGAACGAGAGAAAAGGCTTCCCTCCATCTCTGTAAAAGCAGATTTTGATTCTGAATGTAGGGCCATCGAAGCCGCTATTCAAGAGTTAGAAACCTCACTTCCCCTTTTTGATGGTGATAAGTCCTCAGATACGTTTCGACGTATTAGTGCCTTGTGGATACATCTCGAGCGTCGTTGCGCAAATTTGTCCCCAAAAAACGATGAGCAGAAAATACAACGTCAATTACTTCTTACGGTAAATAATCTCCGCCGCAACTATGATAAAAGGATTAAAAAGTTTCGACACCCTACTGCCACCTCCGGTATCCCATTAGCTACCTCTAGTATTTTTCTTTCTCCTACTCCTCATGTAGACCCGGATGGACCCCTATACTTACATCCGGTTCCGAAGAGGAAGAGGAATCCGAATCCGTCCTTTCTAAGTCGTGTGGTGCTTCCTCCAAACGTAACAGAGTCTCGAAACTTGATTTAAAATTCTCAGGTGATTCTCAAACCCTAAAGGTACATAGTTTCCTTGAAGGAGTGGAAGAGCTCCGGAAAGCCCGAAATATCCCGGAGAGTGAATTATTTGACTCCGCGGTTGAGTTGTTCGAATCCACAGCGCTCTGTTGGTTCCGGGGTAATTGTCACCGTTGTTCCGATTGGACATCACTATCTAGGCTGCTGATACGTCATTTTGCACCCCCAGATTACTATCGTCGGTTATTTGACGACATCCGAGCAAGGACCCAGGACCCGTCGGAAGGTATCGTTGAATATTTGTCATGCATGAGTGCATTGTTCCGGCGCCATGGGAGTGTACCGGCCGATGTACAACTCGATATAGTTTCTCGTAACCTGTCCCTTTTCTATTTAGCCCGGCTGCCTACCGTACATTCTTGGGAAGAGTTGGAAAATGAGTGTCAAAAATTAGAATTAACAAAATTTAGGGTCGACAATTACGTACCCCCTAATAGAAATACCTACTCGTATGTGGAACCTGATCTGGCCTATAAACCAAACCCTTCGTTACCCTCTTTGGTCCAACCTCGTGGGTATAACTTTTCTTAACCACACCCAACCCCCGCGAATAGAAATAATCTTTCTTCTATTACTACTCCAGCTACCCCTACTACAAGTAAACAGGTCGTCTGTTGAAACTGTGATAAAACTGGACATATTTCACCCCAGTGCTCTCACCCACAGATCCTACACTGTTACGGATGCGGTTATAAAGGCGTGACCAGACGCGATTGCCCGCGTCAAGGTGGCCATTCTTTAAATCGTCGATAGGGTCCTTAAGCCGAGGCGACGACCCTATTCTATCTCTGTCCTCGGACCTCCCCTTTCCTGGTCTGGTGGGTCAACCCCGTTCTATGTTAGATTCTATATGTACTGCCGTCCGTGACGACGAACGTCCCTATCTTACTGTTCATATTTTTGGTATTTCCTTTATCGGTTTGTTAGATTCTGGAGGCACCCGTACAATCCTTGGTGGTCCTGGTTGGCGCCGCTTAAGTTCCTTAAACCTCTCCCTTCGTAATTATACTTCGTCCTTCTGTAGCCTGGCAGACAATTCAAAATGCGCCATATTAGGTTTCATTTCCCTCCCCATAGCTCTTCCAGACTCCGTTACTACCCTCGACATCCTTGTGATCCCCGACGTCCCTCACCAGCTTATTCTCGGCATTGATTTCTGGAAATCGGTGCAGTGTGTCCCCAACTTTCGTGATAACTTTTGGACTTTTGCTCCTCTTTCTTCCTTGACCATCACTACTTCCGCTCCGATCCATATTATTTCTGAACTCTCTTCCGACCAACAACTACTTTTAGATTCTTTAATTTCCTCCTCTTTCTCCAGACAACCTCCCGGTCTCGGATGTACTTCCTTGGTACAACACCATATCCGAACGTCCGCCGAGCCCATCAAACAACGATATTATCCTCTTTTCCCTCCTCTCCTCAAGGTTGCCCATTCAGAACTCGATGAGATGCTCCGCTTAGGCGTCGTCGAACCTTCTACTAGTCCATGGTCCAGCCCCATTGTCCTAGTTAAGAAGAAAGACGATTCCTATCGGTTCTGTGTTGATTTCCGGAAGGTCAACCAAGTCACCCAAAGAGATACCTATCCACTTCCTTATATTGCCACCATCCTTGACCGTCTCCGCGATGCTCGCTACCTTTCATCCTTAGATATCCGTTCCGCCTACTGGCAAATCCCCTTGTCCCCCAAGTCCAAACCCATTACCGCCTTCACTGTCCCTCATCGAGGTTTATTTCAATTTTGCAGAATGCCCTTCGGCCTTTATAATTCTCCTGCCACCTTCCAACGCCTTATCGATCAGGTCATCGGTTCTGACCTGGAACAGTTCTGTTTTGCATATCTCGATGACATTATTATAGCTACCTCTTCCTTCGATGAACACATCCGAGTCCTTGACTTAGTTCTTTCACGTATTTTTACTGCTGGTCTTACCTTCCGTCAGGATAAGTGTCATTTCTGTCTTCCCGAACTCCGCTATCTCGGTTACGTCGTTAACCGCGATGGTCTCCTTGTCGATCCCGACAAAGTTTCTGCTATCCTAAACATCCCTCCTCCTACCTCCGTTTCTAAGGTCCGTCGCCTAATTGGCATGGCCAGTTGGTACCGACGTTTCATTCCCAATTTTGCTACCCTTACTTCTCCCCTTTCTAATCTTACTCGTAAGAATGTTCCCTTTTCTTGGACTCCTGACTGTCAATCTGCCTTCCTCTCCCTTAAACCACATTTGGTTTCCGCTCCTATACTTTCCTGCCCTAACTTTTCCTTACCCTTCACCATTCAAACCGATGCCTCCCACTTCGGTTTGGGTGCGATCCTTAGTCAAACCTCCCCCGAAGGCGAGAAGGTCGTCAGCTATATTAGTCGTTCACTGTCCAAGCCTGAGCGCAACTTTTCAGTTACTGAAAAGGAGTGCCTGGCAGTGCTGTGGGCAATTGAGAAGTTCCGCCCTTACGTCGAAGACTCCCATTTCACTGTCATCACTGATCACCATTCCCTCCTCTGGCTCAATAAACTTCAAGGTCCTTCTGGTCGCTTAGCCCGTTGGTCTCTCCGTCTCCAACAATATGATTTCACTAAACTCCACCGCAAAGGTCAAGATCATGTTGTTCCTGATACCCTTTCCCGTTCTGTCCCGGTCCTTGAACCTATTTCTATTTCGACCATTTCCTCTCTTGAAGTAACTCTACCCACTTCTGATCCCTGGTATCACTCCATGATTCAAAAAGTCTCTGCACACCCTAGCCGTTATCCTTCTTAGTCCGTTGTCAACAACATCCTTTTCCGTAAACGAAAGACTTCTACCGCTGCCGATTCTCAGGGCGATTGAAAAATCGTCGTTCCTACAGAGCAGCGTAAACATCTGATTGTCCTTCACCACGATCCTCCCACTTGCGGTCACTGTGGTATGACCAAAACCTCTGCCCGTATCCTACAAACCTACTTCTGGCCCAGTCTCCGAGCTGACGTCGCTCGCTATATCCGACGTTGTCCGGTTTGTGCTGCTCACAAAGTTGAACAGTTGCCTCCTCCTGGTCTCTTTGCTCCTAGAGCAAAACCCTCCTATCCCTGGCAGATTATCTCCTGCGACATTGTCGGTCCCCTTCCTTGTTCCACCAAAGGTTACTCCTATGTTTGTGTAGTGGCTGACTATTTTACTAAATTTCCTCTTTTCTTTCCTTTACGCAAAGCCACTGCCCAGTCCATCACCAAAATCCTAAAAGACCAAGTCTTCCTCCTTTTTGGCGCTCCTCAATACATTATCACTGATAACGGTGTACAATTCCGCAGCCATCAGCTTACCTCTTTATGTGCCCGTTATCACACCAAAATCCTTTACACTGCTCGCTACCATCCTCAAGCCAATCCTGCGGAACGAGTTAATCGGGTCTTTAAAACCATGCTTGCCTCCTATGTACTCGACGACCAACGTCATTGGGACGTGAACCTCCTAAAAATTTTTTGCGCAATCCGCACCTCCAAACATGAAATCATAGGCTGTACTCCGTTCTTTGCTTTATTTGGTCGTGAGCATATCCTTTCCGGCGATTATTTCGGGCAGTTGTCCGAAATAAACGACATGTACATTCCTGATCCCGAACATCCTTCCCCTGATCCTGAACACTTTAAACATATCCGTTCCCACATTCTCAAAAAACTTTCTGCTGGTTATAGAAAAATTTACAGCCGCTATAATCTCCTCCGCCGTCCCGTCTCCTATCAACTAGGTGATTCCGTTTGGCGTCGTAATTTTGCTCTGTCCGATGCTTCCCGTCATTTTAACGCCAAACTTGCGCCTAAATTCGTTGGTCCTTTTCCTATATCTAAAGTTGTTTCTCCCTGGACTTATGAACTTACCGATCCTTCCGGTCACAAATCTATATGGCATGTCAAAGACCTAAATCCTGCCCACCCTGTTAATCTTAATGTCCCCGATCTAGATCTGTTGTCCTTTTGGCGACGCAAGCGCCGCAAATTTCGTCCGTAATCCACTCGTCCCCCTACGTTATACGATTACTTCAACTCATTAGCTTTATCTTTTGATATTTGACATATTTTGTAGTATTGTGTGGTGACTTTTATTTTTTTCTTCTACTCTTACCGGGTTTTCTTTAATTCCACATTCCTGTCCATTTTTTTTCCCTGACTGGTTTTCCTTGCGGTTAGTTAATGCACTGACTTCGATCACTCGTTGTATCTGCTCCTGTGGTAGTTGCTCTTTAGGCCTACTTTCTGTCCCTTAGGAATCACGACTTAGTCGACTTTTGGGTCTATTAGCAGATTACTTTTCTTATTTGGTTGTATTATACGACTTTTTTTTTTCCTCTTGGTACCACAGTTTGAAGCCTTTCGTTACTTTTCCCAGTTTTCCGTTTGTCGTTCTCTAGCTTACTTGAGGCTTGACACTTGTGTCTTATGTTGGCTATTGCTGTTGGTTTTCTTCCTCGCTACTTTTCTTTTCTTTTGGTTTCTGCGCGCGAGAAACTAATTTCTTGAGGTTGGAAACTGTGCTGTTTCTTTTCTAAAGAGACATCCGTCCTTTGACGACTTTGGCAGTGTTTATGCCTTTACACCTTGGTCCTCTTCGATTGCTACTACTTACCTATCTTTCCCTGTGGATTTCTTTACTCTTAGTTTTGTCCGACATTTTGGTCCTTTGAGCCGGAAATTTTTTTTTTTTTGTTGGTTCTGATTGGATTGGTATAGTTTTTTTGTTTTCCTTGTCGAGTCCGTTTGTTGTTAACGTCGTTTATTGCCTGCATAACCGCTTTCCGTAGTTCATCTACATTATTGTACTGGAAATTACTTCCACATACATTATCTTTTAAAGTGCCCCATAAATAAAAATCCAGGGTGTTAAGTCTGCTAATCTAGGCGGCCATTTTACAGGTGTGTGGGTCGTGATTACCCTGTCATCAAAACGGTTACTTAAGTAGGTGATAACATCTCTAGCGTTGTGTGGAGGTGCGCCATTTTGTTGATACCAAATTTGATTATTTTGTGCCAAAGGTAGGTCGTCTAATATATCTTCTAAAGATGTTTGTCATAGGGATGGCCACGGGCCCGGGCTTTGGCCCGGCCCGGCCCGAAGCCCGGCCCGAATATCAAGCCGGGCTTCGGGCCGGGCCGGTCAATTTTTTTTCGGGCCTAAGCCGGGCCAAGCACGTGTCGGGCCCGGGCGGGCCGGGCCAGACTGCTCAAGCTTTTCAAGCTTTTCGGGCTATTCGGGCCGGCCCGAAGTTTATATAACGAAATATACAATTTATTGATTTAGTAAATAATTTCATTTAATGATTTCTTTAGGTGCCTCTTAATCAAAATTATAATTAACCCTCTTCTTTATATCACCCAGGTACAGTTACACACATATTGGTAAGTGTGTCATAATGGAAATAAATCGAAAACGAAAATGATTTGATTTAAACCGATTTGTGAATTTCGATTTTTTTTCGTTAAGTAATATTCACTTCTTTCCACTTTTCAAGAACTTTGAAATAGAAATTGTCCGTGTTATATTTAATTAATTTGAAGGAGTATTGCAACGTATGTTAATTGAGCTGGTTTATTGTATTATACTTATTAATTAACTTATTATTGTGGTCTCGCACTAAAGATTATTTATGAATAAATCGAAACCACTCTGTATATGTAAAAATATTTAAAACTGCCCGATTACAAAAAGCCAACTTAATTAGATTTAATTATTTGAATGTATCTTTTGTTGAAAACCATACCGAATACAATGCAATTAGCTTTTTATAGCTTTAAATAACAAATGGATATAGAAAATTAAAATGTAAATACTAAATAATATTCTATGTTGCGGCATTTTTTTTCATAATAATTAAAATTTCCAGTAAAGCATGCGACAAAAAAATATTCATAGACAACAAAGTAATGTCTACCTGATACGAGAGACTTGAATAGTCAGTTGTCTGAACGGACGGTAGCGCATTCTTGAAATGTAGACCTATACACAAGCAATCTGTAAAATGGAAATTGGCAACGTTCTTTGTTTAGAATATGAGGAAACAATATTAAATCAAATTTTGAATACCGTCCTTGAAATATTTTACTATATACTAGTAGTAGTACATGAATTCTAAAATGCATTTTGTTACTTAAGATTGAAGTTTGACGCAAACCACCTTCTATTTTGGATTGCCTTTGCAAGTGTGCATCATCTCCAAATACCTTTGAGATTCTTCGAGGTTAAAATGATACTATAAACTATAATTTATTAAGGTTGATATATTCAACTTTTGTAGAAAAACATAATAATAGTAAAGAAGTATTTTTATACATTACATGTGATTTTCCAATGCTCCACCCGAAGGTACTACATTGGCCAGGAAGCGAGTTTTTTTTTTACCTGGAAAATTTTGAATTTTGCCGAACCCTTGCTGTTCCAAGCAAGGTAGGGATCTTTAACGTGCGTGACAACACTCACACACGGGACCTCCATTTTACCTCTCATCCGAACGAGGGTGTATTTTTGAGAAAAATGCTCGCCTAACATTTTTCAAGCGGACCGTGTCGGGATTTGAACCCGGGACCTTGGGCGTAGTAGTCACACACATACCACTACGCCACGGAGCCGCCTAGTATTTTTATACAACTGAAAATACATATATTAACAAACGATACGTTCCATTTAGATGTTGAAAAATATATACATCACTTAAGGTTTTAGTTACATTCTGGCCCGAATCGGCCCGGCCCGGCCCGAATCCCGGCCCGTAATTCAAGCCGGGCCTCAAGCCGGGCCGATGCGTTTTGGTTCGGGCCGGGCCGTCGGGCCGGGCCGGAGCAAATTATTTCGGGCCGGGTCGGGCCGCATCTAAAAGCCCGGCCCGGCTCGGCCCGAATCCATCTTTGTCAGTGTCAACACCTCATCTGCAATGTCTCCTTTTATGTTTCGAGTAGGTTTTTTTAAACATCCATAATGCTGCATATTTGTGTCCAATCTTTGAAAGATTTTAATGTTTGGCTGTCTTTTTTCGGGAAAGTTTGTTAAGTATGTTTCGGCAGCAAGGCGACTGTTCTTATTACATTTTATGTATGTACAAAACATATGATATTGTTCGCTTGTTGAAAAATTTGCCATTTGAATATTTTATAGAATAAGTATATCACAACTAATAACTGGGAAAGAGAATACACAAATGCCAATTATTAGTACAACAGATACACTAATTCAACATGACAGTTTGTTATAATTTCATTTGTTTAAGAGAAATCTGATGATGCCTACTTAATAAAAAATTAAAATTATTATTTTCAGTAAATTTTTTCATTTAAACATATGTTGTGATACATCGTTTAAAAGAGAAAAAAATATGCTACCTAACCATCTAAAAATCCAATATGGCGTCCATTTAAAGTATGAAAGTTGATGCTAATATCTCGATAACCGCCATCTTGAATTTAATTTTAATATCACTTTTAAGTGCACACAATTGAACTAAGTAACTTTTATAAGAAACCTTTTTTCGTATCTTTTATTATAACAAAAATATTCGGCTTCGAAGAAATTGGCAGTTTTCAGTTTTTTTTAAATAATTTCTAAACCGTTTGGAATTTAGAATGTATCTATGCGGAATTTAAATAAGCTATCCAAATGACACAACTTTGCCCATTTAAGCAGATCTCTATTATTAATAATAAGAAAGATACCCATGCTATTCTACTCAATTTGGGACACCCTGTATATGATATCGTTCTACATACGTGTCTCGCATGCTAGTGCATTTAAATTTATTATCGGATCGACACATTGGAGCACCGCCAAAAATTGCTCTTTATCAGTTTTAAAAAATTCTTTTACTCATTTCACGTGCATTCGTTCAAATTTTTTAAGCTTTATCCAGTAGAATTTGTGCTAAACACATTGTTGAAAATATTTTCGTATTCGTACTATGTGGGTTCTGTTATTAATATACTTGTGCCACTGTGCGGTATTAAATATAAACCAAATATAACTTACCAAATACCGCATTTTCAAGCTTGACTTATGAACAGAATCAACAATTGTAGGAATGAAAAATTAGTTTAAGAAATTTAGTGTCTGAAGGAAAATAGATGCATTAGCAATGCTATCGTGTGAGAAAATGATTCTGTTAAGAATTTCTAACAACCACATAATTGATTTATTTGCGACAAAAAAAACCCATCGAATGGAGTTGTTACGCTCCCTTCCTGTCAGCGTACTCAAATTACATCGTTCTTTGGATCGCCGTTTGTATAAATTGAATACTTCAGAATAGTTTCAGATTTGTATGCAATTTAACTCGTGTGTATTAATTTAAAGGTAGATTAATTGAAGACTGATTTTGATTAATAAATAATTTGCAAGAAATGAATTTTAAATTGAATTATTCGTGAATTACTTTCCAACTTATTGAAAATTATAAACAGCTTGTAATTAATTATTAGATATAATTGCTGCATTTACTTTTTGGATGTTCAAATAGTTGTTACGCTCCCTCTTTGTCAGCGTACTTAAATTGCATCGTTTTTTGGCTCGCCGTTCGTAAAAAATTTTGTTCCTTATGTTATTATCCAAGTCTATATAATAGACGATCAGAGGTTATGGGTAACAACTATTTTATGTAAACAGATTTGCAGCAGTAGGCATAAAGTGGATCAATAATACTCCTTTACGATCCCAGACCACAGTCACCATGATTTTGCGGACAGATTTAAACATTTTCGGCTTATGCGAACTTGAGTGGCGCCATTCACGTGTTGCTCTTTTTTTCAAGAGTGAAATGCAACACTCACGTTTTGTCGCCTGAAACTATGGAGTACAACAATTACTCCCTATTGTTGTCGTATTGTTGAAGAAACTGAAGGCGCAATAAAACGCGTTGGTGCCTTTTGACATCTGTAAGCATCTTTAGAACCCACCCCGCGCACACCATGTGATACTCCAGTTTTATGAATAAAATTTTGTCGGTTGAACTCTCGGGAATTTGAATAGCCATCTCATGGATGGTAATTTTCCCATTTTGGAGCAGTAGTCTCTCGACCTTTTCGACAGGTCTCATCGGAAATTGACGGCATTCCACTTAGGTCTTCGTCATGAATATCCGTGCGACCACCCGAAACTCCCTAAATCATTTACAGACGTGCTGTATGATTATACACTCTCTACCATGAATTGCACACAACCGACGGTGAATGTTTATAGGTGAACATTTTTGGCGTTCAAAAAATGGAAAACTGCGCGAATTTCACATCTGGCGGTGACGGCGATCGGAACATACATCGCGAACAGCTCTCAGGTTAACACTGTGCGACGTAGCTTAACGGCGATGGTGAGGATTGAGACTGAGGAGATGTTGTGCACAGCAGTGTTGGCGAATTTCACCTAAAACTTATGCTTGCTGAGCTATCGCTTTGAAAACTTTTTTTTTAAAAAGATCTTCGTATATGATATGGGTTACAAAACGTCGACTCGCAGTAAGATTATCAAACAAACTATTTCAATTCTGTAAAATGAAGCAAATTTATAAAAAATTAGGTAAATGGTACATCTGTTATACTCTATTAAAATCTTTAAAAATTATACCCTAGGAATCAAACCTGACAGAATTGACCTACATAGAATTAATTTTTTAATTTACTCGCGATTGTATGGTTTTTATTCCATGCAACTATAAATTCTGTTTCACAAAATTTAGACTAACATTAAAGAGAGTTAGCATGCTAATATACTATTAATATAAATATAAAGTGAGGTTATAAGGGTTAGGTATATAGTAATTCAGGGATTATAACTTGAGTACCTAATTTCAATAAGTATGAATAGATTATTTAATTTAATACGTAGGGAGAAGATTTATCTTATATTAAATATCATCTAAATTATATATTTTAGCCAAACTAATACGCCATTTATGAAATTTTTACATTTGTATAACAGAGCTTTGGACAAAGATATTAAAATAATCAAGGCATTTCAAACATTTATTTAGAGATGTAACTCGTGCTTTACGTATAACAACAAAGCAAAAATTAAGTAGTATTAAAAGATTTGTATTTCATTTATTAATTATTAATATGTCGAATATGTATATGCATATTCTATTCAACGTCATATTTTGAACTGAAACCATTATCAGTTACGTTGATAACAAACATATGTAATTGTTCTATTGTTCTTCTCGAGTGTACCGCTCATTTATGAGGTCTCTTGCACGTCGCACTCAATTTTTCCATAATTCTACAGAACATTTTTAGTGCCTCGTTCCACATTACATTAACATCGGTGTAACCATCACGTCCTATGTGTTGGTCGTAATATCTTTTAGCGTGAGCCCAAATAATCTCATTTGCATTAAACCTACAATGACAAGGCCTTAGTTGTAGAACCTCATTATCTTACATTTGATTTTCCAATGCTGCACCCGAAGGTACTACATTGGCCAGAAAACGAGTTTATTTTACCTGGAAATTTTGAATTTTGCCAAATCCTTGCTGTTGCAAGCACGGTAGGGATCGTTAACGTACGTGACAACACCCACACACGGGACCTCTATTTTACCACTCATCCGAACGAGGACGTATTTTTGTGAAAAATGCTCGCCTAACATTTTTCAAGCGGACTGTGTCGGGATTTGAACCCGAGGCCTTAGGCACAGTAGTCACCTGCATACCAACTACTCCAGGGAGCCACCTAGAGAACCTCATGATTTTACATATGAAGGTACTACATTGGCCAGGAAGGGAATTTTTTTTTTACTTGGAAAATTTGGAATTTTGCCGAACCCTTGCTGTTTCAAGCTAGGTGGGGATCTTTAACGTGCGTGACAACACTCACAAACGGGACCTCCATTTTACCTCTCATCCGAACGAGGATGTATTTTTGTGAAAAATGCTCGCCTAACATTTTTCAAGCGGACCGTGTCGGGATTTGAACCCGGGACCTTGGGCGTGAACCTCATGACCTTACATGTGATTTTCCTATGCTCCACCCGAAGGTACTACATTGGTCAGGAAGCGAGTTTTCTTTTACCTGGAAAATTTGGAATTTGGCCGAACCCTTGCTGTTTCAAGCAAGGTAGGGACCTTTAACGTGCGTGACAACACTCACAAACGAGACCTCCATTTTACCTCTCATCCGAACGAGGATGTATTTTTGTGAAAAATGCTCGCCTAACATTTTTCAAGCGGAGAGTGTCGGGATTCGAACCCGGGACCGTGCATTTATATTTCAATGCTCCACCAGAAAATACTACATTGGTTAGAAGGCAAGTTTTTTTTTGTACCCTGGAAATTTAGAATTTTGCCGAACCCTTGCCGTTCCAGGCAAGGTAGGGATCTTTAACGTGCGTGACAACACTCACACACGGGACCTCCATTTAACCTCTCATCCGAACGAGGGCGTAATTTTTGTGAAAAATGCTCACCTGCCATTTTTCAAGCAGTCGGCCGTGTCGGGATTCGAACCCGTGACCTTGGGATCCGTAGTTTTACGCTTACTACATTGATCCACGGCGACGCCATGAACCTCATGACCACGACTTTGCAGTCGCTCAGCAATTAACATAACGTTTACTCTTTGTTTGTACCGTTGAAGAACTAGTAATTCCAATTTCAATGTGGACCCATAATAGTTTACATTCTTGTCTTTTATTCTTTGCATAATATCAACTTTCATCCAGGATGATATTGAAATATTTTCAAACACAGTATATTGGTACCAAGAATTATCCATCGCCATTAGGAAGCGCTGCTTTAAACTGTTTACGAGTTGTTCATTTACCTACCTTACTGTAAAAGTTTTCTGTATGTGACCTGGGTGCAAATAATCATCAGGCATTTTCAATAAAATCCTTATCACAGGTACAACTGTAAATCATTTTCCATCAAAGCCATTGGATTTTCGCACACTTTTATGATCATAGTCTTGTCATGATTTTCTTCCATTTCCACTAGAGAACGAACACTCACGTTTCATCCAAAAAGACCACCTGCCGTTTAGTATTTGAGAACGTGTTGTCTCGATATTTCTTTATAATTTATAGTCTTGAGCTAGAAAAGATAGGTCTTTCCAATAAAACACTATTATTCCTATCTTTTTATACTTAAAGCCAATTTCGTGTAGTGTGCGATAGAGGCTACTTTAACTGGATATGATATGTTTCTCACAAAGTTCACTATTCAGCACTTTCACACTAACATGTTTTTCTAGACAAACAAAACTAAAAATCGTTAACATATTTTGTACACAATGATTCCAGTTGCTTATGCTGTGCATACCTACATGTCATATAACGTATTTCTTATACTTATTTTAAAAGAATCTTCTGGATTTGCTATACTGTAAAGCGTAATATTTCCAACACTACGAACACGGATTTGCAAGGCATTAGCAACTCTCTAAAAATATCCGCTGTGAAACTGATAAATTCCAAAATATTTACAAACTTTACCTCTTTTACGGCATTTAGAGAACTTAGCAGACAACCGTATTCTTTTTTAAATTAAAAATAGTCTAAGAGGTTCAACACAAGCTGCTGGTGTTGGAACATAAAGACCTTCCTATAGTCGCATATTAAACAAAATGTATTTCTGAACAGAATTGCTTTTTAACAAATCGATAATAAATTATGAAAACAAGAAAATTGAGGTAAACAGTAAACTAAAGTTAGCTCATCTTATATTAAAAGTGGCATATATTCAGAAACGACCCCATTAAATCTAAAGACTTCTATTAACGTAACTGTTACGACGAAAGGATATACGGCAGCTTACTGTTCTCCATCTTTGTTTATTATAAATTCTACGGCGTATGTCGTTACTAAACTACTTTACGCGAAACACGTGCTAGTTTTTTTTTTTATTTTTTTGCATTTTACTTACGCCAATTCTATACGCTGAAGTATATCCATAACTAAATTGTAAATATTGACATGAATCCTTTCTGTCATGATTTCTACCTTAAGTAAATATAACAATTGACGTTAGAATTCTGACTAACCTTCCGTGGTAGTAATATGCTTTTGTAGTACAATGGCTGAAGTTTATGAATATGAAACAAATTTTATTTAAACTACCAGAAAGCAGAAGCTATTCAAGTTTTTTTAAAGATTGTTACAGATATTCGCAATTGGAGCTCTCTTAAAAAATATTTAATATTGCATTATTATTACATTAGAATCTATTCATAATTTTAGCGTTAATGAAAAACTTCCCAAGGCACAGAAAAGTTATCGATAGCAATATTAATACGATTCTTTAAATATGCGCAAGTATATAATCAAATGTAATTGCATAATTCATATAGACAATAATAGCAAAGTAGTTGTAGTAGAAAGCAGTAACGTAGTACCAATAAAAGTCCAAATGAAAAATAAAATCTAAGAATATTTTAAAATAAAGCTAGAAATATTTTTGTGTAGTTTTATATCTGCCGCCATATTGATTGGGTAATTGGCAAATTGTTTTAGTCTCGTACATAGAAAATCATGGTCGAAAACGTAGAGTCAGGGTTTTACTAGCAATTCTATTTTATCTATATATATATATATATATATATATATATATATATATATATATATATATATATATATATATATATATATATAATATACATATAATTTAAATCTTTTCTAACGCATTATCAAAAATCATTGGAAACGTAGTCTTTCTTCTTGTAGTGGAGGTAAGAGTAGATCGCGACTACGCGCTCGAAAAAAGAGTAAGCACTGCATTCTCCTTGTCTCAGTACTAATAGAAATCGCATGCGCTTTAACCCAGCAATGTTCAAAGTAGCAAATAAAGCCACAATGGACGAATGCCATTTCGTTTTTGATAGTGTTATATGAAACGCAAAGTCCATCAACAACGGCACACCTGAATCTTTTTTCATTGTGCTAAGTGCATATCTCTGGTTTTGCAGTTTTCCTTGTTTTAATATATATATATATATATATATATATATATATATATATATATATATATATATATGTATAACAAGACAAGTTATTTGCAGTCCGCAATAAAGAATTTGTGTAGAACACAATGAAAAATAAGATGCATCTGTAAATAAATCCTTATGAAAATAACCAGAGCTTATTTACGATACAAATCGAGCTAATAGTTGCGTAGTCATTAACAAAACAATAGCATTGTTATTTCACAAGGAGAGTAAACATCTACTTACCGGTTTCAGCTTCTTTAGGATTCATCAGAGCAGATTAGTTTCCAACAACCCTGTGAAATAATCGAAGCTATTATACTGATATAATTTCGAAAGAATCTTTGTACTATGGCAAAAGTGAATAATAACGTCATCAAGTGGTAAAACACCAACACTACTAAGCGTGAAAGTACAAAAATTGATTAGAAACTACGTCTTCGTTCTATAGATGGCTATACAAGAATGTCTGGCCTTTGAGATTTGCGGAATGTTAGAGCAAAATTTATTTGCAAAATAACAAACCTCGTTATTAATAACTTGTCTTATTATTATTATGATTTGCCTATGGGACAAAAAACGAGTGTCGCCACGAGAAGATTTGTTATTTTGCAAATAAATTTTGCTCTAACATTCCGCAAATCTCAAAGGCCAGACATACTTGTATAGCCATCTATAGAACAAAGATGTAGTTTTGGATAAATTTTTGTACTTTCACGCTTAGTAGTGTTGGTGTTTTACCACCTGATGGCCTTATTATTTACTTTTGCCATAGTACAAAGATTCAGTATAATAGCTTCGATTACTTCACAGGGTTGTTGGAAACTAATCTGTTCTAACGAAGCTTAAAGAAAAATAAAATCTCGAAAACTTGAGTTGAAAAAAAGAGAGTAAACTTTCTTAATTGCTGCAATCCCCAATAAATTGAATTATTTTAAATTAATATTCAGCAAATAAAACGTGAAGATTATATATATATATATATATATATATATATATATAAATATAAGCTCCACTCTTAGTCAATGAACTGGTCTAATATTTTATGTTTTTTTAAATTAGTTTTATTGATGAACAATTGGGATAATGTAGTCCAAATCAAAACGCATTGTTGTATTTAGCACAACATTTAATTAAGATCTTACGTTTCGGCAAAGGTTTTGCCTTTTTCAAAGATATTAAAAGTTGTTAGTGCAAAAATACATATTTTGGTGGTGTTTAACTATGTATATGTATTTCTGCACTAACAACTTTTAATATTTTTAAAAGGCAAAAACCTTTGCCGAAACGTAAGATCTTAATTATATGTTGTGCTAAATACAATATTGCGTGGACTACATTATCCCAATTTTTCATCAATAAAACTAATTTAAAAACATATATATATATATATATATATATATATATATATATATATATATATATATATATACATTTATTTTACCGCTAATACAGGCCCGAAATGCTATACACATCCGACGTTATTAAAGCCAACGCGACGTTACCAGACCCGGGTCTGGGTCTGACAAGGTTTTGGTGTATTTCTCCATTCCTTGACCCCTATAACCCTATAAGCACATTTTTACTATTATATGATCGGGAATGAAAAGTCGGTTTAACATACCGTTATATACAAATTTAGTTCACGTAAAGCTAGTGCAGAGAGCGTTCAAGTCACTTGATATACAGACGATGGTTCTCAGTATCTTCAACCGACGTTCTCAGCTCCTCCAACCGGCAACCATGCGTTCGCTTATTGTGATCGGTGATGTAGCCTTACTGGAATGTTTACAGCAAGAACAGATGTCAGGTAACGATGTAAGCATTTTTAGTAGGTTCACTATAGTTTATTAAAATTTTTGCACAACTTTAAGATACATTTGTTTATACAAATTATTTTGCACTTAGGATATAAATCATTATAACCTTCAACAAGTTTTCTGAGGGCTAAAGCTCTGCACGTAAATCGAATAATCGGTCGGTTCGTTTCTGGCTTTAAATTATAATGGGATGTCAAAAAGTATAATAAGGAGGATCTTCTAAAGCAGTGTAAAAAATCTAAATCGGGCAAAGTTCGAAATTTGTGTAGGCAAGAATTATTTTTTAAGTTGATTAAATTAGCAAAGTTGAGCACAAATTTACGCGTAGTGCAATGCCCTTCTAAAAACACACCTAGATCCTCAACTTTTTTTAGATAATTGATAAAAGCTTAAGCTGACCATTGCTTTCAAATTTTAATAGCTCTTTAACGGTATAATCTATATGGAAAATAGAAACTGTTTGAAATGTAAATTTTTACCTAAAATTCAGTAATACCTATTAAATACATATCAAAATTTTAATATGGCGGGGGTTTTCAAGTTGCAAACATAACCTCACTTATTTCTAAAGTAAACATTAGTCTAATATGACCCAAAAGCAAAACAACCTAAATAATTCTAAGATTTTTTGCAGATATTGCTTTAAAATTTTCATTAGTTATATTGGTAGAGGATTTCTTCTTTTTATTATTAAACGGTTTTATATAACTTGCAACGTACCTTTCACCCACTTTCTGGTATCCGATCAGGCTGATATTTTGCACACGGCTTTGGTTCGATTAGCAATATATTTTGATACCGTTCTAAATTCATTACAATCCCCTTGATATGAATATCAAATAAACGGGATCAACAAGTAGCGCACGATAATGCACGTAACGTCACTCTAAATTCAATATAGTGGACTACTCAAAATGGTGAATTATCTTTGTCTTTACAACGCAATTGACATAGGTATCAAATAAAAAAGTTCGACTAGCAGAACACGATAATATACAGAACATTATTCTAAATTCAATATGGTGGAAGACCCAAGTTGGCAAATTATCTTTATCTTTACAATTTTTTGACATGGGTATCAAATAAAATGGTTCAACTAGTTAATAAAATAAAATAAAAACGGTATTAAATATAACATATTGCATTGTCATCAGAACGAAAGCCGTGTCCCAAATTTCAGTTCGATTGGATACCAGAAAGTGTGGGCATCTGGTTTGCTATCCGGGCGAGCTTAAATTTGGGACAGCCTTATTTCTGATGACAATGCAATATAGTATATTTAATAGCGTTCTAAATCCAATATGGCGGCAGACACCCTAAGATAGGGGATTACGTATCTCTTTTCAACCAATTTGACATGGGTATCAAATGAAGAGGTTTGCAGGGCATGATAAGATACGTGGCGTTCAATTTAAATACAATATGACAGACGCTTCAAGATGGCAGACTCTTCTTTTTATAACCCAATTGACATGGGTATCAAATAAAAAAGTTCAACGCATAGAACACGATAATCTACGTGTTGTCATTTCAAAATTCACTAAGGCGGACTCCAAAAGACGTTGGATTACCTTTGTCTTTACAATCCCTAGAACACTGCAATCTATGTAGTTATTTCACATCCAGTATGGCGAACGCCTTAAAGTTGCGAATCAGCTTTATCTTTACAATCTTCTTGGCATATGTATCAAATAAAAGGGTTCGGCGAGTAGAGCACAATAAGCTCGTTGCTTCGTTGTAAATCCAATGTGCAAACGCCCCGAAATGGCGGATTACCAATATTCAACGACATCAACTTTAAATTTTTTATATACCCTGAGTTTGGATAGCGAAACATTTTGAAGAAGCTGATCTGATGCTCTAATCTGGATACTCTGGTACATTGCGATATAGATATGTTTAGTTTAGTTTTCCAGGTAAACGTGATGTTAAGGGACAAAAATTCTAATACTACAATTGAACTAAAAGCAAAATGAAACAGTATATTCAGTGAAATTTATAGCTCAAAATATAGCTACAAGGAAATATGGAATATATATTTTAAAAGCTGTAGCTCTCAACAGTAATACTACTTTAAAACTTCTATCTGAAATATGGTCTTAAGTTTTTAAAATACATATTTTATATTTTTTTGTAGTTATTCTTTAAAGTTCACTGAACATTCGTTTTTACTTTTCAGTTCAAATGCATTTAAATAAAAACTTGTTTCCAAAAATGTTTTGTACAAATATTTTGTTAGACTTATCGTTAAGCGTTTGCCTAAAAAAGTTCATTCTAGTTTGGCTATAGAACAATTTGATTAATATAATTATAATATGCAGTTTATTGCCATATCTGTATATAATTTTAAATCATTAATAAATAACAAAGGGTTCACTTTTAATTGTTTGCGTTTGATGTCAAGTCTACAGCCATTTTCAAAAAAGTTTGGTAAATGAGAGACTGGGTTTAGTGCAAAACAAAACTGTATCCGGATCAACGAATCCCCTTGAAAATATTCCTCAGTTTATATGAATGGTTCCAGGTATTTGTTACCAACAAAAAGTTGTGTTTCCGATATTTCCATTATTTGTTGTAGTAGTAATATTATCTTGGGTCAAAGTTTATACACTTTCAGAATTTGTATGAACCAATCGACTGGGCCCGAATCAAATGGTTTACTGTAATCTACATACGCTGTATATAGGTTGAGATTTTGTGTCTTGCCTTACACATTAGTTATAATACTGCATCAATGATTAGTTGTTCTTTCAATCGATGCTAGTTTGTTTACAACCATTTTGTACTATATCTATTAATATGTTTGCCTCAGAGTATCAGTAAATTTTACCGCCAAGGACAGGTGCAGCGTTGTAAATAATGTATAAATAGTTGAATGCATGGTTGTATGGGGGGGTATCCTGGGGTTCCAAACCCTTCCCGATTCCATAAAAGTACTTTTTCTTGTTTCTTAAAAAAAGTATAAATGTGACAGTCGACAAACCAATGACACCATTTTTAAATAAATTATAAGGTGCTGTTAAATTATTTGATAAAGATACAGGTTCTGATTACGGAATTTCTTAAAATTTTAAAGTTAATAAAGCATGCGTGAATACATAGTAATTAAGTATAATTTGTTTGCATAACATTTTAGAGAAAACGCGAGGCCTGAGGAAACTAATATTCTAGAGGCCCTTCAAAATTTAAAATAGAATGTGTACAACAAAATAAAATCAACGGTGTTTAATATTCTTTGGATCATTTGATTTAATTATTTACAGCAACTTTGAGCGCTAATTATTTCAAAATAGTATAAAATACGCGCTATCAGGTTATTAATGAGGTATCTTGCTAGTGCATGTAGTCGTTTACACAACAAACGTGTTGTCAGTCAAACACATAATACATATTAAAATATCATTATCAATAAGTTATAAAAGTCACATGAACTGGTCAGTTGGTGGATGATAGGTATTTATGTATAATATATTTCATTCTTAGCAAACATTTTACAATAGTGTTCCTAATTCAATGCTTTTACTTAAATCTTCAAAGGCTTTAAAAATACACATTTTTTGAATACATTTGTCGACTATATTCAAACCTTATTACTCGATTCTAAAAAGACTATGTAAGATTAGTTTTAGTTTAGTAGTTCTTTCTTTTTTGCATTGTGTCATTTATGATTTATGGCGTGTTGTTGAAGTTTCATGTATATTTCAAGTTCCGGGTATTTAGGTGAAATATTATGCTGTAATTATTGTTACTAAATTACTAAGAAAATGTTTGTTAGTCCCGATATTTTAAAAAGCAAATGCTTCCTTTGCTTAATAAAAGCGCAGCGCAACAAAATCGAGGGTTATTTATTGTTTTAATTATTGTAGCTGAGGGTGTCAGTGGGCAATAAGCACAGCTAAAATTTGTCGAATTTTTGTATCTTTCTCGTGCATTTTGGTCTCAAAACCTAATGGCAAGTTTATACTTTAGAGTAAGGTTCAAACTGTTTCAAAAGCACAAATTAATTAAGACATAAGTTATGTTCTTTTTGGTTCCCTTACAAAAATGTGTCATGTTTAAATGACTATATATTATGACTATATGACTATATATTAAACACGGTAAGAAATTATTTTAGGCTGGTACTTAGTTTCTAGATAACACACACCTTCAGGAAATAAAAATTTAAAGTTTTAAAAACAATATTTGAATAGATTTCCTTGACTAACTTATACAGGATAGCGTTGTAAATGCTGTGTGTTCTTTTCAAGCCGTAGTAAAAAAAAACCCTTTTTGAAATTATAATAATGCGGTATAAATATTTAAGGACCATGAAAAATTAATATACCATATCAAAATCGCTGTTGATGCTGATAATTTTTGTAAAGCCTATACTAAATCACAAGATGATGTAGTATCAAATTAAAAAAAAACTATAGCAGGCAGGCAGCGCCAAATCGCCAGAAAGTACAGCCTGCTATAGCAACTATAATTCTTTTTCTGCGACAAAAATTTTCTTGCGTGGAACTTCAGACTGTAGATCAAAAGATCTTAATTTTATTGTTACACAAAGAGGGTGCAATTCGGGCCTTTCTGCGTTATCGTATTAGTGCTAATGATGCAGTGTTACTAAAACATTTGCAAAATTCTACACGTAATGCAATATACCATAGCGCTCAAATACAAAATTGCATAATATCGTTACGTGGAATATAATTCAGAAAAGCTCGTAAAACACATCAATAACTCTAAAGGATTTTCTGTTTCAACCGATGGAGCTTTTGATGTTTCGGGAACAGCACAATTATCACTTCGCGTGCCATATTTGGATAAAAATCCATCAATATGAGAAGATTTTATGGAAATTGTTTCAGTAAAAGAAACGACGGGTGAATATTTGGCTGTGGTTATAATTGATTGGTTGAAAACTTTAAGAATCAAAATAAATTATCTTGCTGGACAAGGCTACGATGGAGCGGCGGTCATGTGTAGCAGTTTAAAAGGAGTAGATTCTATTATTGAAAGAGTAGCGAGAGTCCTATATGTGCATTATAATGCTTATGCATTAAATTTGGCAACAGCTCAGTCTTGTAAAAATCAATATATTAGTAATTGTATAAGAGCAGCTAAGTCCGCCGGAAACGTTTTTAAAAATTCGCCTAAAAGAATAGAAATTATAAAAACAAATACAGCAAAATATTTGTCAAATTCTAAACGGCAAAACCTTACCGCTATGTGTACAACCAGGTGAGTTGAAAGCCGTAACGGCTTTTTGCGTTTTAAATAAATAGATTAACTGCTCGTGGACTCGTTTGAACCGAAGCGTCAAATCTTGAAGTTTCTTCAAGGGCTACGCAACATTTAAAGTGCATAATCACGGGAGAATTTGTCGTCGATATAGATGTTTCTGACTATATATTTTCACACACAATAACCCTCCGTAAACTTTTGATAACAGCGGAATGCAATTTATCTGCCGCGCTCACCTATATTGAGAATATAAAAAAACTATAGTAACATCTAGTACAAAACAAAACAAAAACGGAGTAAAGGTAGTTCCTTCGAGTCCAGAACATTATTACAAAATATCAGTCGTAATCCCTTTTTTGACGATCTTTTAACATAGTTGGATTCACGGATTTTAAATCATAGAATGTTATTAAAGCTTTAGATTGCATTTTGCTTAAGCAATGTGTAAACTTAGACTTTAATGATGCTATTGTGGAACAGTTAAAAATATATAAACAATTATTTTATAAAGATACTTTACTTAGTGAACTAAATATTTGGAAGACAAAGTGCAAAGAGGTGCAGACTAAGATGGAAACACCAAATACAAAACATTCAAACTAATAAGAAAGAATTTTAGAGATATAAAACCATATAGCAAAAATATAAGGGACGCAGAAGGAAACGCCATTATAGAAAATGTACAAAAAGTGGTTAGATGGCAAAAATATATATATAGGGAATTTATATGCAGGAAAGGAATTAACAGGAATCAGACATTGAAAAAGATGACTTGAGACATTCTATACTTAGAGATGACTTTGAATTAGCATTAAAGGGTCTGAAAAATGGCAAGGCGCCGGGTACAGATAAGGTGCAAGCAGAAACTCTAAAAGCTGCTGGACAAGCAGTAACAGAACGTCTTGTCCTAATTGTAAGCTATATGTATGAGACAGGCGAGATAGCCAAAGATTTCAAACGTAACATCATAGTCACTATACCAAAAAAAGGGAGGCTTGGATAGATTAAAAAATTTCCGAACAATAAGTTTGACAGTACACGTGTCAAAATTTACTAAAATTGTACAAAGAAGAATGGAAAAACGCGCTGAAGAAATACCAGGAGAAAAACAATTTGGGTTTAGACGAAATAGGGGAACACGGTGGCTATTTTTACTCTCAGGGTGATCATGGAGATAACAACAGATAAAAGTGAAAGCATGTATACAGGGTTTGTAGATGTGGAAAAGCATTCGACAATGTAAAATGGAAAAAAATGTTCGAAATACTCAAAAAGATTAAATTTAGCTTCACTAATAGACGGATAAATAAATATTGAAAATATGTTGTAAAATCTGTCGTTTATATATTTCAAGTATCACAAATGAAATATTTATAAAATATTTGGAGGTATCAGAGAACTTGAAGAAGAGCTATTATTAGCAATAACTCGCAATAAATTTCCTATACATAATTTGCAAAATAATACAAATTATTAATTAATATCGTAATATAAACAAAACAAATTAAAACACTACATCATCATCATCATCTACAACACAACCTACACCTATACAGAAAACTTACATACGTACATATTAATTTTTAACAAATTCACAGGCACTTGTAGATACAAAAATAGTCAGTTTCTGACTACTCCTAACTTGTAAACAAAAAACAAATATTCTTAAAGAAATAAGACAATGAATTACAAATTCACCTCAAAACTTTTTTAATGCAACACAATGCGGCGGTTTTATGTAATGCATCAAATTCATTTATTGCGCTATCTAATATCTAGTTTTTTAACTATGGACCCTTCAATATTAATTATTGCTAAATATTCTAGTCGATCGTTTGTCATTCTATTCGTAAATACGAAACAAGAAAAGGTACGTTCGCAAGCAGCACTTGACACAGGGATTTTAACAACAATTACTGTAATTTTAAACGTTTCATTGAAAACAATTTTATATGCTTTAAACATGTCAATAAAATTAAAAATTGTTTTTATTATAAATTTGTTTTGCGCTTTGTATAATTTTAGTGTGTTTGGTAAAATTTTCAGTTCAGCTTCCAACGATTCCAAATATATTTTGTAGTGTTTGGCCATCGGCAGCAAATGCTCATCATCATTAGGTCTTCAGTTCTGGAACTGGTTAGACGCGTACCATCATTGTTTCCAATTCTGAACTAACCTACAGATTTTCCTGTAATTTGCAGAGTCTCCATCTATCACAATCTGATCTAGGTCTACATCTACTTCTTTTTCCTATCTCTGCTTGTAATATATCCCATACTATTCCCCAAAATGCCATAGAACGTATTCTGCCCTTCTATTTCTTTTATCCTTTTCGCCAGATATTCTTGTTCCCCTACTATTTTCTATAACCTATTTGTTATTATCTTTGTCTGTCCATGCTATCATTCTCATACATCTGAAGCACAGCATTTCAAAAGGCTGCTACCGTTTTTCTGTCTGCGTTTCAGACTTCCCGTATTTTATAGGCATACTGCGCTGTGCTCCACACATATGCTTTCAACAATTTTCTTCTTGTTCTATGTTTGTTGTCTTTTCTCATAGGCGCTGTTCTTTCTTGTTAGATGCAGTTCGGTCACCTTCTATTGTTTTACAATTATATACCCTATTTCTCCGACCTTCAGTGGATGTGAAGGGAGGTAAGCAGCCTATGGCTGCCAAGTTCTCCCAATACTTAACCATTTACCGATTTGATATATTTTCCAATATATCTTTTCGCACAGTCAACATTAGTTGCAGATATTTCGCAACAAACAACTAGTTGCTTATACTAATCATCAGATCTATCTGTGCTTATTTTTTCGTCATTAGGTTTTCCGTTTCAAAACTGGTTGGACACGTACCTGCACTTATTTATATTCTGAGCTAGCCTACATAATTCCCTGAAATTCTCACACAGAATGTGTATACAGCTCGTTCCCCTTCTATTGTTTTCTAATTTTATGCCTTATTTCAGCGAGATTCAGTGAAGGGGGTTAAGCAACCTATGGCTACCAAGATCCCCCAACACTTAAACATTTGCCGAAATAATAATTTTCCAGTAAATCCTTTCACACACTTAACATTATTCGAGAATATTGCCCAACCAATTCTTGTAGTTACTTATAATAATTATCATGTTTAAGCACAGTTAATTTTTCTTCATTAGTTTATCCATCTTGGGATTGGTTGGATGCGTACCTCCATTGATTTCTATTCTGGGTTAGCCTACACATCTCCTACAGCCTATACCTTTTACTATCTGTGTGCAGTAGTCTAACATAGGTCTGCCTCTTCTTCTCTTTTTCCTATCTCTGCTTCTAATATATTCCGCACTATTCCCTCATGCCGTAGTATGTGGTTTATTATCCTATCTCTCCTATTTTTTACCGTTTTGCACATATTTCTTTCTTCCCCTACCATTTTAGTACCTCTTCGTTCTTAACTTTGTCTGTCTATGATATCTTCATCACACGTCTGTAGCACCACATTTCAAAGGCTTCTACCTTTTTCCTGTCCGCTCCTCCTACTGCATAGGCTTCACAGCCGTAACAGTGGTGTGCTCCACACATATGTTTTAAGCAATCTTTTCTTTGTTTCTATGTTTGTGGTCTTTGAGCACAGTAGTTGCTTTTTCTTGTTAAATGTAGCACGACCTTGTGCTAATCTTTGTTTTATATCTTTTGTGCTTTTCCCATCTTGCGTTATTTGGCTTCCAAGGTAGCAGAAATCCTTAACCTCTTGTAAGTTCGTTTTACATACTTGTATTCTTGTTTTTCATTTATTTTCCCCACCTTTGCATACTAGAACTTTAGTTTTAGCTTTGTTAATTTTTATACCGTATCTCTCTGTTAGAACCGTTTCCATTTCATTAAGAGCAGCTTCTAGCTTTTCCTGCTAGATGCTAATACCGCTATATCATCTGCAAATCTAAGCATATCAATTTTTTGTTCATGCATAGTAATTTCAAATGTCTTCCTGCATTTGACAGTATTCATTGCCTCTTCTATGTACAAGTTAAAAATCAATGGAGATAGGGCACATCCCTGTCTCACCCCTTTCCTAATGTTTACTTCTCTACCTTCCTGCTCTAATTCTACTACTGCTGTTTGCTCTTTGTATAAGCTATGTGCTATTCGTCTATCCCCATAACTCATTCCAATCTTTTTGAGAATTTCAAACATTTTTTTCCATTTTACATTGTCGAATGCTTTTTCCAGATCTACAAACCCTATATACATGCTTTCCCCTTTTTCTATTGTTTTCTCCATTATCACTCTCAGAGCTAAAATAGCCTCCCGCGTTCCCTGTTTCGCCTAAACCCAAATTGGTCTTCTCCTAGTATTCCTTCCGCCCGTTTTTCCATTCGTCTTTGCACACTTCTAGTTAATATTTTTGACACGCGTGCTGTCAAACTTATTGTTCGAAAATTTTCACATCTATCCGCGCCTTTCTTTTTTGGTATAGTTATTATGATGCAACGTTTGAAATCTTTGGGTTTCTCGACTGTCTCATACATATAGCTTACAAGTTGGTGGTTACTGCTTGTCCAGCGGCTTTTAGAGTTTCTCCTTGCACCTTATCTGTACCCGGCGCCTTACCATTTTTCAGACTCTTTAATGCTAATTCCAACTCATCTCTAAGTATAGGATATCCCAAGTCATCATTTTCAATGTCTGATACCTGTTCTATTGCAGTTAGTTCCTCTCCTGCATATAAATTCCCATATATTCTTGCCATCTACTCACTTACTCTACGTTTTCTATAATGACGTTTCTTTGTGCGTCCCTTATATTTTTGCTATACGGTTTTATATCTCTAAAATTCATTCTAATTAATTTGTATGCTTCGCCTGTCTTTCTTATTTCCATCTTCGTTTGCACCTCTTTGCACTTTTCATTAATCCATTGTTCTTTAACTTTCCTGCATTTTCGAATAAGTTCCCATTTTATGGCTTTGTATCTCTGTTTTCCTGTTTCGTCTGATTTATTTTGTATTTTCGTCTTTCTTCTTTTAAATTCAGGATATCCTTTGTTATCCATGGTTTCTTATTTTCTTTTGTGTATACTCCAGAATATCTCTGGCAACCATGTGTAGGCTGGATTTAATGTTATTCCATTCTGCTTCTACTTCCTAGTATTAGATATTTTCCCGATATCTTTGAGCAATTCATTTGACTTTTTTTCGAATCTTTCTTGAATATCCTTATCATTTAGTTTCTCTAAGTCCAAGTGCATTTTTCCGTTTCTTTTTTCCACATTCTTAAATTTAAGTGCGACCTTCATAATTACGTTTAATACCGTTTTTTACTTGATTCTTAAACTGTTGTCTAACAAGAATGTAATCTATTTGATATCTTCCTATATCTTTTGTCATCTTCCACGTATATCGTCTTCTAGCATGATGTTGAAATAATGTGTTTGTGATGATTAAATTGTTCTTGTCGCAAAATTCTACCAGCCTATTTCTCTTGTCGTTTCTCGTGCCTAAACCAAATAAACCCACTGCCGCTCCTTCCCTACCCTCATCTACCATGGTATTAAAATCCCCCCGTAATTATTAAATTTTCATGTCCTTTTACATATCTTAATATGTCTTTGATATCTTTGTAGATGGCTTCTACCTCTTCGTCACTGTAGCTAGAGGTGGGCATGTATACTTGTATTATTACTGTGTTTACCGGTTTTGATTCTAATCTAACCATGAGTACTCTTTCGTTCTTTTGTAAGTAATTTTCTACACAGTATCCTATCTTTTTCCGCATAACTATCCCCACACCTAAATTTCCTTCTTCTGCTCCTGTATGAATTACCCTGAAGTCTCTTGTATAATAAATTTTCTTTAATTCTAATAATTGCCGTCTGTTTGGATAAAGCCTTTTTTTGCAAATCAATAAATCTCGTATAAACAGTCTATTGCGAAATAAAAATATACAGAGTGTGTAATAAATTAAAAAACTTATTGCTCTTACCAGCCTTTTTGCAGACATCCATTATAACCAAGTTCAACCGATGATTATAGCAATGTACATAAATTGCTTGATTAACGTCATTACTAAAAAGTTTTTGAACTCAGTTATTTCTACCATTCATTACGTTTGCACCATCATATGTCTGTGCTACGCATTTTTCATGTCTACAATTAGTCGGGTTAATAGCTTCTTAATATAAATAAGCAATGAACCTAGCATCTAACTTATTTGCAGCTTTGAAACCTATAAATCTTTCATACATTGTCCATCTAAATAATATCTAACCACAACTGAAACTTGTTCAATTTTTGTGACGTCTTTTGTCTCGTCACACATTATTGAAAAGCAAGTTTCGTTCTGGAGCTCTTTGCGTATCCTATATGTATAGCATCACCTTTGAAAAAATAAACAAAATTTTATTCTGAACTTTAGCGCTAGTATATTTAGTGTTTGCTGCTATCCCTACACCAAGTTTTTTCTTAACTATCTCATTGTACTTACTGAAAAGTTTAAGAAGTTCTCTAAAGTTGCTTCTATTAGAGCTTTCTACAGTTTCAACATCTCCTCTTTGAGCAATATTCTGAAGGCCCGAATATCGCAAATTGTCGACGATTACTCCAACATATATTCGGTTTTCTTTAACAAAGTTCAAATCTGCTTCACTTATTTGTCCGACTACTGAGTTAGCAGTACTTGGTAATTTAATGACTTTTTAGGACGACAATTTAACGAATAAATGTTTAAGTTCTAAACTATTTTCGTGTTTTTTTGTCCAGCATTTTTATTCAATGCGTTTTTCCAATTATTAAAACCTATTCCTACAAATACTGCGTTAGAGTTCTTTTTTATTGTAAAATGACGACACACAAAACAATAAACCGAGTCACACTTAAAATACAATATTCCAATCAGAAAAGGAGTTAGTACCAACTTTTATTAAAGTGTCGTAATCTACCACTAAAATTAGTTTGCGGATAAAAGTTTAAAATAGGTTGAGAAGGGCTATCTTACACTTTGTGAAGGATTTGACGATGCTGGCGTAATATTTAAAACACATCAGGGCACAATTTTTATAGAAGAAGGTGATGTAGTTTCGGCAATTCTGCAACTTTTTTGTTGACGCCAGTTACATATCCCCCAAGTTAGGATATATAGGTAATCAAATGGAATTATTAAATTTGAAATTATATTGTTACAATCTATAATTAATTGGAGGACAAGTAATAAAAGTTTAATGGAAGTTCATAAACCAGACATTAGACCGGATGTGAATACATTGTATTCCAGACGTAATATGACACAGCAGGTGTAGGTCACAGTAGACAATAAGATTGCAATTATTAGAATTAATATTGTCACTTTGTATTGTATAAATGAATAAAGAAATAAGCAGACATGAGTTCTGCAGTTCCCACAAGCAATGTGAGGGCAGGGACAACATAAATACCTTCGAGAGCCCAAGATGGCCAGTCAGTTGTTGGTTGTTCAGCTACTTATCCTAATTTTTATTCATTTAATTCAGTGAATATCATCATAGAGTAATTTTGATCTCAATACCTTAATGCATATAATGTACTTGTAATTGAAAATTCAAATTGTAAATCTGTATAAATTAAAATCGTTAGAAGAGTTTTCTGAAGATACTTTTAAAAAGTCACTCAAAAAGCCCAAAATCTATTTTGCCGGTCTTCAAAAATTAAATCTGGCTCTTCATCGTCTTGCAACTCGGATTCAAATATAAGTGCATTCAGTTCGTTATCATTATCACTATCACTATCACCTAATAGACTTGGTAAGTCATCTAATTCTAATACATCTAGCTCAATGTTTTTTGATGAAGTAGGTTCTTGTTGAGGTTGACTTTCATGTAGAATTTCATTACTTTTTAATTTTTTAGCAGCTGGAACTGATTTAAAGTAATCTACTAACGAATGTTTTCTGCCACTCATTGTAAAACTGTTGTTACGCAATCAAAGGAAAGACTTCTACGAAGGAAATAAAGCAATTACAAAAAGAGAAGAGTCGCAAGTAGAAGAAGATAAAATTAAAAAAGAATAGACCGTATTTACTAATAGTCATCGCAACCGAGTGTTTTAATACACAACACTACTTAAACTAATTTATTAATGTCACTTATTTTTAAACTACTTGAGTGAGGATTTCTGAAGTAGCAGTAGCGCGGAAGATTTCCACCTGCAATGAGCGTGAATGAGTATTTAAAATTCCAAAAGTTCAATTACTAATATTATTGCGTTATAAATATTAAAACGGGCATACAAATAAGATATACATACAGAATAGCACATTTATGTAAACAAATGGATACAGTATCAATATCTACCCACTTTTAATTCTCAATCGCCCTGGTATTGATTGTGCAATCGGACGAAAGGGATACAATGCACAATGGGTCAGCCCAAGCTACTAAGTGCAGTCCGGCACAAAGCTCGGTGCAATGCGCCTTCCATATACCGATTGAGTTAGAGTATGTGACCACTGCAAATATCTCCGAAGATATTAGTATTAGTAAAAACGTTATAAATAAATTGCAAAAAATAAAGTTTGCGTTACTAGCGTTAATTTAATAATTATAAATGTATTTATATGAGGATAAGGTAAAAATGTTGGAAATGCAGTGCACGCGATAGCTATATATCAGGAATGTTTTCTAAATAAACCAGTAAAAAGTTTGTAAAAGTTATCATCAAGACCATATGAATGTGATATAACATAGCATTCTAGAAAATTAAGGCTTTCCAATGATGTCAATATCAATATAGAGTACCATTTGAAATTCGAAAATCACCCCCACCTCTTAACAAAGGGTGCAAAAAATTTTTTTTCCATATGACATTTTTATAAGGATAGTAAGCCGAGGACATTTTATTTATAGCATTTTTTGCTTATTGCTAATACTTTCGAAGGTATTGGCAGTGGTCACGTTATCTGACTCACCCGCTATATTTATTTACTTAAGTAGTTCTGATACAAATAGCTCAGAGGAATATGCGCACTTTTTCTCAAGCTATTAGTAGTGAACTGCAATGATTGGTGACTATAAAAAGGTATAACAGGCAATGTAACCTTCCCTTAGCAAAAATTGCCGTTCTGTATATAACTATAATTAATAGTATTAATTATCATTAAGCCCCCAAAAGGTAGCTCATCTAAATTCACATTTCAGCAACAATAACAAACCCATAACGGTCATAAAACTATATAGAATTTCAATGCAAGCTGCAGTCATTTTACACATAAAACCTTCTAATTAAACAAACACATTCAATTTTGCATGCTAAACTCTGGTATGCAGCAAAATTACAAAAAATGCTTTATCCGTTTTAAACCCCATTTCCACAACTTAAAAGGCTCCAATTAGAATGCAGGTGGTTAAGAACCCTTCCTAAAATCCAAAGAGATAAAATTTTGCACACAACCAGACTATAGTATGTTCGTTACAGAAAAATTGAAACATTTTTTTTCAATTTGACGCCCGGCCCTCACAGCCTAACCTAATTGGGGTGTGATTGGCTAATAAAGACCAAAAAATGATAAAACACGCTACACAACCTGGCTTTGCTATGCTCAATACAGGAATATTTTAAAAACTGAATTGTTAACATGGCCTTTTGCAAAGTTTAAAAGAACTTAATTGGGCGGCGTGTGTCAAAGGCGGTTCCTACGTATATGAAATTTAGCATAAGTCATGGTCTGATATTTGTAACGCAACTGTAACACTATCCTAGACCGTAGCTTTGTCATTTTGTAACGATACTTTCTACCCTACCTTTCATTTTTAATTTTTTTCCCTTAAAAACACCAAAAAAAGGACACCCCACCATACTCCTTTCCGTGTAATATTTTAAGTATTATTAATCGAGATCTTTTAAAGATTCGTTGATTATAGAGATCATTAATACCATTTTAATATTTCAGATAGTTACAATACTTTTTCGTCGATTGTTTTTTTATTTATTCGAGTTAGTTACAAAATTCTTTAGTCGACCGTACTTTAATAAAATGAAGAACACAATATGTTATTTAGTTGTTATTTAAGAACTAAACAAAAGACAAATTGAACTGTGCACTTATTATAACTACTATAAGTTTAGCTTTCTTTGTTTTCTTTATTAGAGGTCACGATGCATCATTTTGTTAATACATTAATGAACCATTACCTGGTCGAGCATTAAGAAAATATATGTAGTTCAAACAAAATAGATAATTCCTTTGTGTTTATTAAACATTACTTAAAATACATACATTGATAAACACAATTGAGTAATTATTTATTTCCATATGTGTTATATACCAGTGTTTTTATTCGTACCCAATAACTGTTCTCAAATTAGTTGAATGTTTGTTCAAAAATTCTATACATTCTTGGTTTTTTGATGATGTTTTGTATCGGATGTGACTTTAAAGAATTCTATAACAATTTTCTTATCTTTAGTCGACTAGCAATTTCTTACGGAACCCTTGGTACTATCAGAATTTTTGACACGATCAATTTATTGTACCGAATTTACATCCACTGTAGATTTCACTCTCAAAGCTAAAGTTGTTCAAATGGGTTTGATGCCGCTTGACACTAGACGGCCGCCGTTAGCGCAACATACTCTGGTTCAGTACATTAGTTGAATCAGTACAGTCCTGTTCCTCGTATTCAACAAGATCGTCAGTAATTTGAATATCTGAAAAGATTTTTTCTTTACACTCCATTTCTCCTCCGGCATTTAATAATAATAAAACTTTTGCAACCTTCACTGTTTGATGAATGTCTTCTGAAAACCTAGAACAATGAAATTCTGTAAATATATTTTTAATATACCTGCACAATCGTATCAATTTTTCTACAATCACTAATTAAACAAGGCTTTTTGCTTGACCCCGACAAAGAACGTCGACGTTAATTGAAACGAGCGATAAAACTAAAAAACTCGCATCGTCTATAGCAACCAGTAAATAAGCATCTCAATTTAATAATTGTTAAATCTGACAGATTCCAAGATTTTTTCGCTGTATTAAATTTATAATAAAGTTAGTGAATAAAAAGAGTTCTACTTTAGTAAGTAGCTGTAGGAAAATTTCTATATTATAACGTGATAAGGAGATTACGAGAGGTCATTGATACCCAACTTCCATAAATAAAACCCCACGCAATTAGAAAGAAATCGGAAAGAAAAAATTTTTTTTGAATATTCATTGTTCCACACTGTATAAAATTACAAGCGTATTGTAAATTCAAAGCCATTAAAATGCAAAGCGAAATACAATTTCGTGTGTGTAGCAATCATTTTAAAGCACATTGTAAATACAAAAATCTATTTAATCCATGTTAGAATAATATGAATTTATTGCTCCTTATTCGTTAAAATACTAAGTATATTAGTAAACAAATCAATCTGGACAAAGAAAGCAATTAAACACTTTGGTTACTTATGTAATAAATAATTACCCCGTGTGTAAAATATCCGCGTAAAAACAATATATATCCTAATGCATTTTGACAAACAAACTCTTATGAAATATGTGCGTAAAATATGCATTAGAACACATTTTATTTGCAAATATTAAGATGTAAACCTTTTTTCATTAAAAAGAATAAACACAGCAATTAAAGCTTTATTTAATTAGCTAAATTGACTTTCGTATAACATTTTTAAAAAGCATGTTCTAAAAGCTTGGGAAGAAATAGAAAAATGCATCATATGTACTGAAAATCATTAATAGTTAAATTAATAAACACCCTACTTAAGAAACTCGCGTTATTATTAAAAAGGCATAAAATCGATTTTATTGCAACGCCATCATCAACTCCCTACGTTGGACAAAGATTAACATCACCTTTTACAACATATACAAATCACAGTTTGACGCTAATTAGGTCAATAAACCGGCGGAGTTCCAGGAAATATTACTTCACGTAGGGGACAAAGATTCGAATAAAATCGCGTAAAATCTAGAATCATGACGTACTTTGATAATTTTAATATAATAGCTGGAACTTTATTAGTGATTTATTCATTAATTCGCG
The DNA here is from genome assembly GCA_036346225.1 of Platerodrilus igneus. Lineage (NCBI taxonomy): Eukaryota > Metazoa > Arthropoda > Insecta > Coleoptera > Lycidae > Platerodrilus > Platerodrilus igneus. Next base: position 142,850 of record JARFIW010001793.1, read on the forward strand.
TCAACAAACAATATGTAGCAGTTTCAATTTACGAGATCCAGGATGAAAAATTTCATTAGTTTGCGATTCGTCATGTAAGACTTTAAACATAATTAGATGCAGTAACTTGATTTGCAAAAATATAATAAAAATTCAACATTTTCTGATACAAAAGGTACTCTAAAGTTAATTAAAAAAGAAGATGCACTTTTGGTAACTGATATCGTAAATGGAGATTTCAAATAATATGGAAAATCTTGCAAGCTAGTTTTTGACATCAATTTAAGAATGAAAGCAGAAGGTATTTAATAAAGTTAATTACAAATTGGATAAGTACTATTGGATTTCGCAAGTATTAATTTTAGATTTCTATGTTTGTGATTGCTATTTGAGTATTTTATCATTTGAATTTAAGGTAGAATAAGACTTAATCATATAATTTTTTGTAAAGATGTTTACCAGAAAGTTTTGGATCAGAATTCGAAACATTTTTGACCTTTAAAGAGACTGTCTGTCAAGGCTTTTTGGCCATACACAAGCGTGGGAGTAAAAGACCGGTAAATTATCCACAAAAGAAGAGATTTGCTTTCAGTAAATTTTAACCAAGACGAGCTGAAGAACATTTTAATAATTAAGTAAATAGGTATTTGTTAGGAATAATTTTGTTTGAAGAGTTATGCTGTAAACTTTCTGTATTCGTTTGTTAGAAAGCAAATTGTTTTTGAATGTATAGATGCCTTTTCAGATTGTTGTATTTGATTTCATTTTGTAAATTCCGTTACTTCCGTTGAGCTAGCCAGAAAAAGAAAAGTTAGAAAGGAAGGTAAGTCAGTAATTTCAAATTTACAATTTGCTGTACCGTAACAGCACTAACATAGCAATATAACACAAACGAAAATTTATATTAGTGTCCTCAAATGACTACTGCTTCGTGTAACGCCATAACCGTCATTTTTGAACAATAATGTAGTAGTTTTCAATTATAATATGTAAATGACTAATATAGAACTCAAAAGCGATCTTTATTGCACTGATGTTTTAAAGATCGCTAAGCAACAACATAAAAAGCTTTTCATTTATTGGTCAAATTATAGACACATGTCAATCGTAAATATTTTAAAGTGAATGAACTATTGATCATTTCAAATAAATAATGTGTAATTGAGTTCCAAATTAAACATTTATTTTCAAATTGCACTGCAGGTACGAGGGTAAGGTAAAAAATTCTTGGCCTGACACTGAGATGGCGTTCCAATTAGCAAAAAATTTGTGCTTCCCGCCTCCGTGCACATATCATTAGTTCGTATGATAAGTTTCAACTTGCTATCTCAAATAGTTTGTTTATACGAATTTTTTCAAACAGCCGTCTTATGCGTGTTTCCTTATGATGAATAAACTTGAATATCGTGCGGTCATAAAATTCTTCGTTTTGGATGGATTAACCCCTTAGGAAATTCATTCAACCGCAACCACACCGTAAACGATCGAAAAAGTGCCTGATATCGTGTTGGACGATAAGCGAGTGAAAGTGAAGGAAATAGCTGGGGCTGTAGGGATATCGGACGAAATGGTGGGAAACATCTTACACAAAGAGTTAGGGATGCGAAAACTCTGCGCAAGATGGGTGCCGCATTTGCTGAATGCCGATCAAAAGCAAATGCGAAAACGAGTTTCGCAGCAATGTTTGGCGCGGTTCATTAAGAATCCGAGTGATTTTGTGCGGCGATTTGTCACTATGGATGAGACATGGGTCCACCATTACACGCCAAAAACGAAACAGCCGTCAAAGCAGTAGGTGGAATCCGATTGTTCAGCGCCAAAGAAAGCGAAGTCGATCGCATCTGCCGGAAAGGTGATGGCCAGCGTGTTTTGGGATGCGAAAAGGATCCTGTTAATAGATTACCTTGAAAAAGGCAGAACAATTACAGGCCAATATTACTCCACCCTTCTTGACCAGCTGAAGACCAAAATTCGCGAGAAGAGACCTGATTTGAAGAAGAAAAAATCATCTTTCACAAGACAACGCACCTGCACACAAGGGCACGTTGGAAAATTGAAGGACTTGGGGTACGACTTGATCGGCCATCCTCCCTATTCTCCTGATTTGGCGCCCTCAGACTTCTATTTGTTCCCAAACTTGAAGAAATTTGTTTCTGGGAAGCGCTTCATGTCCAATGAAGGAGAAGTTGAGGAGGCCGTAGACGAATATTTTCACAGCCTTCTAGACTTTCAATTCCGGGAAGGAATACTGATGTTGGAGAAACTCTGGACCAAGTGTGTTAAAGTTAAGGGGGATTATGTCGAAAAATAAAATCATTTTTGTCACTAAAAATTGCAATCTTTCATTGTAGGGCGAGAACTCTTCACCTTACCCTCGTAGATTAAAAAATTGCGTATGGTACTTGATTATAAAGGCCTTTAAAGGGCATTCCACTTCGCATCATGATCTAAAACGCTGCCCCGTGCTTTTAAAGACTCACTTATGAAGTTGTATATCATAATGTACTATTAATCTAATTAAAACAAAAAGTTACATATTTATAACCAAATGAACTATAAAACAACCAGTTGCACATAACCATCGTAGTAAATGTATATGTCGAATCCAGAAAATGTAAGTGTACATTTAATGAAAAAGACATGCACTTCATACTGTAATTTTAAAGTTTTCCACAACTTGGACAAAAATTCTATCCATTTCATGAAGCAGAACCCATCTTCTTCCAGATGGGGATTTTATATAAGACTACAGCATATGGTTAAGCAAATTGGCCATATAATGCAAATGTTGAATAGAAAGCAATAATTGGTGTAATAATAGTTGCGTCGTCGCAAGTGGATCTCCAATTCGTGTTCACTGTTTTGTACCTATAGCTATGTGGTAAAGTGGGAAGAAAAATTGTTGTTTTTTTGCTGTACTATATTTAAAAACACCTATAGCAGTATGTGTTAAAAAATAAACATTAAACATTGAAACGAAGAACCAATACTAATATTTGATGAGTAGTTATAAAAATTTAATTTTCTGGCATATAAATGTCTGATAATATATAATATAGATATAGAATAAGGAAGTTACAATTGTTTTCTTAAATTATAAGCTACTTGTTTGCACAATTCAGATTTTTAGAACAACGGCTGGAGCATATCCTATTGGATTTAAAACAATTACATCTTATATATTTGTGTGATAACTGTTGTGGTTTCTGAAATACTCAAGTTGTGTACATAGTTCAGTTTAATAATTTTAGTGTTTAAACAAATTGAACCATTATTTAAATTTTCTGAAGGTTGATTTATTTATTTTTCAGCATTTCGTAACTTGATTTGAATTATGATTTAAATATTAAAAATATGTTGATATAAATCATTATTTAAATGAAAAAAAAATGAGTTGATTTATATTATAATTTAAATTTTGATTTATATCGTGGCAACCCTGATTATTATTATTATTTTTATTATTATTATTATTATTATTATTATTACTATTATATTATTAGATTGAAAATTTTTCATGTAGAACATTACCCACTGTTTATATTTTTTAAAGCAACTGTACCCCAAACCTAAGATTAAAAACATCGCGAGTAATTTTAACAAGCAGAATGCATGATTTTAAATACCATGTTTGAAATTTTGATGCCTTGCTGTATGAATTTACGTACTAATAACATTAATCATGCGACAACGTTCTTGATGAAAAACTAAAAAGTTGACAAATACTCATGAACGTTTAGGAATCAAACAGTTCTTCTTAATCATCGCTGATTAATTGTTTATTAAATTTGCTCAACTTTAATAACCCTTGAAAGAAGAGTAAAACGCGGTACTGTAATTTAGAGCGAATTCATCGTGTGATAAGATACCATAAGTAAGATATTCAGTCTCCGTTGCATTATTCCGAATTTTGTTGAACTGCAAAATAATTCCTCATTAAAATTATTACCGATATTATTTAATAAAATAAGTAGTACAGTTAAAAATTTAGTATCAGCAAATTGGCAGTATTTTTATATTTATGTCTACAAACGCTTAATCAACAATTTTACTGGAATGAACTGTAAACTCGTATCAAATACCATGATAAATAGAAAACACTGTATGTAGCGGTGTTGGATGTTATAGATTAAAAAGTGTCGTTAATGAAACAGAGTTATTGTTTACTATATGAAAGCATTTAAATATAACTACCATACTTACCAAAATTGTCACATCTAATTACAGGATTATTACGTTTAACCTTCCAATCTACAAAAAGTCAATGTTAATTAAAGACAAAGATATGCTTTAACCACTTCTTACTTACTAAAGCTGTTTCCTTATCTTCATCCCTGAAACCACTAGTGGACTCCCATTCTAGTCGTAGAACAAGATTGTCATTGATATTTAAGCACATTAACATTATATTCTTGTACCTGGAAGTCATCGTGAAGACTTTTTGGTTTTCACATTCACTTAACAACGCATGTAAACAATACGACTAAGCAGACAAGGTAAGGTGAAAGTCTAATTCAAGCCCACGATGCAAGTGTAATAAAATATAATATAAGATTAAGCTTTACAATGATAAAATACTGTACACAAACGCGGCAACGGTGTCGGGCATGCGAGCATCGGTCAAACATCATTTCTGTATATAACTGGGTTCAGGAAAATGGTTTAACTTGCTGGATCTAGCGGAGATAGGTATTTATCTAAATTCCATATTTTGAAAAAATCATTTCCCCTCTATAGCGTCTTGTCGAGTGCTTGTAAAAAACATTATAATTTAGTGAGATATACATTTGAATTAATGTTATTTCTGCAGGGTCTTAGGTCGTCTGCTAAACATCATCGGTCTAGTAACGTCGATTGGATCCGTATATATATATATATATATATATATATATATATATATATATATATATATATATATAAATGTCCCTTTCCTTTATAAACCAATCACGAATGCTTAAATATTTCTTTGAGAAAGTGAATTATCATTAATGTAGATGTACCTTTAAATTTTTGGAAACAAACCTTTAGAAATTGTAACCGAGGTTAACGCGTGCTTATTAGTGCATTATTTGTTCCGATTATACAATAGATAACGCGTGCGCAAATTAATTGTAAGGTTATTATAGGCGGATGGACAGGCTTGTTCGTTCATTTTTGTTTACAATGTTAGTGTGATGATAACAACAAGATGACTTTAATCTGGCTGATCTGTGGTCGTCAGATTGCAATAAAATTTTAAATCCCAGTCAAACACAATGAACGTTACCAATAATCAGAAAATTAATTCTTAATTACCGATGATTGAAGAGTGGGCGCTTTAAGTTTAATAAACACTGTTGCACGTGATACATGGAGAGTTGTTTGGTTAATTGGCACTCGTAAAAATTAATCTATAGAAATATAGCTTTGGAATACGAGAGGGAAGTTCAAATAAATTTGTAATGGACACAAGCGATATTTGCTGATTGGGTCACGGCTGTGATTTGTACCTTGTCCAAAATCGAGCAGTATTTTGTCCTGAAGAACATTTCCAGGTTATTAAGTTTTCTAATTTCGGTACTGAACTCATTCATGTAAAAACACTTTCCTTTATTTCGTAAATGATAGCATTTCAGAAGGAGATCCGCATTTTTCGTAAATCGGAAGTAGTAGGTAGAATTTGTGATTGTTGTTCTGTGTTTCGTTATGAAATTTGAAAAAAACGTTCATATATATTTTATGGGGTGTCTAAATATGTGCTTGTTTTAAACAAAATATTTAGAATTTTATTGATACAAATTTCAGGTTAATTTGGTGATACAGATGGCAATTGTTATATTTTTGACTTGTTGATAGTTCAAGGTTGTAATTATAAAGGTAACATGCTAGGTTGAGATAACCTTTTATGCATAATTTTGAAACAAACAACACGCACAGTTGCGCCATGTTTTATGTACTCTAATTGTCAGATCTGTAAATTAAAAAATTTATTAACTTTGAATAATTATACCATTTCGAATGGACCTGCACCTTGCCGAAGTTCTAAATTACTAGAACAGGTGAAATGGCTTGCGTGTTCTAATGAGCTAAAGAGCCAAACTACAGGTCCAACCAAAGTAGTAGGGTCGTTAGTGAGGAACCAGACTAAGACAGGTCCCCGAAAGAGGGCAGCTGCTTTTTCGGTACTTAGATTGGCAGAGACCATAGGGGTCGGTATGGCAGTCTAAGACACACTACCGCGATGTGGAAGGCAACGGGAAACCACCACATTATCTCCCAAGTACACAGCGTACTTAAATTGTAATAAACATGATGGCATTCTCTGGGGTAAAAGATTCCAGAGTTAAAATAGTCCCCCATTCGGATCTTCGGGAGGGGACTACTTCGGAGGATGCGATTAGAAAGGTAAAAATAAGAGTCGGGAACATTCTGCGAGTCGGAGCGTGGAATGTTAGAAGTATGAAGCAAGTAGGTAAGCTAGAGAACCTAAAAATCGAAATGAATAGGTTATCACTAGACATAGTAGGGATCAGCGAAGTTCGGTGGCCAGAGGCGGGGGATTTTTGGAGTGGAGACTTCAGGGTAATTCATACAGGAGCAGAGGAAAGAAATTTGGGTGTGGGGATAGTTATGCGGAAAAAGATAGGATACTCTGTAGAAAATTACTTACAAAAGAACGAAAGAGTACTCATGGTTAGATTAGAATCTAAACCGGTAAACACAGTAATAATACAAGTATACATGCCCACCTCTAGTTACAGTGACGAAGAGGTAGAAGCCATCTACAAAGATATCAAAGACATATTAAGATACGTAAAAGAACATGAAAATTTAATAATTACGGGAGATTTTAGTGCCGTGGTAGGTGAAGGTTGGGAAGGAGCGGTAGTAGGTTTATTTGGCTTAGGCACGAGAAACGACAGGGGAAATAGGCTGGTAGAATTTTGCGACAAGAACAATTTAATCATCACAAACACATTATTTCAAGATCATGCTAGAAGGCGATATACGTGGAAGATGCCAGGAGATATAGGAAGATATCAAATAGATTACATTCTTGTTAGACAACGGTTTAGGAATCAAGTAAAAGACTGTAGAAGCTACCCAGAAGCAGATATAGATACTGACCACAACATCGTAATAATGAAGGCCGCACTTAAATTTAAAAAGCTAAAAAAAGAACGGGGAAAGGCAATTGAATATTCAAGAAAGATTCGAAAAAAAGTCAAATGAATTGCTGAATGATATCGGGAAAATATCTGATACTAAGGAAGTAGAAACAGAATGGAATAACATTAAATCCAGCCTAGAAATGGCAGCCAGAGATATTCTGGGGTATACACAAAAAGAAAATAAGAAACCATGGATAACAAAGGATATCCTGAATTTAATAGAAGAAAGACGAAAATACAAAAATAAATCAGACGAAACAGGAAAACAAAGATACAAAACCATAAAATGAGAAATTATTCGAAAATGCAGGAAAGCTAAAGAACAATGGATTGATGAAAAGTGCAAAGAGGTACAAACAAAGATGGAAATAGGAAAGACAGACGAAGCATACAAATTAATGAGAATGAATTTTAGGGATATATCACCGTATAGCAAAAATATAAGGAATGCACAAGGAAACGTCATAATAGAAAACGTAGAGAAAGTGGGTAGATGGCAAGAATATATAGGGAATTTATATGCAGGAAAGGAACTAACTGCATTAGAACAGGAATCAGACATTGAAAATGATGACTTGGGATATCCTATACTTAGAGACGAGTTTGAATTAGCATTATAGAGTCTGAAAAATAGTAAGGCTCCGGGTACAGATAAGGTGCAGGCAGAAACTCTAAAAGCGGCTGTACAAGCAGTAACAGAACGTCTCTTCCAACTTGTAAGCTATATGTATGAGACAGGCGAGATTTCAAACGTAGCATCATAGTAACTATACCAAAAAAGGAAGGCGCGGATAGATGTGAAAATTTTCGAACAATAAGTTTGACAGCACACGGGTCAAAAATATTAACTAGAATTGTGCAAAGACGAATGGAAAAACGAGCTGAAGGAATACTAGGAGAAGACCAATTTGGGTTTAGGCGAAACAGGGGAACACGGGAGGCTATTTTAGCTCTGAGAGTGATAATGGAGAAAACAATAGAAAAGGGGGAAAGCATGTATATAGGGTTTGTAGATCTGGAAAAAGCATTCAACAATGTAAATTGGAAAAAAATGTTTGAAATACTCACAAAGATTGGAATGAGTTATAGGGATAGACGAATAGTACATAGCTTATACAAAGAGCAAACAGCAGTAATAGAATTAGAGCAGGAACGTAGAGAAGTAAACATTAGGAAAGGGGTGAGACAGGGATGTGCCCTATCCCCATTGATTTTTAACTTTTACATAGAAGAGGCAATGAATACTGTCAAATGCAGGAAGACATTTGGAATTACTATGCAGGGACAAAAAATTGATATGCTTAGATTTGCAGATGATATAGCGGTATTAGCGTCTAGCAAGGAAGAGTTAGAAGCTGCTCTTAATGAAATGGAAACGGTTCTAACAGAGAGATACGGTATGAAAATTAACAAAACTAAAACTAAAGTTTTAGTATGCAAAGGTGGGGAAAATAAATCAAAAACAAGAATACAAGTATGTAACACGAACTTACAAGAAGTTAAGGATTTCTGCTACCTAGGAAGTCAAATAACGCAAGATGGAAAAAGCACAAAAGATATAAAACAAAAATTAGCACAAGGTCGTGCTACATTTAACAAGAAAAACAACTACTGTGCTCAAAGACCACGAACATAGAAACAAGGAAAAGATTGCTTAAAACATATGTGTGGAGCACAGCACTGTACGGCTGTGAATCCTGGACAGTAGGAGAAGCGGACAAGAAAAAGGTAGAAGCCTTTGAAATGTGGTGCTACAGACGTATGATGAAGATATCATGGACAGACAAAGTTAAGAACAAAGAGGTACTAAAAATGGTAGGGAAAGAAAGAAATATGTAGAAAACGGTAAAAAATAGGAGAGATAGGATGATAGGCCACATACTACGGCATGAGGGAATAGTGCGGAATATATTAGAAGCAGAGATAGGAAAAAAGAGAAGAAGAGGCAGACCTAGGTTAGACTACTGCACACAGATAGTAAAAGATGTAGGCTGTAGGGGTTTCAGGAAGATGTGTAGGCTAGTCCAGAATAGAAATCAATGGAGGTACGCATTCAACCAATCCCAAGATGGATAAACTAATGACGAAAAGATAACTGTGCTTAAACATGATGACTATTATAAGTAACTACAAGAATTGGTTGGGCAATATTCTCGAATAATGTTAAGTGTGTGAAAGGATTTACTGGAAAACCATTATTTCGGCAAATGTCTAAGTGTTAGGGGATCTTGGTAGCCACAGGTTGCTTAACCTCCTTCACTGAATCTCGGTAAAATAGGGCATAAAATTAGAAAATAATAGTAGGGGAACGAGCTGAATACACATGCTGTGTAAGAATTTCAGGGAACTATGTAGGCTAGCTCAAAATATAAATAAGTGCAGGCACGTGTCCAACCAGTTTTGAGACGGAAAACCTAATGACGAAAAAATAAGCGCAGATAAATTTGATGATTAGTATAAACAACTAGTTGTTGGTTGCGAAATATCTCCAACTAATGTTGTCTGTGCGAAAAGATAAATTGGAAAATATATTAAATCGTTAAATGGTTAAGTGTTGGGGGAACTTGGCAGCCACAGGTTGCTTACCTTCCGTCACAACCACTAAAGGTCGGAGAAATAGGGCGTATAACTGTAAAACGATAGAAGGTGATCGAACTGCATCTAACAAGAAAGAACAGCGCCTATGAGCAAAGGCAACAAACATAGAACAAGAAGAAAATTGTTGAAAGCATATGTGTGGAGCAAACCACAGTATGCCTATGAAATACGGGCAGTCTGAAATGCAGACAGAAAAACGGTAGCAGCCTTTTGAAATGCTGCGCTTCAGATGTATGAGGACGATAGCATGGACACACAAAGATAATAACAAATAAGTTTTAGAAATAGTAGGGGAACAAGGATATCTGGGGAAAAAGAGAAATAGAAGGGCGGAATACGTTCTAAGGCATTTTGGGGAATAGTATGGGATATATTACAAGCACAGATAGGAAAAAGAGGTAGATGTATACCTAGATGAGATAGTTATAGATGCAAACTGTGCAAATTTCAGGGAAATTTGTAGGTTAGTTCAGAATAGGAAACAATGATGGTACGCGTCTAACCAGTTCTAGGACTGAAGACCTAATGATGATGATGAATAATTATAAATTATCTTTGATGTATTTTGGGTAAAGTCTAACTTGAGTGAAACATTTTTCATTTATTGTAAATATATTTGTGATTATGGAAGAAATCTTAAGAATTTATTATAAGTTTAAACTGGACAATATTTCTTTTTATTGCTAAAGGTTTAAAAATAATTGGTGTACTTGGGAAATAGAGGACATTGGCGTACAATCTAAATTTCTTCAAATTCAGTTAATGTTTTTTGAATATTTTAAGTATAAGACCCAATGAAATTCTTCACAAGAAAGTAAGTTTGTCTGAGTTTTCAATATGAACTATTACTTGTATATTGCTTTATATATTTTATGAGACACAAACAGTAAACTCAGTTATTGATTTTTCTTGTATGTGTTTTTGTTTCAGGTTTAACCAGAAACTTATTATTGTTGAAGTTCATCATAACCTAAAGGTTTCTGCATCTAACCACTTAGCTTTATCTAGTAAGTATTCTTTGATGCAATGGTACCCCTCTCTTCTGTCTTTGCTTTGATATTCTCATCCCACAACCACTCCTATGCTCCCGCGAGTTATGTATCTCCCAATCTTTATATGTATTATAAAATAGAAGTTATTAGAAATTATTAGAAATTGTTAAAGAATTATTAAGACAAGCGCAACAATGTAATTCAAGGATAATTAAATAAAGGTTATATACAGTTGTGAGAACGGATGCAATACATTGTATTCCAGACGATAGTGATACTGCAGGTGGCAGGTCACAGACGGTTAAGAACCGTGATTACCTAGGAATTAAGATTGTTACATTGTATAATGAATAGTATTAAGAAATAAGCAAACATGAGCTCTGCAAGTTGCCTCAGGCATGTGAGGGGCAGGGACAACATAAACACCCCGGAAGCCAAAGATCAGTCAGTCAGTCTCAAATATTTCAGCTTTAACATTGCAGTTTGTTTAGGCTACTCACTCATATTAGTTCAATTAGTAATTATTTTTCGACTTTTTTTTAATCAAGATTGTCAAAATTCCATATTAATATCTGTATAAACCAAATGAATTGTTACGAAGTTTTGAAAGAAGTTTTTAAAAACACCGCTTCCAAGGCCCGAAACGTAACTCGCGTGACGTAAAAATCAAGTTAGTTTGTAAGTACAGTCAACAATTCCATTACATTTAAAGTCGCCCTTCTGCCCTATCCAAGTGCAAGGCTTATTTCAATTTTTAAATGATTTGCTAATTTCCACCAGGTTTTCTACTCTAACTATATGTGGGACACGCTAATGGTTAAATGTAACAGTAGTATTAAGAAAAAGGGTAACCAAAGCATTGTGATTTGCGTAAAATATATTGTTGCATTGTGCAAGGAATGTTTTACCCATTTCATAAGCTTTACATGTGATTTTCCAATGTTCCACCCAAACGTACAACATTGGCCAGGAAGCCAGTGTTTTTTTTACCTGAAAAATATGGAATTTTGCCGAACCCTTGCTGTTCCAGGCAAGGTAGGAATCTTTAACGTGCGTGACAACACTCACACACGTGACCTCCATTTTCCTTTCATCCGAACGAGGGTGTATTTTTGTAAAAAATGCTCGCCTAAAATTTTTCAAGCGGACGGGGTCGGGATTCGAACCCGGGACCTTGTGCGTAGTAGCCACACACATACCAGTTACGCACGTAGCCGCCCATTCCACAAGCCGCAGTAATTTTAATCACGATTAGTTTTGTTTTTATTGTTAATTGCAAATTTTTAGCACAAATTTTTCTCATGAAGTTGCAAGTAGGGTAATATCTTCCCCATGAAATGCTTGAATCCATCATTGCGTTAGGTTTCTTTAGGATGGATATTGCCCACACCATATTTTTTGTAAATAAAAAAATTTTGTTTTTGCTGTTTATTTTAGACACATAATAACCCTGTGTCGTAAACAAAATATTTTCTAAAAATGTAACTTCCCAAAATTTTGTCACTTTAATGGTTAATCGTTACACAAGTTAACTAAGGTTTTTGTAATAACTCACTTATGACAGTGCAGCTTTTTATAACATCGGGTGTACGTTATTCCAAATCACTATTCCTAAACAATATGATCAAATATAAAAGTCAATAATACTGTTTCATTATAAGTTAGCAATCTATACTGTGTAACTAGGATCCAGTTATCAACTACTCAATTTTGTACTATAAGAAAACGTTGGGTTTAAACAAGAATTTAGCAGCAGTATTGTAGTACAGAACAGCAAATAAAAGCATTACTTTCCAAGAGAAAGTGACATGGAATATCGTAGGCTGAAACTAAATTATTTCACTTCACTGAAGTAATTAATTATTGTGACAGACTTTCTGCCAGATGAATTATTCTAGAAATTGTATAAGCCTTTTTAATCCTTATTCAAATGCCGTACTTAAATTTTTCCAAAAGTAAAAAGGCAAAACAATTGTTTTGTTCCTATAATTGTAATTTTAAAACGAGATTTGTAAAGTCTTAGCAGTACGCACACTTTTAGCTTTACTGTTTCTAATTCATCTTCGTGTTTGGAGTATATAAATTTGACATACAAAAGAAGTTAATTTGCTGAAAAACTATATTAAATTACAGTTGTTTGCTATCGATACTGGATGGCTGTCAAACTGAACAATACCTTTTAACCCTATTTGTGTCGCCTTTTAGTAAATTCGCTAGGGAGCTGTCTTGCCTGTCTAGTCCAGCTGCAGCAAATCTATTTCCTTCGTAAAAGGGCAGAATATACGCCCGCAAATGAGTATTGTAGCGCTCTAAAATAAGTCCAATTAATTTAATTTTCATAAACCAACTTTAAGCGCTTTAAATAATTAACATCCTGTGGTCTTTAATATTATCTTTCTAACAAATATGTCTTTTATATATATATATATATATATATATATATATATATATATATATATTGCTGTGTTTCCTGTCTCTTTTCTGCAGGTACTGGCCCTTTCAAAAACACATTCGAGCCCCACAGTTTGGGCGTCAAGAATGCTGTGATACCTTTAAAATCCGTGAACTACGCTTTTCGCCTCGGCTGCTCACCTAATGTTATAAACCTCCTCATTCATAAAAAAAAACCACACATTCCTACCAAAAACATCAACGTTAACTCTATTTACATCAATATTCAGAATACATTAAAATTTCAAAATTAAAACTCAGCATAAATTTCAGTTTTAAAAGAATTTCAGGATTAATTTTATTATCATTTTACTGTGCATCCAAAATTAAAGTCCTTGTTGGATGCCTACTAATTAATATAACAATATAAGCAGACCGGAGTCTGAGTATAAAGGAGCATCTACCACCCCTTTACGTTAATTAACCAGGTTCGTCTAATTACCTAAGACATTCCAATTTTCATCATATGCCCGAACCACAGATACAAAATCCGCGGTTTACTTAACCAGAAATTTCATCTTAAAATTAAACCCTTTTGGTTAGAACAATTTCACTAATGTCCTTTAAAGTAAATCAATTAAAAGTCATTCAATGCCACAAAATGTAACCAAAAGGGTGTTACCTGAAGGTTAATGTCCTAAAATTTTCAAAGGATCGTTTCGTTGTTAATCACACCATTCAACAGGATTATATTTACGGCGTTCTGATTCTCTACCTTAAATCGGCCCCAACTCCATTCAAAGTCGTTTCTGGGCCTTTTCGAACTCAAATAGGTATTAATTGACCCTTGATTCATGGATCCGACAGCATATTGAACCATTGAATTATTAACAGCCAGAAAATAGCAAAGAAATTCAAGTTATGTCACAGGATTTCGCCAAAACTGCCTACTTTGGGGTATACATTATCGTTGTAAATTTTGCTAATTGGTACAGTGGAATTAAATTTTTATTACCTAGCATCTAAGACTGAAAAACATTCATGTTTAGCACGTAAATTAACCAGTTAATTTGAATTCTAAAATATACTAACAAACTTTAAATTATTTAATCAAACTAAAATGAACGGTTAACATCTTTAAGGAAGTTCGCGTATGTACGAACTCTTAAAGCATCGGAACGTCAAAAGTCTAAGAGAAAATATTATATTCATCTCGGATATATACAACAAGAATGTCTGTCGGTCGGTTTCCCCAAAAGTATTCTAAAGAATTCCTCATTGATGTGCAAAAATGGTTGTTTGACGTTCGAGTTTGAATTATCTCGCCCCATTAAAATCTTCAGAAAATTTTCATACGACGCAAGCATGTCCGAGAAAAACTAATTCATTTTGTACAAAATTATCTTACCTATGATATTGCACGTATTTTTAACCAATTGGGAACCACCGTGACGTTGCTTAAACCGCCTTCTACAATATGTGAATTAGGTTCACGCAAATGTAATCAAACTTCCGTGTTCTTAACAATAAATGGATATTCTTTATTATCGAGTTATTTTAGTCCACAAGAAGTGTGAAATAACCAGCTTTAGCAATTCTCGGTAACTATTATGCGACGTTTTCCCAAGATGCTTAAAAATTAATTCGTGCAAACTTTATCCGTACTTGAAATTTAAACTACGCAGGTGTTTGAAATTAATTACTATCCTTGATTTATACCAGACTTTATCTTGGATTACAAGTTTCTATAGGTATTATATGTTACTAACGGTTTAATTAACCAAAACAAATTGGTCTAAATCTTTATTATTAGCGAATACAACTTAAAGTTAATTGTTATGTGTACATTGTTTAATACCGGTTACTCAAAATTGTTAAATTAATATAAATTAACACCGTAATTCCATGTAAAATTGAATAATTGAATTACACGCAGAGCTTTTAACTACTGCTTCTTTTGAAATAAAGCGTCTTATAAATAATTGAAATTTTGTAATTGCAAAATGACCGAGTTTCTTATGTTCAAGGTTTTAATAAAGATTTACCTATGAATTCCTTATGCCGTGATTAAAATCATTTGATGTGATTATTTAATTTTCTACCCTGGTCTAAATATGAGTATTTTCCCCCTATTTGAATACAAATAATCCCACTTATTTGACTTCAAATATAAAGCATTTAGACAAAAAAAAATTACAAAAAAAAATTGCCTATCTCTCTCTACCCTTATCTATCTAACTTACCTACTGTGTCTCCAATTCAAACAAAAATATTTACACCGATCCTATATCCCTATCCTATTCCTAACTCTCACCTCATTCTATAAACTGAAATTATCCCTAACTTCATCCTACTCATCCATCTAATCCTATATACATCCTATATACCTATCCTATCCCTAACTTTTAACTAATCTTCACTATACTTCACTTCCCCCTACCTAATCCTATATACCTATCCTACTCTTACTCTATTCCTAACTCTCCACTAATCTTCTATGAAATATCTATACTTAACCTATCTTATTTTCTTCCTACATTTACTCTTTATCCTCATCCTAAACCTATTCCTAATTATCTCCCATACTTATCCTATACCTAGTTTTATTTTCTATCAACACCTACTTCTACTCTTCTATATATACACCTATGCTATTCCTATCCTATTTAAATCTAACTCTCTTCTTGACCCTCCAAGTCTTCCTTCTTACCATCCTAATACTCTTCATCCCTATTTCTCCCCCTTCTATATCTATACTTATCATCCCTATTATCTCACATAAAATAAACTTATCATCCCTATTATCCTGACTCTTAAATATTACTTCTTCTTCAGTCCCTACACTTGTCTGTTTCTTATTTATTCTTATTTCCTTTTCTGCCGACAAACCAAACGATACTACTTTACAATTATCGATTTTTCCCTCTATGGAAAATCCTATGTACCTTCTAGAATTCTTATGTAATGGAATCCGCCAGAATGAATTCCTTAAATCTACTTTATTAAAAACAAACTTGCCACTTAACCTCATCAAAAATAATTCTGCCTTCACCTGCTCCCGATATGCTGCTGTTACTTCTACCACCACTAATTCTGCATGTTTTTGTACTAAAGCTTGAACCTCTACTCTCCTATCCTCTGGACATCTTATTGTGTTGATCTGTTTACCTTCATCATCCTCTACCTCTACTACATTAATACTAAACCCCGTGTCATCCTCTGTGACTTCATAACTGCCCTTCCATGGCACTACCCTATCTTTAATCTTTATTACCTTCCTTTCCATATCTATCAAAACCCCTAACTTCATCATACAGTCAACACCTAAAATGCTCTGAAACTTCAGTCCAGGTACAATTACAAACTCCTGTTCACAGCTTAAACCTCCTATCTCTATCCTAAGCACCACAACACTATTTACTACAGCAAACTTCTTTTTATTTGGAGCTACTAAATGGCTACGCTTTATAGGCATAATTCTATCACAAACCTTATCCCTAATTTTGCTGACGAATTCCTCCGATATTAAACTCGCCTCTGCCCCTGTATCAAGTAATACTTCTACATTATTCTCCAAAATTTCTAAATTAATAATTGGCAAACATAATTTTTCCTCAGTTTCTGGCTCTACTTCCTCCTCAATTTTGAAAAATTCACGTGGATGTTCGTATACATTTACACAGAAATCTAGTGGTCTGTCACGTTCCAAAAATCCTGTCTCATCCTGTTTTCCGTGCTTGGTCCTGGTTGTCCTTCTACAACCTGTGCGTACGTCCTCCTCGTGTTAATATCCGTGTCCCTGTCTCTATTCGGCGTGCTGGTCACAGTCCTGTTTACTTCCGGTAAACTGTTCTGTCGCGTGTAACTAGGTCTTGGCGTCGGTCCCCTAGTCGCACTATTGCTCCTGTATTCCTGTCCTCGTCGTTCCCAATTCGGTCGAAAATTTCTGTTGTAGTCAGGCCGTCTCGGATAATTCGGTGTCCTGTTGTCAAACCTAACTGTGTTAACGTTTCGTTCTCGTATCTCTCTTGTCCGTCCTACACATACATCGTCATATCTCTGCAAATACTCTAAAATGTCTCCCGTTCTGTGATGTTTTGTAAGGCCACGTGTTGTCTAATTTCCAGTTCAAAATGTCGTGATAGGTACTTAATAATCTGTCTGTCCGTCAATGGAGGATTCAGTTGTTTGGCCACACTGTACTTGCGGATGGCATATTGCTCCCTAGAACCTGCAAACTCTCCCTTAAATTTTCCTGTAATCAAGTCGTCCCTAATCTGATCCTGTTTGTGATCACTCCAGTAATGTTGTAAAATTTGTCTTCAAAGTCCTGATACGTGTCTATGTCCTGTCCTACTAAATTGTACCATGCTTCCGCGTTGTCCTTTAATAAAGCCTTTATCGTATTTAGTTTAGTCTGTTCGTCAAATAAATTTCCCACTAGATTTCTTACACTATTAATAAAAATTTGTGGATTTACCCTGTTATCGCCATAAAACTTCATGTGTTGGTCCAATGATACTCCACCTGTAGCAAATCTGGGACCATCCCCCGTTAAATTTGACATGTTGTATTTAATACTACTAACTTCACGTTCTACCCTGCCTAACTGATCCCTACATGAGTCCGTCACTTCAGTCATTTTACATTAATCTCCTCTTCACAAAAATGCGTACTTCGGACCTTAAATGTCCCATTTCCTGTCGAAGACCTGTAATATCACGCTCATTTTTTCAACCCTATTTTCAACTTCCCCATCTTTACGGTAAGACTATTTTAAATTCTGAAACTTCTTTATTCGTCTTATCTATTTTCTCACTTAGGGTTTCCCTAACTCCTGTTAATGTCTCATTCATTCGGTCAAATTTTCGATTTGAGTCCTCTCTCGCTCTATTCGATTCATCACTCATTTGCTCAAATTTTCGATTTGAGTCCTCTCTAACCCCGCTTAACGTCTCATTCATTCTTTCAAGCATCCTCATTATCATTTCGTTTCCTTGATCCCCTGATTCCGTCCTCGACTGATCTCTACTGCCTCTCGCTTCTTCCATTTTCGAAATTTTCTCACACAATGCACTATCGTCACTTCCAATTTCCACTCCTTGACTCCTTAACCACTCTTTTCTCTGCATACGTTCTAATCACTCACACACACTCTCAAATACTCTTAAATTTATACACACACAGAAACTCTCTCTCAGATCGCCAGTTTCCTGGAATAAAATAACAAAAAATTTTATTTGGAACTCGAGCCTCACTTTTGGGTCGCCAAGAATGCTGTGTTTCCTGTCTCTTTTCTGCAGGTACTGGCCCTTTCAAAAACACATTCGAGCCCCACAGTTTGGGCGTCAAGAATGCTGTGATACCTTTAAAATCCGTGAACTACGCTTTTCGCCTCGGCTGCTCACCTAATGTTATAAACCTCCTCATTCATAAAAAAAAAACCACACATTCCTACCAAAAACATCAACGTTAACTCTATTTACATCAATATTCAGAATACATTAAAATTTCAAAATTAAAACTCAGCATAAATTTCAGTTTTAAAAAGAATTTCAGGATTAATTTTATTATCATTTTACTGTGCATCCAAAATTAAAGTCCTTGTTGGATGCCTACTAATTAATATAACAATATAAGCAGACCGGAGTCTGAGTATAAAGGAGCATCTACCACCCCTTTACGTTAATTAACCAGGTTCGTCTAATTGAGCTCAAAGACATACCCAAATTTTCATCATATTCCCGAACATCAAAAAATACCCCTTTTTACTTAAACAAGCAAATTTCATCTTAAAATTAAACTTTTATGGTTAGAACAATTTCACTAATGTCCATTTAAAGTAAATCAATTATAAAGTCA
Source organism: Platerodrilus igneus (assembly GCA_036346225.1). Classification (NCBI taxonomy): domain Eukaryota; kingdom Metazoa; phylum Arthropoda; class Insecta; order Coleoptera; family Lycidae; genus Platerodrilus; species Platerodrilus igneus. The sequence goes on from JARFIW010001793.1 coordinate 161,823, forward strand.
TTCAATGCACACAAAAATGTCAAACAAAATAGTATAATTTACCTGAAGGTTACTGTCCTCGTAGCTTCAAAGTATCGTTTCTTTCGTTAATCACACCATTCAACAGGATTATATTTACGGCTTCTGATTCTCTACGCTTTTAAAATTTGCTGCATCACCATCCATTCAAAGTCGTTTCTGGGCCTTTCCGGAACTCATCTGTGTTTATCTGACCCTTGATTCATGGATCCAGACACGTATTTGAACCATTTAATTATTAACACCCCCGAAAAATAGCAAAGAAATTCATGCTTCTGTCACCAATATATACGCCAAAACTGCCTACTTTTGTGTATACATTCGTCGTTGTAAATTTTGCTAATTGGTACAGTGAAACTAAATTTTATTACCTTGCATCTAAGTGCACTGAAGTACATTCATGTTAGCACGTAAATAACCAGTTATTTTGAATCACTAAAATATACTAGCAAACTTTAAATTATTTAATCAAACTAAAATGCACGGTTTACCATCTTTAATCAAGTCGCGTATGTACGAGCTTTTAACGCATCGAATCGTCAAAAGTCTAAGAGAGCTTGTTTATATTCATCTCGGTATATATAGCAAAAAGCCTGCCTGTCGGTCGAGTCTCTAAAACGGGTAATTCTAAAGAATTCCTCATTCTATGTTCCCAGTCTGTTGCTCGCACGTCGATTTTTACGAATTTTCACTCGCCCCATTCAAATCTCAGAAAATTTCCACACGGCACGCAAGCATGTCCGAGAAAAACTAATTGATTTTGTACAGAAATTGTTGTTCTACCTCTGATATTTGCATCCTATTTTTAACCAATTGTGACCCCCGTGACGTTGCTTAAATCCCGCCTTCTACAATATGTGTCTTTGCTTGACGCATTTTCTCTTTCCTTCTCTACCGTGTTCTTATTGGTGCAACTTGATATTCTTTATTATCGATTATTTTAGTCCACATGGAGTGTGAAATAACCAGCTTTAGCAATTCTCGTAACTATTATGCGACGTTTTCCCCAAGATTCTTTTAAACATTAATTATCTGCAAACTTTACGCCGAATGTGACATTTAAACTACGCAGGTGTTCAAAATAATATTACTTCTCAGAGCTTTATTCCGTGGTATTTTAATCTTGGGTTTTTACAAGTTTCTATAGGTATTATATGTTACTAACGGTTTAATTAACTCCAATTAAATTGATTTCTATCCTTTTCATTTTAGCGAATACAACTTAAATATTAATTGTTATGTGTACACTTTGTTTAATACCGGTTACTCAAAATAGGGTTAATTAATATAAACTTTGCACGTAATTTCCATTTGTTTAGGAATAATTACATTACACGCAGAGCTTTTCACTACTGCTTCTTTTGATATAAAGCGTCTTATAAATAATTTAAATTTCTTATTTTTACTGAAACGACCGAGTTTATTTATGCTTCAAGGTTTTAATAAAGCGTATTATCTAATGAACTTCCTTATACACGGTGATTAAAATCATTTGATGTGATTATTTAATTTTCTACCCTGGTCTAAATATGAGTATTTTCCCCCTATTTGAATACAAATAATCCCACTTATTTGACTTCAAATATAAAGCATTTAGACAAAAAAAAATTACAAAAAAAAATTGCCTATCTCTCTCTACCCTTATCTATCTAACTTACCTACTGTGTCTCCAATTCAAACAAAAATATTTACACAGATCCTATATCCCTATCCTATTCCTAACTCTCACCTCATTCTATAAACTGAAATTATCCCTAACTTCATCCTACTCATCCATCTAATCCTATATACATCCTATATACCTATCCTATCCATAACTTTTAACTAATTTTCACTATACTTCACTTCCCCCTACCTAATCCTATATACCTATCCTACTCTTACTCTATTCCTAACTCTCCACTAATCTTCTATGAAATATCTATACTTAACCTATCTTATTTTCTTCCTACATTTACTCTTTATCCTCATCCTAAACCTATTCCTAATTATCTCCCATACTTATCCTATACCTAGTTTTATTTTCTATCAACACCTACTTCTACTCTTCTATATATACACCTATGCTATTCCTATCCTATTTAAATCTAACTCTCTTCTTGACCCTCCAAGTCTTCCTTCTTACCATCCTAATACTCTTCATCCCTATTTCTCCCCCTTCTATATCTATACTTATCATCCCTATTATCTCACATAAAATAAACTTATCATCCCTATTATCCTGACTCTTAAATATTACTTCTTCTTCAGTCCCTACACTTGTCTGTTTCTTATTTATTCTTATTTCCTTTTCTGCCGACAAACCAAACGATACTACTTTACAATTATCGATTTTTCCCTCTATGGAAAATCCTATGTACCTTCTAGAATTCTTATGTAATGGAATCCGCCAGAATGAATTCCTTAAATCTACTTTATTAAAAACAAACTTGCCACTTAACCTCATCAAAAATAATTCTGCCTTCACCTGCTCCCGATATGCTGCTGTTACTTCTACCACCACTAATTCTGCATGTTTTTGTACTAAAGCTTGAACCTCTACTCTCCTATCCTCTGGACATCTTATTGTGTTGATCTGTTTACCTTCATCATCCTCTACCTCTACTACATTAATACTAAACCCCGTGTCATCCTCTGTGACTTCATAACTGCCCTTCCATGGTACTACCCTATCTTTAATCTTTATTACCTTCCTTTCCATATCTATCAAAACCCCTAACTTCATCATACAGTCAACACCTAAAATGCTCTGAAACTTCAGTCCAGGTACAATTACAAACTCCTGTTCACAGCTTAAACCTCCTATCTCTATCCTAAGCACCACAACACTATTTACTACAGCAAACTTCTTTTTATTTGGAGCTACTAAATGGCTACGTTTTATAGGCATAATTCTATCACAAACCTTATCCCTAATTTTGCTGACGAATTCCTCCGATATTAAACTCGCCTCTGCCCCTGTATCAAGTAATACTTCTACATTATTTTCAAAAATTTCTAAATTAATAATTGGCAAACATAATTTTTCTACAGTCTCTGGCTTTACTTCTTCCTCAATTTTGAAAAATTCACGTGGATGTTCATATACATTTACACTGAAATCTAGTGGTCTGTCGCGTTCTAAAAATCTTGTCTCGTCCTGTTTTCAGTGCTTGGTCCTGGTTGTCCTTCTACAACCTGTGCGTACGTCCTCCTCGTGTTAATATCCGTGTCCCTGTCTCTATTCGGCGTGCTGGTCACAGTCCTGTTTACCTCCGGTAAACTGTTCTGTCGCGTGTAACTAGGTCTTGGCGTCGGTCCCCTAGTCGCACTATTGCTCCTGTATTCCTGTCCTCGTCGTTCCCAATTCGGTCGAAAATTTCTGTTGTAGTCAGGCCGTCTCGGATAATTCGGTGTCCTGTTGTCAAACCTAACTGTGTTAACGTTTCGTTCTCGTATCTCTTTGTCCGTCCAACACATACATCGTGATATCTCTGTAAGTATTCCAAAACGTCTCCCGTTCTGTGATGTTTTGTAAGGCCACGTGTTGTCTAATTTCCAGTTCAAAATGTCGTGATAGGTACTTGATTATCTGTCTGTCCGTCAATGGTGGATTCAGTTGTTTGGCCACACTGTACTTGCGGATGGCATATTGCTCCCTAGAACCTGCAAACTCTCCCTTAAATTTTCCCGTAATCAAGTCGTCCCTAATCTGATCCTGTTTGTGATCACTCCAGTAATGTTGTAAAAATTTGTCTTCAAAGTCCTGATACGTGTCTATGTCCTGTCCTACTAAATTGTACCATGCTTCCGCGTTGTCCTTTAATAAAGCCTTTATCGTATTTAGTTTAGTCTGTTCGTCAAATAAATTTCCCACTAGATTTCTTACACTATTAATAAAAATTTGTGGATTTACCCTGTTATCGCCATAAAACTTCATGTGTTGGTCCAATGATACTCCACCTGTAGCAAATCTGGGACCATCCCCCGTTAAATTTGACATGTTGTATTTAATACTACTAACTTCACGTTCTACCCTGCCTAACTGATCCCTACATGAGTCCGTCACTTCAGTCATTTTACATTAATCTCCTCTTCACAAAAATGCGTACTTCGGACCTTAAATGTCCCATTTCCTGTCGAAGACCTGTAATATCACGCTCATTTTTTCAACCCTATTTTCAACTTCCCCATCTTTACGGTAAGACTATTTTAAATTCTGAAACTTCTTTATTCGTCTTATCTATTTTCTCACTTAGGGTTTCCCTAACTCCTGTTAATGTCTCATTCATTCGGTCAAATTTTCGATTTGAGTCCTCTCTCGCTCTATTCGATTCATCACTCATTTGCTCAAATTTTCGATTTGAGTCCTCTCTAACCCCGCTTAACGTCTCATTCATTCTTTCAAGCATCCTCATTATCATTTCGTTTCCTTGATCCCCTGATTCCGTCCTCGACTGATCTCTACTGCCTCCCGCTTCTTCCATTTTCGAAATTTTCTCACACAATGCACTATCGTCACTTCCAATTTCCACTCCTTGACTCCTTAACCACTCTTTTCTCTGCATACGTTCTAATCACTCACACACACTCTCAAATACTCTTAAATTTATACACACACAGAAACTCTCTCTCTCAGATCGCCAGTTTCCTGGAATAAAATAACAAAAAATTTTATTTGGAACTCGAGCCTCACTTTTGGGTCGCCAAGAATGCTGTGTTTCCTGTCTCTTTTCTGCAGGTACTGGCCCTTTCAAAAACACATTCGAGCCCCACAGTTTGGGCGTCAAGAATGCTGTGATACCTTTAAAATCCGTGAACTACGCTTTTCGCCTCGGCTGCTCACCTAATGTTATAAACCTCCTCATTCATAAAAAAAAACCACACATTCCTACCAAAAACATCAACGTTAACTCTATTTACATCAATATTCAGAATACATTAAAATTTCAAAATTAAAACTCAGCATAAATTTCAGTTTTAAAAAGAATTTCAGGATTAATTTTATTATCATTTTACTGTGCATCCAAAATTAAAGTCCTTGTTGGATGCCTACTAATTAATATAACAATATAAGCAGACCGGAGTCTGAGTATAAAGGGAGCATCTACCACCCCTTTACGTTAATTAACCAGGTTCGTCTAATTGAGCTCAAAGACATACCCAAATTTTCATCATATTCCCGAACATCAAAACAAAATACCCCTTTTTACTTAAACAAGCAAATTTCATCTTAAAATTAAACTTTTATGGTTAGAACAATTTCACTAATGTCCATTTAAAGTAAATCAATTATAAAGTCATTCAATGCACACAAAAATGTCAAACAAAATAGTATAATTTACCTTAAGGTTACTGTCCTCGTAGCTTCAAAGTATCGTTTCTTTCGTTAATCACACCATTCAACAGGATTATATTTACGGCTTCTGATTCTCTACGCTTTTAAAATTTGCTCCATCACCATCCATTCAAAGTCGTTTCTGGGCCTTTCCGGAACTCATCTGTGTTTATCTGACCCTTGATTCATGGATCCAGACACGTATTTGAACCATTTAATTATTAACACCCCCGAAAAATAGCAAAGAAATTCATGCTTCTGTCACCAATATATACGCCAAAACTGCCTACTTTTGTGTATACATTCGTCGTTGTAAATTTTGCTAATTGGTACAGTGAAACTAAATTTTATTACCTTGCATCTAAGTGCACTGAAGTACATTCATGTTAGCACGTAAATAACCAGTTATTTTGAATCACTAAAATATACTAGCAAACTTTAAATTATTTAATCAAACTAAAATGCACGGTTTACCATCTTTAATCAAGTCGCGTATGTACGAGCTTTTAACGCATCGAATCGTCAAAAGTCTAAGAGAGCTTGTTTATATTCATCTCGGTATATATAGCAAAAAGCCTGTCTGTCGGTCGGTTCCCCAAAACGGGTAATTCTAAAGAATTCCTCATTCTATGTTCCCAGTCTGTTGCTCGCACGTCGATTTTTACGAATTTTCACTCGCCCCATTCAAATCTCAGAAAATTTCCACACGGCACGCAAGCATGTCCGAGAAAAACTAATTGATTTTGTACAGAAATTGTTGTTCTACCTCTGATATTTGCATCCTATTTTTAACCAATTGTGACCCCGTGACGTTGCTTAAATCCCGCCTTCTACAATATGTGTCTTTGCTTGACGCATTTTCTCTTTCCTTCTCTACCGTGTTCTTATTGGTGCAACTTGATATTCTTTATTATCGATTATTTTAGTCCACATGGAGTGTGAAATAACCAGCTTTAGCAATTCTCGTAACTATTATGCGACGTTTTCCCCAAGATTCTTTGAAACATTAATTATCTGCAAACTTTACGCCGAATGTGACATTTAAACTACGCAGGTGTTCAAAATAATATTACTTCTCAGAGCTTTATTCCGTGGTATTTTAATCTTGGGTTTTACAAGTTTCTATAGGTATTATATGTTACTAACGGTTTAATTAACTCCAATTAAATTGATTTCTATCCTTTTCATTTTAGCGAATACAACTTAAATATTAATTGTTATGTGTACACTTTGTTTAATACCGGTTACTCAAAATAGGGTTAATTAATATAAACTTTGCACGTAATTTCCATTTGTTTAGGAATAATTACATTACACGCAGAGCTTTTCACTACTGCTTCTTTTGATATAAAGCGTCTTATAAATAATTTAAATTTCTTATTTTTACTGAAACGACCGAGTTTATTTATGCTTCAAGGTTTTAATAAAGCGTATTATCTAATGAACTTCCTTATACACGGTGATTAAAATCATTTGATGTGATTATTTAATTTTCTACCCTGGTCTAAATATGAGTAATATATATATATATAAGTCGTATCGACAAACAGTGTCCACTAAATTATAGTATTTAGCAAATTCCGACCATAACTAAAATATTGCCTTATTGGATTTTCTTAATCTCAATGTATTTCAGAGCATTGTGATGGATTTGTGTGGTTGTATTAAATATGTATTTACGAAATCGGATTATAAAAAAATTCTGTAGGTGTCTTATCACTTACGAGTGACAACAGAGTTTGATTGATGATAATAGAATATGCTCTAACCGAATTTTTAGCAGTAGATAGCCTTTATCTGATTGAAATAGTAAGCTTTTCTAATTAGAATAGCTTACTTTTCAATCAGATAAAAGCAATCTTTATAATTATAAAGCTATACAAATGTTAGCTATTTGTAACATTGTTTAGAAATGCTAGAAAGAAAGTTGATTTTCATTTAATAAATCAAGCATTAAGGGAATATTAAAACATATTTTCATTATTACTTGCAAACTATGGCTATCGAATACCGAGACTGATACTACTACAGACGAACAACGCATTCACTAAGACACCACCACCTAAAATACATGACCTGAAAACTACATGAGATGAGTCATCGCAAGTAGTTCACATACTTCTTGACGCAAATGCTTAAGATTCAAATTTTTAAATTTTAAAAGCATTAATTGTACCGTTTGACATTAATAAAGTAAAAGAGATGTTATCACATTAAAAGATACTCGCCATCTTAAACTATACGTAGAAATAATAATTCTTTGCATAGTATTATAACACAAAATATTAAGATGTACATTATAGGAAAATTTCTTAAAAAAAACCTTTAAGTTACATCACCAGTGATGTTTATGACAAGTTAAGTGTACTTAAAGGACTCAAAGGAAATACGTGCAATATACAGACAATAAAATCAATACATTCAACACTTACTGAGAGGGATCCTGAAATTGCACCACGTTTGGTCCTTGAGTATTATGTTGTAAATCCAATTTAAATGAGCAGCACATACGAGTACACACAGTAAATATTTCGCAGTACTGCTCAAACACAATTATTGTCTCTTTGGATTCATATTAAACAACATCTGTAAATGAAACTCGCACAAGAAAAGTTCATATTTCAAAAAGAGGGAACTGTTGATACCCCTACATTTGATTTTCCAATGCTCCACCCGAAGATACTACATTGGCCAGGAAGCGAGTTTATTTTACCTGGAAAATTTGAAATTTTACCGAACCCTTGCTGTTCCAAGCAAGGTAGGTATCTTTAACGTGCGTGACAACACTTACACACGGGACCTCCATTTTACCTCTTATCCGAACGAGGGTGTATTTTTGTGAAAAATGCTCGCCTAAAATTTTTCAAGCGGACCGTGTCGGGATCCGAACCCGGGACTTTGGGCGTAGTAGTCACACACATACGAACTACGCCACGGAGCCGCCCGAACTGTTGATACCGCATGCAAATTTTTAATTTTAATAACAAATAGGTATAATTGAGCCATCACATTATATACTTCTTCGTTAGCATATGAACCGAGCGGACGTGTTTTGCAGAGCTCCAAGCTACACTGTTACAAGTAAATGTTCATATAGGGATTTTGATATATTTTTGCTTTGGGGTATTGCTTATAATTTTGTGATTGAATTGTACTGTGCGGCATTAATTTTTCGAATCCCAAGCAGTGAAACAAACTTAAAAACAAAATTTTACACGATTAGACATTAAATAAAGTGCGTTTTGCTTTGAATTTTAACTAATTATATATAAAATGCTGATAGAAGAAACGAGAACGAACAAATTTAAGGAATTCTGTACACGCAACTCTGAAAAAGAACTCGGCAACGTCAAAAAAGATAATAGAAAATATACGGAGAGATTTAAAACAACAGTAGAATATTTGTTAGAGAAAATGTTTCCACCGCACGAATATCTCTGACTAATATATGTGTTGGAGATGATGCAAAAATGGTTAGTTATGATTCAGAGTTTGAATATGGCCAACGTTAAAGACTTTAATTGGTTCTATAAAAACTTGAACACCTGCCACGTTCAGTACGTTCATTGAAACAATATCCATGAACTAATAGATCGATTGAGAGTATTGGTAGTAGCTAATCACGTTGGGAACACGGGCGAAAAAAACGTAAACGAAATCATTATTGTAAGAATTCAGGTCACATTAAAGGTGAAAGTCAGAAACTTCTGTCCAAACAATCTAAAGTGGACGACGCACAAAAAAACGAGTAGTTTCTCGCAACAAGAAAATGGTGAAAATAAAGAAAAGCCTTTGGCTAAACCTATAGCTTGTTATGGATGCGAAAAGCAAGGTTTTATTCGTGCAAATTATCCTTCTTGCAAATCTGTAGATACTGCTGCTTTGGAATTTCTCAGTGCTGATACCTTGATTTCACCTCAACCAAGACCGTTTCTGAAAGTAAATATTTTAAACCATTGGGGTTTGGGCATGGTAGATACAGCAGCAAAACAGAGCATGGCTGGTACTAAATTGTATCGGATATTAGAGAACGAAAGCGTTCATTTTGATAAAGCAAATGTCACAATCAATCTTGCTGACGGTTCCTTCAAATTAAAGGATGTATTAACAACCTTTGTTAATGTAAAATTAGAAAATAGGAATGTACCAACAAAATTTATAATTCTGCCTGACTCAAAAAATAACACTTTGTTTGGAATTGATTTTGTAAGAGATGCAAAATTAGATATAGACGTTTCTGCTGAAGTATGGAATTTTTCGGATTTACCTGGTCAGAAATTTCCTTTGCTCTTTGAGAATACTTATGATATGCAAATCATTGAAAGTAGCATCTTGCCAGTCGAGTTAAGTAGTTTTGATTTTTTGAAGTCAGATGCGGGAACGATGTTGACTTCTGAGGAACGTCGCCGTTTCAATGCATTTCTAGATGGAAGAAATGATACCTTTAGTCTGGGGGGAGACCCTACTCCATTCGCAACGCATTATCTAAATACAGGAGATTACGCACCCATCTCCTCGCCTCCTTACACCAGCGAAAAAGGAATTGTTGAGGTCACCGTTGGATCGTTTATTGAATGAAGGAATTATTGAGAAATATGAAAGTGCTTGGGCTGCGCCCGTTGTGTTTGTACCAAAATGCGATGGTCGCATACGGTTTTGCATGGATTATAGAAAGTTAAATGCGATCACCAACAGTGATGCGTATTCATTACCGCGTATAGACGATCTGTTGCACGCTGCCAAGCAAACTTTTTATATGTCCCTCATAGACTTAAGGTCGGGTGATCATCAAATTAATGTTTGAACACGATCGTGATAAGACTGTTTTCGTAACACCTTTCGGAACGTATCGTTATTTAAGATTACCATCATCATTAGGTCTTTAGTCCTGGAACTGGTTAGACGCGTACCATCATTGTTTCCTATTCTGAACTAACCTACAGATTTCCCTGAAATTTGCACAGTCTGCATCTATCACTATCTGATCTAGGTCAACATCTGCCTCTTTTTTCCTATCTCTGCTTGTAATATATCCCATGCTATTCCACAAAAATCCCTTAGAACGTATTTTTCCCTTCTATTTCTCTTATCTTTTTCCCCAAATATCCTTATTCCCCTACAATTTTTATAACCTATTTGTTATTATCTTTGTCTGTCCCTGCTATCGTCCTCATACATCTGAAGCACAGCATTTCAAAAGGCTGCTACCATTTTTCTGTCTGCGTTTCAGACTGCCCGTATTTCATAGGCATACTGTGCTGTGCTCCACACATATGCTTTCAACAATATTCTTCTTGTTCTATGTTTATGGTCTTTCCTCATAGGCGCTGTTCTTTCTTGTTAGATGCCGCTCGGTCACCTTCTATTGTTTTACAATTATATACCCTATTTCTCCGACCTTCAGTGGTTGTGAAGGGAGGTAAGCAGCCTGTGGCTGCCAAGTTCCCCCAACATAACCATTTACCGATTTAATATATTTTCCAATATATCTTTTCGCACAGTCAACATTAGTTGCAGATATTTCGCAACCAACAACTAGTTGTTTATACTAATCATCAGATTTATCTGTGCTTATTTTTCGTCATTAGGTTTCCGTCTCAAAACTGGTTGGACACGTACCTGCACTTATTTATATTCTGAGTTAGCCTACATAGTTCCCTGAAATTCTCACACAGCATGTGTATACAGCTCGTTCCCTTCTATTGTTTACTAATTTTATGCCCTATTTCACCGAGATTCAGTGAAGGGGGTTAAGCAACCTGTGGCTACCAAGATCCGCCAACACTTAGACATTTTCCGAAATAATGGTTTTCCAGTAAATCCTTTTACACACTTAACATTATTCGAGAATATTGCCCAACCAATTCTTGTAGTTACTTATAATAATCATCATGTTTAAGCACAGTTATCTTTTCGTCATTAGTTTATCCATCTTGGGATTGGTTGGATGCGTACCTCCATTGATTTCTATTCTGGGCTAGCCTACACATCTCCCTGAAATTCCTGCAGCCTACATCTTTTACTATCTGTGTGCAGTAGTCTAACCTAGGTCTGCCTCTTCTTCTCTTTTTTCCTATCTCTGCTTCTAATATATTCCGCACTATTCCCTCATGCCGTAGTATGTGGCCTATCATCCTATCTCTCTATTTTTTACCGTTTTCCAAATATTTCTTTCTTCCCCTACCATTTTTAGTACGTCTTCGTTCTTAACTTTGTCTGTCCATAATATCTTCATCATACGTCTGTAGCACCGCATTTCAAAGGTTTCTACCTTTTTCTTGTCCGCTTCTCCTACTGTCCAGGCTTCACAGCCGTACAGTGCTGTGCTCCACACATATGTTTCAAGCAATCTTTTCCTTGTTTCTATGTTTGTGGTCTTTGAGCACAGTAGTTGTTTTTTCTTGTTAAATGTAGCGCGACCTTGTGCTAATCTTTGTTTTATATCTTTTGTGCTTTTCCCATCTTGCGTTATTTGGCTTCCTAGGTAGCAGAAATCCTTAACCTCTTGTAAGTTCGTGTTACATACTTGTATTCTTGTCTTTGATTTATTTTTCCCACCTTTGCATACTACAACTTTAGTTTTAGTTTTGTTAATTTTCATACCGTATCTCTCTGTTAGAACCGTTTCCATTTCATTAAGAGCAGCTTTAAACTCTTCCTTGCTAGACGCTAATACCGCTATATCATCTGCAAATCTAAGCATATATTTTTTTTGTCCCTGCATAGTAATTCCAAATGTCTTCCTGCATTTGAGAGTATTCATTGCCTCTTCTATGTACAAGTTAAAAATCAATTGGGATAGGGCACAACCCTGTCTCACCCCTTTCCTAATGTTTACTTCTCTACGTTCCTGCTCTAATTCTATTACTGCTGTTTGCTCTTTGTATAAGCTATGTACTATTCGTCTATCCCTATAACTCATTCCAATCTTTTTGAGTATTTCAAACATTTTTTTCCATTTTACATTGTCAAATGCTTTTTCCAGATCTACAAACCTTATATACACGCTTTCCTCTTTTTCTATTGTTTTCTCCATTATCACTCTCAGAGCTAAAATAGCCTCCCGTGTTTCCCTGTTTCGCCTAAATCCAAATTGGTCTTTTCCTAGTATTTTTTCCGCCCGTTTTACCGTTCGTCTTTGCACAATCCTAGTTACTATTTTTGACACGTGTGCTGTCAAACTTATTGTTCGAAAATTTTCACATCTATCCGCGCCTTTCTTTTTTGGTATAGATACTATGATGCTACGTTTGAAATCTTTGGGAATCTCACCTGTCTCATACATATAGCTTACAAGTTGGAAGAGACGTTCTGTTACTGCTTATCCAGCGGCTTTTAGAGTTTCTGCTAGCACCTTATCTGTACATGACGCCTTACCATTTTTCAGACTCTTTAATGCTAATTCAAACTCATCTCTAAGTATAGGATATTCCAAGTCATCATTTTCAATGTATGATTCCTGTTCTAATGCAGTTAGTTCCTCTCCTGCATAAAAATTCCCTATATATTCTTGCCATCTACCCACTTTATCTACGTTTTCTATGATGACGTTTCCTTGTGCGTCCCTTATATTTTTGCTATACGGTTTTATATCCCTAAAATTCATTCTAATTGATTTGTATGCTTCGTCTGTCTTTCCTATTTCCATCTTAGTTTGTACCTTTTTGCACTTTTCATCAATCCATTGTTCTTTAGCTTTCCTGCATTTTCGAATAATTTCCCATTTTATGGCTTTGTATCTCTGTTTTCCTGTTTCGTCTGATTTATTTTTGTATTTTCGTCTTTCTTCTATTAAATTCAGGATATCCTTTGTTATCCATGGTTTCTTATTTTGTGTGTATACCCCAGAATATCTCTGACCGCCATGTCTAGGCTGGATTTAATGTTATTCCATTCTATTTCTACTTCCTTAGTATCAAATATTTTCCCGATATCTTTGAGCAATTCATTTGACTTTTTTTCGAATCTTTCTTGAATATCTTTATCTTTTAGTTTCTCTAAGTCCAAGTGTTTTTTTCCGTTTCTTTTTTTCACATTCTTAAATTTAAGTGCGGCCTTCATAATTACGATGTTGTTGTCAGTATCTATATCTGCTTCTGGGTAGCTTCTGCAGTCTTTTACCTGATTCCTAAACCGTTGTCTAACAAGAATGTAATCTATTTGATATCGTCCTATATATATATATATATATATATATATATATATATATATATATATATATAAGAATTTTAATTTTTTCTTGGGTATTAAGGTCTAATTAACTATGTAAACATTCAATAGGATGATTTATTTTTTATTATACTCCAAACGTTTCGGCTGAACATATTAGCCTTTTTCAATGGATATTCGTATCTCAAATATAAGATTACCAATAATTAAGTTGCCTACACAATCATTTGCTTTCAATAATGTCAATCCATATCTTGCTAGGATTATATAAAACAGGTTAAAATTTTTTATTTATGTACACCATTTGGTTTGTATACATTGAATGATTCTTATATATTGTTATAGTACAGCTATATGGCTGTTTGTCAAATGCTGAAAGTTTTTTGTGTGAGATAGAGACAAATAGGAATTTTAATTTGCAATTGATTGCATTAGTGGTATGTGTATAGATTATAGGTTTAAAGAATCGATCAAACTGCACAAACTCGTTTCGCAAACGCTTTAAAAGCTTAAGTTTTGCAAATGCTATTGACATGGTAACAAGTTAATAGTAAAAGTACACTCTACATGACTGTAAAATAGAGAACCAAGAAGGGGTTAATTGCGAGATAGCTAATGTATATATAATATGTCTATCACTCCTGCACTCACCTTTACTCCAAATAGAGACAATTCCCATGTATTGCTTATGAGATTGAATTTCTTCATATGTATTCTAATGGGAGCATGTTTTGGTCATTGTTTTGGTTAAAAGCATCTACTTTGGTTTTACTAAAGCAGCTTCGTTCGTATCTATGTGGCGATAAGAAACGATATTCCATAGGTATTGTATTACAATTATATCTGTCTAGCGACATCTATTATACCTTTCATCTTTCTAATAAGATCAATTCCTAGAATAGCATCAACTCTTAACCTTGGCACTATTAAAAACTCTTGCTCAACCTCCATCTTTCCTAACTTACAGAATTATGATACTGTTGATAACTACGACCCTCTTATTATTAGGCGATACTAAATTATTTCTTTTAATAGGGATAACTTTCTTTATTAGCTCCTCTGAATTGTCTTTAATAAAACCTTCACTTACTAACGTTGCTTCAGCTCCTGTGTGGAATAGTAATTTGATCTTTTTTCCTTTTACTTGCAATTTTATTATAGGTAGTAAATCATTTCATTCAATAACTTTTTCATCATTTTCCAACTCAAGTTTTAAAGTTCACGTGCATGTTTATACTTATTAATTTCTATACTTTCGTCGTTTGATTTTTCTGCTTCTAAAAATCCTGCTTACTTGACGTTCCAGGCTGATTAACTACCTCTGCGTATGTTCTTTTACTATCGTTGCTACCATTTATGACATCTCTTTGTGCGTTTGTTATGTTTTTTCTCCCTTGGGTAAAGGTTCTATTATCAATGGTACGGGATTTATTGTTCTCCCTTCCCCTGTCTCTCTTAAAGGCATTTCCTCTACTGCAACTATTTCTTTTCATAGTGTCCCTTTCAAATTGTTAGCCTTAATAACTCTTCTCTCCATTATTCCTCTGGAATCTAAATGTATTTATGGACCTTCTTTTTGCTCTGGTCTCAACCTTCCTTGGTTGACCCATATCATCTTATCGTTGAAGATATTCTAAAAACTTATGTATATCAACGATATTGCGTAAGGCTATGCATTGTCTTACTTTCGTTTTGAAATGACTGCTAAATACTTTATAATCTGCTAGTCATCTAATAAAAAATCAAGTTGTTTGGCAAGGCTAAATTTCTTAATCTCATACAACACCCTTGTCATGCCTGAATCGGTTGAAAACGATCGATTTGCATAAGATATAACGTTCATATCTTCTAAAGATTGAAATTCGTTTTAACAGTATTTCTTTACAAATAATTATTTTTACATATACGGCTTAACTTGTACACACGACTGTATTATTGATTTAAAATTTGGGCTTTTAAATACACGGTAAGTGTGTATTTGCATTGCACTTTAATGGCTGAAAAGTACGTTTATATTATATACAGGAGGGAACAACGAATCTTCGACAGTTTCAATTTTTTCCGGTTTCTTTTATATTTCGGTAGACTTTATTTTTAGAATTTGGGTTTCAATGCCTTCTCGTGACCCCATTATAGATTAAGAAGGATAGATAGGTCTAGATAATAAATTTTTAACAAATGTGTATATAGGAAATAGGAACAATTTATTTACGCGCTAAATTACTTAGTAGTGACATTGAAAATGGACGTGTACTAACATATTATTGTATTTCTAAATTGGAATGTTAAATTTCCATAACGTGTAGAAGCTTTAGGGTAAATGAAACCCAAGGATACGCATAATTAGTTTTAATATTTTAAATCAAGCGCATCGGATAAGAAACGGTGTTTTTGGGTATAGAAAATCGATAATTTAAGCGCATATTTCCATTTAACTGAACTAAACGTTCGTTACACAAATCCTAAAAAATGCTAAAACTCGGAATTATAATTTCAAACGAACAGTTTGCTTCATAGAAACACTTGATAGTTAAAATGTCAAGTTCAAAGAACTGAGATGAACGTTGGGATAGAATTCTGTAGAAATATATGTAACGGTCGATGCGAGAGCTACTAAAATAGCAGATGCTTTGAAAGCAAAGTAAGACGGAATATCCATAATGTAAAACAGACAAAGAACACGTATAATAAAACGTTAATTATAATACTCGTCTAAAGTACGCGGTAGATTTGGAGGTCAACCACAACATCGATTTTCTGTTGCTTGAGTGGGATTCTAAAAGGGACAGTAAATATGGGTTAAACGAGGCAAGATAGCTAGGGGTTGGACGTTAAATACGGAAGAAAGCAATCTAATTGGTCGAATGCTAGAAGTTTCAAGAAGCTCGCAACGGTTAGACGTTGTGGAACAAATTTCAATGTAAAAGCACGGTAGACTGGGAATTTTAGGACGTAGAAGTTCGTTACGTACAAAATTTGTAGAATCTGTTTTGAAAAATAAGCATTTCGATGGAAATAGGGTCCGTAAGAGGTATACAAAATTATATAAATACACTAGGAGAGGTATTAAAGCTCTTTTACTTACTCTTACTTGCTCTTACTTTGTATTGATTCTCGTACGTCGCTTATTCGTTGACTTATAATACAACATCCCAAATTAAAAGTGTGGAAAACGCAGTTAGTAACGTACATCGATAATTTATTAAAAGTATGATTTGCACAAGTGGGTGCTAGATTATAGACGGTGCTGTTACTACACGCAAAGTACTAATAAAAGGACGGTACTAGGGTAAGCGAATCGAGAAGTTTGAAACAAGAATGCGTGAAGTGCAGTGATTACGGAAGGTTAAGCTTGGTCGAGACAATCATCGAGGTAAAAACACTGAAAGCGGTTGCAGAGATTTGAATAGCGACTGAAAATGAGTTGGATCTATGGATAACAACGAAGTGTATGGACACAACGACGAGGGTTTTAAAACACATCTTCAGAGGTAATGATGGAAGAAGCTTGCTCCAGGTAAAGAAATTAATTTCTTGCTTTTGCTTGAACATTTGTGCTGGTATTTTGTGCTCGAGTGATTTAACTTGTTGGAGGTGTATTTTATTACCTTAAAAACTCATAACGGATATGTAAAGGAACAATTGATATTTATTATTTAAAGATGTTAACAAACGACATAAAAATTTTGTTGTAAGGAGTAAATGGGTCTTTAAGGTTGTTTTAAACAAAGATGCGATGTTTAAAAGCATTTATAGTAACTGGGTGATACTGAGCTCACCATAAGACCAGAATAAAAATCAATTTAGGGTTGCACAACGGGCCCATCTACTTGTCTAAAATAAAATTGTTGACATAAATAGTATTCATGAAATTTTAAAAGGTTTATGGATTGAGATGGTAACATTTTATGAAACTGTATATACAAATGTGTAAATATTTTCTTGCTAATGGAAACTTTTTAATATGTGTAAATAGAAAGGTTGTAAGTCTTGTTGCATTATTTGAGTGGTAATTTCATTTGACTGTATATGTGAGAAAGAATGAACTTAGGATGGTAGGTATACAAGATGAAACAGATTTTAGAGCTAGCCAGGGTGTGCAAAAATAAGGAGGCGTTCCAGAGGTATTTGTTTTTTTTATTAATTTTTTTTTAAAATTTTTATGACGGCCCAACAACGCTGGGACTCGTAGGCGTTCCTGATATTTTTAGAGTAAACCACTGCAATATATATTGCTGTAATAAGGGGCTGTTTAAGGGTGTACTTTATAGTAAAGGTCGTGCAGGAATTAGAAATTATAATAGGAAGCAGAAAACTGCATTTATTTAATAGAAAAGTGAGAAATGGAGAGTTTGTAAATAGTAAGCAGTCAACACCCTGTATATAAAGTATAAATAGTTTTAAGCAACGCAAATAGACACAGTAAGACGCATAGTTAGCGTAGAAATAAGGAATACATGCATTAGGTAAATAGTAAATATTTAACACCCTGTAGATAGAGTTATAGTTAATTTAGGTAATGCAAATAACGATGTTTTTTAGTGGAAGCACGCGTATTTATAAGTAAACATAATAAAGTGTAATTAAACACGCATTCAAAAGAAGTGCAGTCAGTTATAATAATACGGAGATCAAAAATAGAGTTTCGAGAAGCATAGTGTAAAATCGTACAAATAGTTAACAATTTTGATAAAGGGGATTAAAAATTGCGTAAATAACAAGCATATATGAAAATTAAAAGTCGAATTGCATCAGTTGTTTGTGTACAACATGGAAAAGCGATTAGATTCGTCAAAACACCGCATGTCTTATAACGAGGCACCTGCGAGCAAGCCACAATTATTTGAGAGGACGAGAAGTTACATCAGAAACTACTTTAAATGCAAAGACTTGATTGGTTGAAATTAGCAACGAGCTTGTAGGCCATACCCACTGACGGAGTAGGAAATCAATGATATATTAACAGGGACAGTGATAACGAACTCAGTTTTCAACTCAACAAAGGCCGAGGTGCGCCACTTTAAAACATTAGTGCAACACGTAAAAATAATTTTAAAGTGAAATTATTGTTTAAGTGCGACGAAGATGAAAATTATGATTAACGATTAAACGTAAGTAGATTTAGGGGAATTTAAACTAAAACATAATAATAATAGGGTTTCGAGTTCGGGGAGTATAAACTACAAATTCAAGTCTGGGGAGAATGATAATACAAGTTCGAGTCCGGGGAGTATAAACTACGATTTCAATTCTGGAGAGGATGATAATCCAATTTCAAGTTTGGGAAAATTGATGAGAATAAATTCTGAGTCTGGTGAGAATAAGTCTAAATGAGACGACAATAATTTGGGGTGCATAAGTCTAAGTTTAATAATGGTAGTCCAGAGGGTGATGACAATAATTTAAATGCAATGGTTTATATTTCGAATGGGTATATAATAATTCTGAATTGGGGGAAAATAATTTTGATCCAAATGGATGGCATAATGCATAGAAAATATTAGCTGATAATGGATGCGTCGGTTGCAGGAAGGAAATAGCGAAGAAAATAGACCAGGTTAGATTTTTAGTTATAAGACATTATTTTTCTATTTGAATTTAAATATTGAATATTGAATTTGCTTAATATAAATTAATGTAACGAAGTCAACAAAACAAAGGACTTGCATACGTATAAAGTGCGTTATATGATAAAAGGGTTTTGAACGTTCCAAGCTTCTTTTTTTAAAAACAATAGGTTTTTTGGTGACTAGATTGATTGAATAGTATATGATTTTTGATAAATGAGATTTACAACATTAATTAATTGAAAAGTGTATTTTAATAATTTTCAAAAACCTGTACATAATATTTGTTTTCATTATATGGAATTGAATTAACTTCATTTTATAATTCAAAATAAACGCTAGTCGAGGTCAAAAGATAAAGTCAATGGGAGTGTAATTTGATAATTTAAACAATAAAGGAGCTATAAGTTGAATACGCCATTGATAACGAGTAAGGCGAGTTAAGATTCGTGGTTTCGAGCGGTCCTTTTTAAAAAGACTTCTTGAACTTCTTAACACATTTATTTGTTTTAAACAGATTTGAACATTGACTTTTGACAATCTTAATTGAATTATTCTAAGTCGAAAATTAATTACTTAATTGTACAAATGAGTTATTTACAAACTGCTAAAATAAAATTGTAGACAAATAGTATTCATGAAATTTTAAAAGGTTTATGGATTGAGATGGTAACATTTTATGAAACTGTATATACAAATGTGTAAATATTTTCTTGCTAATGGAAACTTTTTAATATGTGTAAATAGAAAGGTTGTATGTCTTCTTGCATTATTTGAGTGATAATTTCATTTGACTGTATATGTGAAAAGAATGAACTTAGGATGGTAGGTATCCAAGATGAAACAGATTTTAGAGCTAGCCAAAGTGTGCAGAAATAAGGCGTTCCAGAGGTATTTGTTTTTTATTAATTTTTAGAAAAATTTTATGACGGCTCAACAACGCTGGAACTCGTAGGCGTTCCTGATATTTTTAGAGTAAACCACTGCAATATATATTGCTGTGATAAGGGGCTGTTTAAGGGTGTACTTTATAGTAAAGGTCGTGCAGGAATTAGAAATTATAATAGGAAGCAGAAAACTGCATTTATTTAATAGAAAAGTGAGAAATGGAGATAGTTTGTAAATAGTAAGCAGTCAACACCCTGTATATAAAGTATAAATAGTTTTAAGCGACGCAAATAGACACAGTAAGACGCATAGTTAGCGTAGAAATAAGGAATACATGCATTAGGTAAATAGTAAATATTTAACGCCCTGTAGATAGAGTTTCAGTTAATTTAGGTAAAGGAAATAACGATGTTTTTAGTGGAAGCACGCGTATTTATAAGTAAACATAATAATGTGTAATTAAACACGCATTCAAAAGAAGTCCAGTCAGTTATGATAATACGGAGATAAGAAATAGAGTTTCGAGAAGCATTGTGTAAATGTGTACAAATAGTTAACAATTTTGATAAAGAAAGGTGATTAAAAAACTTCATTTTATAATTCAAAATAAGCGCTAGTCCAGGTCAAAAGATAAAGTTAATGGGAATGTAATTTGATAATTTAAACAATAAAGGAGGAGCTATAAGTTGAATACGCCATTGATAACGAGTAAAGGGAGTTAAGGTTCGTGGCTTCGAGCGGTCCTTTCTAAAAAGACTTCTTGAACTTCTTAACACATTTATTTGTTTCAAACAGATTTGAACATTGAATTTTGACAATCTTAATTGAATTATTCTAAGTCGAAAATTAATTACTTAATTGTACAAATGAGTTATCTACGAACTGCAATGTGAAAGCTGAACGTTTGATGAACTGACTGCGAGTGGAGCTCCCGGGCCTTTTATAGTTTCCCTACCCCCTCACAGTTCTGTCGGAACTTGCAGACCTAATGTCTGCTTACACTTAACTCTTATTCATAATACATTGTTGTAATCTTAAATCTATTCATAACTACTTTGTTGCGAGATTACTTCTGCGTAATCTCGGTACGTGACTGTCTGTGACCACCTGTGACCTGACATCTGCAGTGTTACTTATTCTTGTGCTACAAAGTAGCGTTTCCGTTCCCATGAACGTTAATAAACTGAATAAAATGTCCTTCAATTACATTGTTGCACATTTACTAATATTTCTAATAACTTCTTAAGTATTAGTTTCTTTTATATATATCAAATGGGGGATTATATAACTCCTCCCGACGTATATTAAAAATTAAGGGTTTTTACCTTTCTTGGTTTTTAATTACATAAAATCGTTTAATCTCATTTTTTTAAATTCATACTTTCTAAGGGTACATTTGTTTCTTTAGTTGCCTTAAATCTAAAACTTTCCTTTTTTTAAACAATAGGTTAGGGGCTTTGTTATTTGAGCATAACCTTTAATAAATTGACAGTAATAACCGTTATCTCTTTATTTGTTTTGGGTATGGGGTAGTTTAATACAGCGTTTGTTTTGTCGGGGTTTCGCATCACTCCTTGGGGTGTTATTATGTGTCCTAAAAATGCTACTTCCTTCTGTAGGAATTCGCTCTTATCTAACTGTACCTTAAATTGTGCTGTTCTTAATCTTTCGAACACTTCTCGTAATCTTTCAATATGCTCCACTAGTGATGTTGAATACACTATTATATCATCTAGGTACACAAGACATTTTTCGTTGTGTATCCCTCGTAGTATGTTATCCATTACTCGTTGGAAGGTTGCGGGTGCGTTCTTTAGTCCAAATGGCATCCGTTTATAATCGTAATGTCCTCTAGGTGTGCTAAAGTTGTTTTTTGTGTATCTCCTTCTTCCATTTCCACTTCATGGTATCCTGATGCTAAATCTAGCGTCGAAAAATATTGGCACTTGCCTAACTTGTCTAAAATTTCTGTTATATTCGGTAACGGGTATTTATGGTCTACGGTTTTTCGTTTAATTTGCGCTAATCTATTACCATTCTGTATTTCCATTTTCCTGATGCGTCCAGTTTCTTTGGTACTATTAATACGGGGCTACTCCATGGTGAATTGGAGTGTTGTATAATGTCTTGATCTAATAGATCGGCTACTTGTCTGTCAGCTTCTTCCTGACTTGTCTGGGGTAATCTGTATGCTTTTGTGAATATTGGTTTGTTGTTTGTTAGCTCAATGCTGTGCTTAACTGTATTTGTAAAGGTTAGGGGTATTTCTTCGCAATGGAATATGTCGCGGTACTCGAAACATAATTTTGTATTGCTTTCTGTTCCTCCGGATTTATGTCGCGGTTAAATCGGATATTATTCAAATTTTGTCTTAACATTTCGTCGTTTTCTACGGGGTTGTAATTTTCGTTTTAGTTTTCGTCTATTTCCATCTCGTTAAAATTTAATTCTTCTACGTTAATCGGGTTTGTTAAAGATAGTTCTACTGGGTAGTCGTTTGAGTTTAATATTGTTGTTGTGGCGTAATTATCTTTAATTTGTACTAATGCGGTTGGGGTTTCTACTCCTTGTTGAAAAGTTATGTGGTTTATTATTCCTAATTTATTATTTGAATTTACGGGATTTTATCTTTTTTCCGTTCGGGGTTCCATTGTATATTTTTCGTCAATTTGGGTGTTTAGGAATTTAATGGGATTCGTCCATATTTTGTTCTTAGTAATCGATTTTAATATCTATGTTGGCTCCCAATTTTCTTAGAAGGTCCATTCCTAATAGTCCGTCATATTTGTCGTTAAACTCAAATATGCAAAATTTGTGTTTCATCTTTACGTTAAATGTTTTTGGTGAAGGTATATTTGCTACGAATTAATGTAGAGTTGTTTGATGGGCGGTTTTAATTTTGAAAGGTTCTCTTTCTACATAGTTTAAATAATGTTTCTTTACTGTTCGCGGAATTATTAATGTTTTTGAAGATCCGGTATCAATTAGTAATTTTAATTCAGCGTGGGGTATTTTGATATAGGGTAATACAAGGTGATTCATATTGTTTAGGTTTATTACGTTTGGTCGTTTATAAATTGGTCCATTTAAAAATTTGAGCACGCGTTTTCTTCGTCGTCCTCCTCGTAAGTTTTGTATGGTTCTTCGCGTTCATAATGGTTTGATTGGTTTTGTTCGTTATTTGTACACGGTCGATTGCAATTATTCTGGTCATCTTCATACTCTTCTACTTCTTGATGAAATAGCTCTTCTGAAGTGAAAGTGCGTTTTTGATTAGGGTTTGGTCTCATGTGCGTTATTTTCGTGTTGGGTCTGGTGTTACCAGATGAGGTATCCATCGGTGTGGGTTTATAATAGTTATTGGGATTATTATTGTTTATCATTGGTGAGTTCCTAATAGGGTTTGCGTTGAATGCTGGTCTTTGCTGATTTACATTTTGTTTGAATCTCGGTTGAAATGCGGGTTTTGCAAAGTTCGAGTTAAATGTTGGTTGAAATGCGAGTTTTGAAAAGTTTAGGTAAAATGTTGGTTTTGGAAAATGTTTGTATTGGTTGTTAAAGTTTGAGTTATTAAAATGTAGATTATTAGTTCTCATTTGGTTTGTTTGTGCATTGAATGGGTTGAACTTTTGTTGTGGATTTATTTGTCTCGCGGGTTGCATTGTTTTTATTGGCGTATAGCTTTTATTCGCGTTGGGATTATATATTCGGTTCCTGTAATACATTACATTCTCTTCTTCGATTATCATGTTCATCGCTTCGTCTAAGTCTTTGGGGTATTGAAATCTAATTTTATCTGAAAGTCGTTCGGGTAGCGCATTTAGATAGGTATCTAATGCCATCTCGTCGTACATTTTGTTTTAAAAGCCTTACATTTGGGTCGGTTTCTTCAATTTTGAGTTTTGTCAAGATTAAGCTTCTTACATCTTGGCATTTCATTCCAAATTGATAGGGGGATTGGTTGTGTTCCATCCTAAGGTTTATCAAATTTCTTACTAGACATTTTAGGTTTCTTCGATCGCCGAAATATGCTATCAATATGCGTTTGTACTCCTCTCACTGGTCTAGGTCATCTCGACGGGCAATTAATGTTAGTGCCCTTTCGGTCAATTTACTGATTATAAGGCGGATAAGCAAAGTGTTCTTTTCTTTATCTCCGGGCTTATAAAACGTTTTTAAGAATATTTCACAGGCCAAAATGTAGTTGCTTAATAAACATTGATCACCGTTAAAGTTGGGTATCATGTCCATGTATAGCTTCATTTCATTACTCATCTTGGCTGAGGAAATATTTGGGTAATTTTAAAAGAAGAAAAAATTATTTTTTTTTGAAAAATTTGGATTTATTTTGTAGTTTTTGGTGTTATTTCTTGCTTGCATTTATTACTTTTCCGTTTAGATTGCGTCGGGTTACTTGCTGTTTTAGTTTGGGTCGTTTCGGATTATTTAAAAATTAATTTGCTTAATTTGCGTTTACTTGCACGGTTGTGTCGTTATATAAAAAGCTTTACGCTTGGTATTGGTTTGGTTACGTTGATTTTTAATTTGCCTCTGTTAATTTTAATTTCTGATGTTTCAATAGGTTAAGTGGTTTTTGTGGTAATTTATCGTGCTTGAATGTTTTGCGTTAGTTGCGTCAGTTAAAACTTCTCTATTTTTAATTATGTCGATTTTAGTTAGGTGTGTAATAGTTATCTCTTCTCGTGGGATTATGCGCTTGTAAGATGTCTGCAATGCTTACAATGTTGTCAGTTAATTAGTTGCGTCAGTTCCTGTTGCAAGGTTATTTTTAAATATACTGTAGGTCGTGTTTGAGAATAATACAATTTGTACTCTTTTAATTTACTGAAGTATTTAATTAAAATTTTCACGTTTGCATAAGGTTGTAATAAGCGTTCTTCAGTAGTAATTATTTATATCTTTCCTGAGTAATTTAAATTGATACTTTATAAAAAGTTTCCGATCGTAATTTTATAGTGCTTTTAATTTTACAATGCTAAAAGGTTTTCGCGATGTTTAGATAGCTTCTGTTCAGTAATTTATAATTAGATTTATTCACTTTTAAAGATGAGACGATTGTTGCGTATTAAGGATGTGGCTTTTAATAATAGGTTTGTACGTTATCTATTTATGGAATAAGATAAATTTATGTCTGGATAGTTGCGTTATTACTAGATTTGAGTTTTAATTCGTGATTTTATTTTCGAAGTATTGTGTTAGCTAAATGCCGGGTTGTTAAATTAGAAATTCTAAAAATTTTCTTGCGTTAGTTAAAGTTGTTGAATTAGAAGTTTGATTTTGTTTCTAAAGATTTTTTTTTAGTGTCTCAAGAGTTTATGTTTCAGAAATAAATTTTTTCTCAAGTTCCTATATATCTTTCTCGTATACAATACAAAGTAATGATAAAATTTCAATAACAGCTTGATGATAATTTCTAGCAATTGCTAAGTAGATTTTTTTCAAAAAATTGCATAAAGTAATGGTAGCAATAGTTAATATACATATATAAATCATAAACTAGCAAATATCAAATGTTTTTGTTAAAATAAAAATAAAATTCAAATGGTTTAAAGGAAAATAAACTTACACTAGTTGCTTTGTTGATTTCATTGATTTCTTTCTTTGTTTCGGTTTTTTTTTTGTTGAATTTGACGATTTTTGTTTTGCCTTCAACTTTTGTTTGTTTGCTGGGATTTAACGATTCTTGTTTCGCCTCCAACTTCTGTTTTTGTTCTGACAAATTCGGAATTGAAATTCCAGACCACCAGTTCCTTGATTTTGGATTCGCTAGTGCCCTTTTGAAATCCGTTACGCTGCGCCAGTTAAGATACGTGGCTTCGAGCGGTCCTTTTAAAAAGACTTCTTGAACTTCTTAACACATTTATTTGTTTCAAACAGATTTGAACATTGAATTTTGACAATCTTAATTGAATTATTCTAAGTCGAAAATTAATTACTTAATTGTACAAATGAGTTATCTACGAACTGCAATGTGAAAGCTGAACGTTTGATGAACTGACTGCGAGTGGAGCTCCCGGGCCCTTTATAGTTTTCCTACCCCTTCACAGTTCTGTAGGAACTTGCAGACCTAATGTCTGCTTACACTTAACTCTTATTCATAATACATTGTTGTAATCTTAAATCTATTCATAACTACTTTGTTGCGAGTTTACTTCTGCGTAATTTCGGTACGTGACTGTCTGTGACCACCTGTGACCTGACGTCTGCAGTGTCACTTATCCTTGTGCTACAAAGTAGCGTTTTCGTTCCATAAACGTTAATAAACTGTATAAAATGTCCTTCAATTACATTGTTGCACATTTCCTAATATTTCTAATAACTTCTTAAGTATTAGTTTCTTTTATATATATCAAATGGGGGATTACATAACTGGCGGTAACATATCAAGTTTTGTTATTGGTCGACAAGGTCGAGACACGACAAAATCCTGTTAAGTTCCTGGAGGGAGTTCATAGCAATATTTATATGACAGCCCAATGTCGATAAATCCAGTTAATGCATAGCATATATTTATATGGTCGCCCAAACGATGGGGCGCGAATAATTGAGGGAGAACATAGCAATATATATATATATATATATATATATATATATATATATATCTTATAATATATAACCCCCCTCCTACAGTTTGACAATCATAATATATGAGCAAATTAGCAATGCACCAAATTGCCCTATAATTTCCTTTATTTAATTGATTTATTAACTTCTCTATTGGGTCTTTAAATCTGCGCCTCGACCAATGAAACTCTTATCTCAGGTTAATTTTGTGAATAATCTATATCTGCATACAGCGTGAGTTCTGACCCATATACAGATGTATGTGACACTGCCAGTCAAATGACCTCTAGTTAATTCTACTAAAGCAATTTCTAAATGTGACAGTGTAAACAATTACTTGAAAAATACGCACAGTAAACAGTTTATATTAGTTAATAATTTAAGATTTCAATCGAGTATAATGGATTAAGTGTTTAAAATATGACACAGATAATAATAATACTACCTGAACTTCCAATGAAACGTCTTGCTGCTGAACAATGAAGCTCCACAGCCTACAGCGACGATTCGAACTAGATGTGGGTTCTTAATACCTGTGGATAAGTACGTTTTAAAATTTTGCAATACTGAATTTACGCCTTTTATTGTAGGGTTTAAGGTACGCCAAATAATCTTTAGAGACACTTATACTTATCGTCGTTGGTCTTATCAGGAAACTTCGCTCCGTGAAATCAACACCGTGCTCGACACCAAAGGTTCAGCAATCTCAGCGTTCTGATAGCACCACTTCGGAACTCCTTTGTCTACACAAAAACACTCCCAGAAATCCAATCGTCAATAATAAGACAATGACAAGGACTCTTGCATTTATCACTTTTTAATATCAACGGTTCTCTTATACTTTGAACATCACAGATACATTTTACATATGTTGAATTTTATGTTGGAGATTACAATAATAAAAGGTATACAATTTGTAAACTGTTACAAAAAAGATTATATTTTTCGTTTTATAGTTTGTAAAATTCTTTTTTCAGTCCTTTTCAAATCAGTCTCTTTCTTAATTTTTTAATTCCACCCTCTTTTTAATTTTTTAACAACTGTCCCTTATCTCTATGGAGATGCCCCTTAAAACATTAAACCAGCCTACTCTTTTACAATTCTTTTCCAACTAACATTCTATGATCCAAAATTTTATTAATAGATCTTATTGCTCTTGTCAAATTCTAATTTGGAGTAAACTAATACACAAATGTCATTGGCCAAAAATTTATAAATTTTGGTCGATATTTTAATGCTAACAACAAATGTTAAATAATTTCATTTTAGATGAGTTGGATGTCTGCAACGTTACAAGAAGTGAAATTCAAATGATATAATATAAGTAGGGTATAATTAGCAATACTGCCGCCTCTTTTGCTCCCAAAACCCTCATTTGCTCCCACATTTACATGTAAATTCCCATAAGGAGCAAATGTGGAGGAGTGACTCCCACCTTGCTCAGCCTTGCTCTCCGCCTTGCTCGGACACACCCCCAACCATTTTGATTACGTCACACCCGCATTCTTTCCACCCGCGAGATAAATCTTTCTCCGCATTTCCACCCACGAGATAAATGTACATTGTTTGGTATCAATTAATATTAGATTTTTCTCAGCTACCCGAATTTCTAGGAATTTTTTAGATATCATTACCCCCGAGGGAGCTACCCCAATTTTAAGATTTCTTACCTGTAGCGATTTCCGACCGTCCTTAAACATTTTTTTTATACATGCGATACATCTTCTTAGTCTAGAATTTTATATAGAATCCAAATCTGCAAACAGATTTGAAATCGGACCACGCCCTGCAAAGTTACATATACCCTCTGCGAGATAAATCTTTCTCCACATTTCCACCCACGAGATAAACCTACCTTGTTTGGTATCAATTAACATTAGATTTTCTCAGCTACCCGAATCTCTAGGAATTTTCAGATAGCATCATCCCCAAGACAGCTACCTCATTTTTAAGATTTCTTACCTGTAGTGACTTTTGAGCGTTCTTATAAATTTTTTAAGCTACCCAAATCTCTTTAAATTTTTAGATAGCGCCATCCCCAGGGACCTACCCTGATTTTAAGATTTCTTACCTGTAGCGACTTTTGATCGTTCTTATAAATTTTTATACATGCAATACATCTTGTTAGTCTAGAATTTTATGTAGAATCCGAATCTGTAAACAGATTTAAAACAGGACCACCCTTACCATTTTACACACACCTCCAAATTATAACTTTCCTGCAGCTCATATCTAAAAGAAAATCTAAAGCCCATTCTTAAAACTTTTATTACAGACAATTTTACTAATACAGTTTAAATTTTGTAAACCACATTTCTAAATACATATTCACAATTTTTTATTTTGAACCTAGAACTTCTCATATCGGCTCATACTTATTAATATTTATTTCTAAATAGAGCACTTTTTCCAAAGACCAACCGAACCCGCATGTTTCAAATTCCTCTGATTTTGTTCTTATGGTCTCGCTTAAGACCTTATACATATTCTCCAAATTACTAGAAGACGTTATAACCACATTTTTTGTGTTAAAGGATTTCACATCGGACTTCTCTTCCCCTATTTTGGTGTAAACGCCGTAGAGTTCGCAATAGACTTTTACTGCTGTATGTTGTATTCTTTTTTCATTTATTAATCGAATAAATCGCTCTTTCTGCTTCCAAAGAAACTCGGGCACCCAATCGTCGAGACTGGCGTTCTTTATGCGATAGCTAGCCATACGGTTGTTAAACGCTGTACTAACCATTTCTACACCATCGTCGCTAGTAGCGGTAACTGTGGCATTTTTATGTCTGTTGCTTCTCAAGTGTGCGGCATATGTATTCTTTTCCATTTCGAAATCGCATACTTTACACATAATTCGTGGTTGTTTCGTACAAGGTCCTTTAACAGCTGGCGGAGCTGAACGTTTAAGGCTTAATGACATACCGTGCTGTTTTTCCTTGTGTCGCAGTAAGTTGTCCATTCTCGTAAAAGCGAAACCGCAAGTCCCACAGTTTAAGTACTTTGCTGCGGACGGCTTAACCTTGGACGATGTTGCACCACGACATTTGTTCTGGTGCCGTATGAGAGCATTTTTCCAGGTATAGGAAGCACCGCAAGAGTTGCACTTAAAAACGTTTGCAGATACCATTTTAGTACAAAACAAAATCCGCACTATAAGACTTGACTTGTAAGCGAACTAACTTATAACTAAAGAGTTTATTCTTGCGCACCTGCTTTATGTACCCTATAGAATGCAAACCGAAGGTTTCCGAAGATACCCGAACGAAGTCTCGGATTCAGCGAGGAACTAAATGACGTCATGATCCTCGCAGCTCGTCCAATACATTTAGCACCAATGTATGCGCCCGGTTCGCTTTGTCCATGCTGCGAATACCGTTAGTAGAAGCATCGAAAACGTCTTCCATGTTATACGGATCGCGTGCATATTAAAAATCCAAAAGAGCGGTAGCACACGCACACAAATTGTGTGCAAGTCGTGCTGTATAAGATGCAGTGCTACTATAACCAAAAACACTTTAAACCATTACTAAGAAAATACCAACTTGCTGTCTACAGGATACTTACAACAATTTAATTTTAAATAACTTCTACGTCATACTTTAGGAAATGGTGGGCTTGAATATTTTCCAAATGAATCACCAAGCGAAAGTATATGCTTAGCACTATTAAAATTACCCATTAATTTCCCATTTTTACGACCATGGTTAATTATAGATTAAAATTTAATTTGTGCACGTTCGAGCTTCTCGTAAACTAACATATTTTATAGCAACTGTATAATACATGCATACCCCTTCGCCGCGCTACTGCTATTCTTGTAATTGCTAGAAAAGTCACTCTCCTTTTACTGTTACGACTGGGCAAAGCACCATTTTTATACTTTCTATAGCACATCGCGCACTTTTCGTCTGATAATTAAATTTTGCTTCTGTAGGCTTTTACACTTTCGCATAGCGGTCGGCCGCACGTATTGATTTCTAGAACCGGTAAGTACTCGATATCGTCCAAATAGAGAATTAGATGCTCGATGTCTATCAATTTCAGATTCCCTCGTAAAAGGTAGAAAAACTCGGTCAATCATCCATTAAACTTCGACCCGCTACCGTTTTGATAATTTCCAAACATTTTTCGAACGACAATGGGCTGAGAATTTTTAAACCTCCGAGGGATCTTTAAGTCGTGGTCAATTACACATCCGAGCTACGCGTAAACTAACATATTTTGCAGCAACTGTATAATACATGCATACCCCTTCTCTGCGCTACTGCTATTCTTGTAGTTGCTTGGAAAAGTCAGTCGCCCTTTTTACTGCTAGGGCCGCTAAAAAGCACCATTCCATACTTTATTTATAAGTGTAGCACATCGCACACTTTTTTGTCGGTTAATTAAATTTTTGTTTATGTAGGCCTTTACACTTTCGCTTATTTAAACATCTAATACGACCGATTAACCACTTTCGATTATTCTAACGGGGAGCCACCATACATCCCACCGCACCGTTCTTTTTGAATCCAACGATCCTATGGGCTTCCACGCACTAACACCTGACGTATCTTTCCTACTATTTGTTAAACAAAAACCACCGGTATCACCATTGTGGACGTAAACAGATGTTTGTGGATGTGTACGAGAGTATGTAACCATATACATTAACCAGTCTAAGCTATTTTATTTAGTCCACGAAAACTACTATTTTTCTAAACCACAATTAATAATCGCCTTTATAGGTCCCACATTTCGACCATTACCCAATGACTGGTGCTACGTACATGGAAACTTTAATTTCTTATTGGAGAGAATTCTTATTCTCCCGCGCACTGCCGCGTAGTTGCATGCCTACCCCTTTTGAGGTATATGCTCGTTATAGGTTGTAAGACCCTCGGTTTTACTTAACTACAATTCGTGAAACCCTTTAATCTTTTTAATCGTATCTTTCTCGCCTACATTACAGTAGGACTTAGCCCTATTACCAACAAATTCTAATACTGGACCCCCATTAAATACGTCTTTAATTTTCCTGCAACTTTTTTTTGACAAGTGTTATATTGTATTTATTATACGCAGGGTAGTCACTCTTTTAAGATAAATATATTTTGCTAGGTATCAACTAATATTAAATTTTTCTAGGGACCCCAAATCTGTAAACAGATTTTAAATAGGACCACCCCATACAAAGTTATGCGTTTTAAAGACCCAAATTATTAATTTTGCTCATCTTTATTTAACACCATCTTTAGAACCCTTTTTGCTATGCAAGACATATGCCTTAACTAACCATCTCCCGAGAAATCTAAAACCGCCGTGTCTCGCGAATACCACGTGGAGATAACACGTATACTCTGTCAACCAGGATAGAAGCCGGAAGGATTTGGAAGGTGGGAGAAGAACTTAAAAATTATGGAATCTTAAAACTAATATATACAAATATAAACAACTATCTTATATCTTTACGCCCCATGCGTAGATTGTTGTACTATTAGGAATGATGTACCTTTTGTCATCTTCCTCGATAAACTAATTTTATTAATAAGCTGCGTATGCAAATCGTATTCTTTACTCCGGATACATACGCAGGCAAGTACTCGATACCATCCAAATAAAGGTTTGGATGCTTGGTGACTGTTAACATCCGCTTCCCTCGTGTACGCCCAGACACATCCCAGCCCATGCGCACCCCTGCGCGTGCACACCCCTGCCCATGCGTGCTGCCCATGCGCATCCCTCTCTGTGCGAGTGCTATTTCGGGGTAACGTCACAGCCTTTTATAAATAAAGAACAATGTTATATACTATTATAAAATGTTTATTCTGACATTATACATAACAAATTTAAAAATATTTAATGCCAAGCATGGGGTCATTTAAACTTAATTTTAATACAAAGTTATACACAGAAGACAGTCCTTTCTTTATGTTTGTTTGGAGTGGCTTTAATTTTATCTAATTTTATTCGCAGCTTAAAATTTAAATCGATACCCAAGTCCTCTATCTCCTTTTCTAACCAATAGTTTGATACATAGAGACCGTCTAGGTTTTCGAATTGTAAAATGTACCGAAGTTTGCCTCTATATTTAAAGTCTTTGATTCCGCCGACAACCAGATCCATTCCTTCGTGTAATTCTTGCAGCTTGTGACAATCTTTTAATCGCAGCTTTCCACTATATCCTGCATACGTATCTTGTTAGCTTGATCGACTTCTTCTTGTCGGTATTGGAGGAAATCCTTATTCTCCCACAGACTGTTGCGTAGTTGCATGTCCACCACTTTTGGGAATATATGGTTGTTATAGGTTGTAAGACCCTCGGTTTTAAATGATCCAAAAGGTTCTTTACTAGGCAAATATACAATGTTTAACGGACCCCTTTGCGTGTGGTGTACGCAAAGATTACGAAACCCGCATTCCTTAGTTCGTCTTTGTTATCTGCCATTTTGATAAATACGTTTTAGAATAACCTTTTAAAAATATACGGATTTAGTACCATCCTTTTCCGCAAGGACGCCTACATAACTAAAAGAATCTTTTTTACTAACCACAAATGCATACAACTTGTAGAAACCAGATGTATCTAAGTCAGTCCATCGACACATAAAATAATCTTTTAATTCTTCCTCATTTTCTCTAATAAGATGTTCTTTGTCTAACACATCTTTGTATTGATCGCGTATTGTCGCAGTGTTTTCCATGTAGTCCAATTTTCGCCTTTTGCATCCATTTCCTCTAATTCCAGCTGTCTTTTCCTTCCACTTACAGCGTATGGTATACATAATGGGGCAATTTCCTTTAGCGTAAACGGATAGAGTTTACTACCAATATTTACGCGTTCTCGTACAACCTCTGGACGAATGTTAGGCGTATCTATCAATCCCAAGTCCGAAATTACTATTTCTTTTGGAATTGTAGAATATGGTGTTGCAGATTGTGTAAAATATGTACTACCTGCTTTAATGTAGCACTTGTGTAAGATTTTATTTTATCTTGGTTGTCTTCCTCCTCTACTATCTCCAAATAATTTACAGGTAAATAGTTAAAACTAAAAGCCGAAAGCACATACTTTATCAATTTTTCCCTTTCCTCTGGTTTTTTGGACAACTTAATTTGCAAGCCTGTCAATTTCTTTGTATTGCCATTCCCCAATACACGTACTGTAGCAGGTTATTATACACTAAACAGCAGCTATTTTGTAGCTTGTCCGATAGCTTACTCCACATTTTGGTAAGTGGTACCGAGTACATTGGCGCCTTTAGGAAGTATAACTTACTATCTTCCAATAAGGTTAAACAGTCTTTTAAGGGTTTATACACCCGTTCCGCACTGACATAGCTTCCAATTGCACAGTTGTATATTGTCGCTTCCAATCGCGTAATACCATGTTCTTTGGCCAAAGTAGACGCAAATGTTTCCCTTAAACGTACATCTGGACAACGTAAAAATCTAGTATATGATTGCCAAGTTGTTTATTAACACCAGGACTTGTTATCTGGCACACAAATTTGTTGTAAATCTTAATTCTTGCATTGGTTGTTAGCCATGTTAAACAATCAATCCCCGCAGTTTTATCGTTGTCAACTATAATATTACACTTTTCTTCGTATTCTCCTTATAGCAAAAGTTATGCTTTGTAGTTAAATAATTACACATCTCCATCTTGCTAAATATACCTGCAAAATCTTGGGTTACATCCATGTCAAAAAGATAGAAATAATCTTTTTCGACTTCGTCTAATATATCTGGTAGTTCCTCCAATAAAGTTTCCAACTTAACATCTGCTAGTTCCACTTTGTATGGAACACATATAGGATTTTGGAATTTTTTATTAATGCATTCGAGGTCTTCTTTTCCGATAATTTCTTTTACCCTCTGGCCTATCTTGTTACTGCTTTCCAGAGAAAACGGAAGCTTAGCTTTAACACCATGCCTAGCGGAAACAAATCGGTCGAACTTTCTTCGTAGATAGCTGTTAAATGCACCACAAATTTCTTTTTTTAGGATAAACATTTTTTTGTTGCAGATGCTTGTTCGGTGTCAGAAAGGTCGCAAATTTTAACCAACATTATATTGTCACAAAATGGTTCTGTAATTGGTGTGTGTAGTCCGCCAGTCAGCATCTTTTCGCCTTCGACATAACAAATATTACCAATATCTGTCACCAGATTATTGTTGCACATATTTTCTGCCAACAGCCATAATCCAAATCGCTCATGTGTCGGTTTCACTTTATTCCCAAGAAGTTGAGAAACGTTAATCACCTTGGAGACGCTCATGTTTACCGTTCTAGCTACCGTCAAATACTAAATTGAATACGAAAATTTGTTCCCTTATGTATCCTACAGAGTGGGGCGTATATTACCGAAAATAGTCGAATATGTTGTTAAAAATGTCTTACTATAACTAAGCTCACCCAAAACTACTTCCTTATATACCAAATTTAATCTCCCTGCTCACATAACCACATGACCATATGACCATATGACCACATGACCACATGAACATATGACCACATGACCACATGACCATATGACCACATGACCACATGACCATATGACCACATGACCACATGACCATATGACCACATGACCACATGACCACATGACCATATGACCATATGACCACATGACCATATGACCACATGACCATATGACCGCATGACCATATGACTTAATTGCTTTTTAATGTGTTTTCTCATTAAAAACCCATTAGCACTAATTGCTTTTTAATGAGTTTTTCCATTAAAAACCAAGTGTGGACCTAGGTTAGATAAAAGGAAAAATTAATAGGTTAGGCCAGCGCCGCGGCGCTGACCTAACCTATTAATTTTTCCTTTTATCTAACCTAGGTCCACATAAGGGAGAATACGAAGAAAAGTGTAATATTATAGTTGACAACGATAAAACTGCGGGGATTGATTGTTTAACATGGCTAACAACCAATGCAAGAATTAAGATTTACAACAAATTTGTGTGCCAGATAACAAGTCCTGGTGTTAATAAACAACTTGGCAATCATATACTAGATTTTTTACGTTGTCCAGATGTACGTTTAAGGGAAACATTTGCGTCTACTTTGGCCAAAGAACATGGTATTACGCGATTGGAAGCGACAATATACAACTGTGCAATTGGAAGCTATGTCAGTGCGGAACGGGTGTATAAACCCTTAAAAGACTGTTTAACCTTATTGGAAGATAGTAAGTTATACTTCCTAAAGGCGCCAATGTACTCGGTACCACTTACCAAAATGTGGAGTAAGCTATCGGACAAGCTACAAAATAGCTGCTGTTTAGTGTATAATAACCTGCTACAGTACGTGTATTGGGGGAATGGCAATACAAAGAAATTGACAGGCTTGCAAATTAAGTTGTCCAAAAAACCAGAGGAAAGGGAAAAATTGATAAAGTATGTGCTTTCGGCTTTTAGTTTTAACTATTTACCTGTAAATTATTTGGAGATAGTAGAGGAGGAAGACAACCAAGATAAAATAAAATCTTACACAAGTGCTACATTAAAGCAGGTAGTACATATTTTACACAATCTGCAACACCATATTCTACAATTCCAAAAGAAATAGTAATTTCGGACTTGGGATTGATAGATACGCCTAACATTCGTCCAGAGGTTGTACGAGAACGCGTAAATATTGGTAGTAAACTCTATCCGTTTACGCTAAAGGAAATTGCCCCATTATGTATACCATACGCTGTAAGTGGAAGGAAAAGACAGCTGGAATTAGAGGAAATGGATGCAAAAGGCGAAAATTGGACTACATGGAAAACACTGCGACAATACGCGATCAATACAAAGATGTGTTAGACAAAGAACATCTTATTAGAGAAAATGAGGAAGAATTAAAAGATTATTTTATGTGTCGATGGACTGACTTAGATACATCTGGTTTCTACAAGTTGTATGCATTTGTGGTTAGTAAAAAGATTCTTTTAGTTATGTAGGCGTCCTTGCGGAAAAGGATGGTACTAAATCCGTATATTTTTAAAAGGTTATTCTAAAACGTATTTATCAAAATGGCAGATAACAAAGACGAACTAAGGAATGCGGGTTTCGTAATCTTTGCGTACACCACACGCAAAGGGGTCCGTTAAACATTGTATATTTGCCTAGTAAAGAACCT
This sequence comes from Platerodrilus igneus, assembly GCA_036346225.1. NCBI lineage: Eukaryota > Metazoa > Arthropoda > Insecta > Coleoptera > Lycidae > Platerodrilus > Platerodrilus igneus. Next base: position 198,495 of record JARFIW010001793.1, read on the forward strand.
TTTGGATCATTTAAAACCGAGGGTCTTACAACCTATAACAACCATATATTCCCAAAAGTGGTGGACATGCAACTACGCAACAGTCTGTGGGAGAATAAGATTTCCTCCAATACCGACAAGAAGAAGTCGATCAAGCTAACAAGATACGTATGCAGGATATAGTGGAAAGCTGCGATTAAAAGATTGTCACAAGCTGCAAGAATTACACGAAGGAATGGATCTGGTTGTCGGCGGAATCAAAGACTTTAAATATAGAGGCAAACTTCGGTACATTTTACAATTCGAAAACCTAGACGGTCTCTATGTATCAAACTATTGGTTAGAAAAGGAGATAGAGGACTTGGGTATCGATTTAAATTTTAAGCTGCGAATAAAATTAGATAAAATTAAAGCCACTCCAAACAAACATAAAGAAAGGACTGTCTTCTGTGTATAACTTTGTATTAAAATTAAGTTTAAATGACCCCATGCTTGGCATTAAATATTTTTAAATTTGTTATGTATAATGTCAGAATAAACATTTTATAATAGTATATAACATTGTTCTTTATTTATAAAAGGCTGTGACGTTACCCCGAAATAGCACTCGCACAGAGAGGGATGCGCATGGGCAGCACGCATGGGCAGGGTGTGCACGCGCAGGGGTGCGCATGGGCAAGAGTGTGCATGCGCAGGGGTGCTCATGGGCTGGGATGTGTCTGGGCGTACACGAGGGAAGCGGATGTTAACAGTCACCAAGCATCCAAACCTTTATTTGGATGGTATCGAGTACTTGCCTGCGTATGTATCCGGAGTAAAGAATACGATTTGCATACGCAGCTTATTAATAAAATTAGTTTATCGAGGAAGATGACAAAGGTACATCATTCCTAATAGTACAACAATCTACGCATGGGGCGTAAAGATATAAGATAGTTGTTTATATTTGTATATATTAGTTTTAAGATTCCATAATTTTAAGTTCTTCTCCACCTTCCAAATCCTTCCGGCTTCTATCCTGGTTGACAGAGTATACGTGTTATCTCCACGTGGTATTCGCGAGACACGGCGGTTTTAGATTTCTCGGGAGATGGTTAGTTAAGGCATATGTCTTGCATAGCAAAAAGGGTTCTAAAGATGGTGTTAAATAAAGATGAGCAAAATTAATAATTTGGGTCTTTAAAACGCATAACTTTGTATGGGTGGTCCTATTTAAAATCTGTTTACAGATTTGGGGTCCCTAGAAAAATTTAATATTAGTTGATACCTAGCAAAATATATTTATCTTAAAAGAGTGACTACCCTGCGTATAATAAATACAATATAACACTTGTCAAAAAAAGTTGCAGGAAAATTAAAGACGTATTTAATGGGGGTCCAGTATTAGAATTTGTTGGTAATAGGGCTAAGTCCTACTGTAATGTAGGCGAGAAAGATACGATTAAAAGATTAAAGGGTTTCACGAATTGTAGTTAAGTAAAACCGAGGGTCTTACAACCTATAACGAGCATATACCTCCAAAAGGGTAGGCATGCAACTACGCGGCAGTGCGCGGGAGAATAAGAATTCCTCCAATAAGAAATTAAAGTTTCCATGTACGTAGCACCAGTCATTGGGTAATGGTCGAAATGTGGGACCTATAAAGGCGATTATTAATTGTGGTTTAGAAAATAGTAGTTTTCGTGGACTAAATAAAATAGCTTAGACTGGTTAATGTATATGGTTACATACTCGTACACATCCACAAACATCTGTTTACGTCCACAATGGTGATACCGGTGGTTTTGTTTAACAAATAGTAGGAAAGATACGTCAGGTGTTAGTGCGTGGAAGCCCATAGGATCGTTGGATTCAAAAGAACGGTGCGGTGGGATGTATGGTGGCTCCCGTTAGAATAATCGAAAGTGGTTAATCGGTCGTATTAGATGTTTAAATAAGCGAAAGTGTAAAGGCCTACATAAACAAAATTTAATTAACCGACAAAAAGTGTGCGATGTGCTACACTTATAAATAAAGTATGGAATGGTGCTTTTAGCGGCCCTAGCAGTAAAGGGCGACTGACTTTTCAAGCAACTACAAGAATAGCAGTAGCGCAGAGAAGGGTATGCATGTATTATACAGTTGCTGCAAAATATGTTAGTTTACGCGTAGCTCGGATGTGTAATTGACCACGACTTAAAGATCCCTCGGAGGTTTAAAAATTCTCAGCCCATTGTCGTTCGAAAAATGTTTGGAAATTATCAAAACGGTAGCGGGTCGAAGTTTAATGGATGATTGACCGAGTTTTCTACCTTTACGAGGGAATCTGAAATTGATAGACATCGAGCATCTAATTCTCTATTTGGACGATATCGAGTACTTACCGGTTCTAGAAATCAATACGTGCGGCCGACCGCTATGCGAAAGTGTAAAAGCCTACAGAAGCAAAATTTAATTATCAGACGAAAAGTGCGCGATGTGCTATAGAAAGTATAAAAATGGTGCTTTGCCCAGTCGTAACAGTAAAAGGAGAGTGACTTTTTCTAGCAATTACAAGAATAGCAGTAGCGCGGCGAAGGGGTATGCATGTATTATACAGTTGCTATAAAATATGTTGTTTACGAGAAGCTCGAACGTGCACAAATTAAATTTTAATCTATAATTAACCATGGTCGTAAAAATGGGAAATTAATGGGTAATTTTAATAGTGCTAAGCATATACTTTCGCTTGGTGATTCATTTGGAAAATATTCAAGCCCACCATTTCCTAAAGTATGACGTAGAAGTTATTTAAAATTAAATTGTTGTAAGTATCCTGTAGACAGCAAGTTGGTATTTTCTTAGTAATGGTTTAAAGTGTTTTTGGTTATAGTAGCACTGCATCTTATACAGCACGACTTGCACACAATTTGTGTGCGTGTGCTACCGCTCTTTTGGATTTTTAATATGCACGCGATCCGTATAACATGGAAGACGTTTTCGATGCTTCTACTAACGGTATTCGCAGCATGGACAAAGCGAACCGGGCGCATACATTGGTGCTAAATGTATTGGACGAGCTGCGAGGATCATGACGTCATTTAGTTCCTCGCTGAATCCGAGACTTCGTTCGGTATCTTCGAAACCTTCGGTTTGCATTCTATAGGGTACATAAAGCAGGTGCGCAAGAATAAACTCTTTAGTTATAAGTTAGTTCGCTTACAAGTCAAGTCTTATAGTGCGGATTTTGTTTTGTACTAAAATGGTATCTGCAAACGTTTTAAGTGCAACTCTTGCGGTGCTTCCTATACCTGGAAAAATGTCTCATACGGCACCAGAACAAATGTCGTGGTGCAACATCGTCCAAGGTTAGCCGTCCGCAGCAAAGTACTTAAACTGTGGGACTTGCGGTTTCGCTTTTACGAGAATGGACAACTTACTGCGACACAAGGAAAACAGCACGGTATGTCATTAAGCCTTAAACGTTCAGCTCCGCCAGCTGTTAAAGGACCTTGTACGAAACAACCACGAATTATGTGTAAAGTATGCGATTTCGAAATGGAAAAGAATACATATGCCGCACACTTGAGAAGCAACAGACATAAAAATGCCACAGTTACCGCTACTAGCGACGATGGTGTAGAAATGGTTAGTACAGCGTTTAACAACCGTATGGCTAGCTATCGCATAAAGAACGCCAGTCTCGACGATTGGGTGCCCGAGTTTCTTTGGAAGCAGAAAGAGCGATTTATTCGATTAATAAATGAAAAAAGAATACAACATACAGCAGTAAAAGTCTATTGCGAACTCTACGGCGTTTACACCAAAATAGGGGAAGAGAAGTCCGATGTGAAATCCTTTAACACAAAAATGTGGTTATAACGTCTTCTAGTAATTTGGAGAATATGTATAAGGTCTTAAGCGAGACCATAAGAACAAAATCAGAGGAATTTGAAACATGCGGGTTCGGTTGGTCTTTGGAAAAAGTGCTCTATTTAGAAATAAATATTAATAAGTATGAGCCGATATGAGAAGTTCTAGGTTCAAAATAAAAAATTGTGAATATGTATTTAGAAATGTGGTTTACAAAATTTAAACTGTATTAGTAAAATTGTCTGTAATAAAAAGTTTTAAGAATGGGCTTTAGATTTTCTTTTAGATATGAGCTGCAGGAAAGTTATAATTTGGAGGTGTGTGTAAAATGGTAAGGGTGGTCCTGTTTTAAATCTGTTTACAGATTCGGATTCTACATAAAATTCTAGACTAACAAGATGTATTGCATGTATAAAAATTTATAAGAACGATCAAAAGTCGCTACAGGTAAGAAATCTTAAAATCAGGGTAGGTCCCTGGGGGATGGCGCTATCTAAAAAATTTAAAGAGATTTGGGTAGCTTAAAAAAATTTATAAGAACGCTCAAAAGTCACTACAGGTAAGAAATCTTAAAAATGGGGTAGCTGTCTTGGGGATGATGCTATCTGAAAAATTCCTAGAGATTCGGGTAGCTGAGAAAAATCTAATGTTAATTGATACCAAACAAGGTAGGTTTATCTCGTGGGTGGAAATGTGGAGAAAGATTTATCTCGCAGAGGGTATATGTGTAACTTTGCAGGGCGTGGTCCGATTTCAAATCTGTTTGCAGATTTGGATTCTATATAAAATTCTAGACTAAGAAGATGTATCGCATGTATAAAAAATGTTTAAGGACGGTCGGAAATCGCTACAGGTAAGAAATCTTAAAATTGGGGTAGCTCCCTCGGGGGTAATGATATCTAAAAAATTCCTAGAAATTCGGGTAGCTGAGAAAAATCTAATATTAATTGATACCAAACAATGTACATTTATCTCGTGGGTGGAAATGCGGAGAAAGATTTATCTCGCGGGTGGAAAGAATGCGGGTGTGACGTAATCAAAATGGTTGGGGGTGTGTCCGAGCAAGGCGGAGAGCAAGGCTGAGCAAGGTGGGAGTCACTCCTCCACATTTGCTCCTTATGGGAATTTACATGTAAATGTGGGAGCAAATGAGGGTTTTGGGAGCAAAAGAGGCGGCAGTATTGCTAATTATACCCTACTAATATACTTACAACTATATACTGAAAAGTAAATAAAATTTCTACATCTTATAACTAACTTAAATCTAATAAAAACATACTAATTGACCATTTAGGTTTTACGTACATATTCAAATGAAAGTGAATGTTTAACATCTTACACCTAACTCAAATCAAATAAAAACGTAGAAAGTGATTTCAAATCTTAGCTATACATACATATTCACATGGCAGTGAAGTTTTCTTTTAAATATTTTAACACAATTTTATGATATACAAGCAACAGCAGTTCACTTCATTGGCACACTTTTCAAAATTACTTTATGAAATCACCATCACCCAAGTAGAAATCTTAAAACTACCTTTTCTCTTAAATTATCATTTTAAATATCTTTAACAAGTAACTGCCCTCACCATCTCCTTCATCAATCATTTTACGACCTAGAAGTCTATATCTGAGTGGTACTTCAGTGCGTCAAGGTTCAATCTCATATATATATATATATATATATATATATATATATATATCAATAAAACGTGAGCGTAACGAAGATGAAAATTATGATTAACGATTAAACGTAAGTAGATTTAGGGAATTTAAACTGAAACATAATAATAATAGGGTTTCGAGTTCGGGAGTATAAACTACAAATTCAAGTCTGGGAGAATGATAATACAAGTTCGAGTCCGGGGAGTATAAACTACGATTTCAAGTCTGGAGAGGATGATAATCCAATTTCAAGTTTGGGAAAATTGATGAGAATAAATTCTGAGTCTGGTGAGAATAAGTCTAAATGAGACGACAATAATTTGGGGTGCATAAGTCTAAGTTTAATAATGGTAGTCCAGAGGGTGATGACAATAATTTAAATGCAATGGTTTATATTTCGAATGGGTATATAATAATTCTGAATTGGGGGAAAATAATTTTGATCCAAATGGATGGCATAATGCATAGAAAATATTAGCTGATAATGGATGCGTCGGTTGTAGGAAGGAAATAGCGAAGAAAATAGACCAGGTTAGATTTTTAGTTATAAGACATTATTTTTTTATTTGAATTTAAATATTGAATATTGAATTTGCTTAATATAAATTAATGTAACGAAGTCAACAAAACAAAGGACTTGCATACGTATAAAGTGCGTTATATGATAAAAGGGTTTTGAACGTTCCAAGCTTCTTTTTTTAAAAACAATAGGTTTTTTGGTGACTAGATTGATTGAATAGTATATGATTTTTGATAAATGAGATTTACAACATTAGTTAATTGAAAAGTGTATTTTAATAATTTTCAAAAACCTGTACATAATATTTGTTTTCATTATATGGAATTGAATTAACTTCATTTTATAATTCAAAATAAACGCTAGTCGAGGTCAAAAGATAAAGTTAATGGGAGTGTAATTTGATAATTTAAACAATAAAGGAGCTATAAGTTGAATACGCCATTGATAACGAGTAAGGCGAGTTAAGATTCGTGGTTTCGAGCGGTCCTTTTTAAAAAGACTTCTTGAACTTCTTAACACATTTATTTGTTTTAAACAGATTTGAACATTGACTTTTGACAATCTTAATTGAATTATTCTAAGTCGAAAATTAATTACTTAATTGTACAAATGAGTTATTTACAAACTGCTAAAATAAAATTGTAGACAAATAGTATTCATGAAATTTTAAAAGGTTTATGGATTGAGATGGTAACATTTTATGAAACTGTATATACAAATGTGTAAATATTTTCTTGCTAATGGAAACTTTTTAATATGTGTAAATAGAAAGGTTGTATGTCTTCTTGCATTATTTGAGTGATAATTTCATTTGACTGTATATGTGAAAAAGAATGAACTTAGGATGGTAGGTATCCAAGATGAAACAGATTTTAGAGCTAGCCAAAGTGTGCAGAAATAAGGCGTTCCAGAGGTATTTGTTTTTTTTATTAATTTTTTTAGAAAAATTTTATGACGGCCCAACAACGCTGGAACTCGTAGGCGTTCCTGATATTTTTAGAGTAAACCACTGCAATATATATTGCTGTGATAAGGGGCTGTTTAAGGGTGTACTTTATAGTAAAGGTCGTGCAGGAATTAGAAATTATAATAGGAAGCAGAAAACTGCATTTATTTAATAGAAAAGTGAGAAATGGAGATAGTTTGTAAATAGTAAGCAGTCAACACCCTGTATATAAAGTATAAATAGTTTTAAGCGACGCAAATAGACACAGTAAGACGCATAGTTAGCGTAGAAATAAGGAATACATGCATTAGGTAAATAGTAAATATTTAACGCCCTGTAGATAGAGTTTCAGTTAATTTAGGTAAAGGAAATAACGATGTTTTTAGTGGAAGCACGCGTATTTATAAGTAAACATAATAATGTGTAATTAAACACGCATTCAAAAGAAGTCCAGTCAGTTATGATAATACGGAGATAAGAAATAGAGTTTCGAGAAGCATTGTGTAAATGTGTACAAATAGTTAACAATTTTGATAAAGAAAGGTGATTAAAAAACTTCATTTTATAATTCAAAATAAGCGCTAGTCCAGGTCAAAAGATAAAGTTAATGGGAATGTAATTTGATAATTTAAACAATAAAGGAGGAGCTATAAGTTGAATACGCCATTGATAACGAGTAAAGGGAGTTAAGGTTCGTGGCTTCGAGCGGTCCTTTCTAAAAAGACTTCTTGAACTTCTTAACACATTTATTTGTTTCAAACAGATTTGAACATTGAATTTTGACAATCTTAATTGAATTACTCTAAGTCGAAAATTAATTACTTAATTGTACAAATGAGTTATCTACGAACTGCAATGTGAAAGCTGAACGTTTGATGAACTGACTGCGAGTGGAGCTCCCGGGCCTTTATAGTTTCCCTACCCCTCACAGTTCTGTCGGAACTTGCAGACCTAATGTCTGCTTACACTTAACTCTTATTCATAATACATTGTTGTAATCTTAAATCTATTCATAACTACTTTGTTGCGAGATTACTTCTGCGTAATCTCGGTACGTGACTGTCTGTGACCACCTGTGACCTGACATCTGCAGTGTTACTTATTCTTGTGCTACAAAGTAGCGTTTCCGTTCCCATGAACGTTAATAAACTGAATAAAATGTCCTTCAATTACATTGTTGCACATTTACTAATATTTCTAATAACTTCTTAAGTATTAGTTTCTTTTATATATATCAAATGGGGGATTATATAACTCCTCCCGACGTATATTAAAAATTAAGGGTTTTACCTTTCTTGGTTTTAATTACATAAAATCGTTTAATCTCATTTTTTTAAATTCATACTTTCTAAGGGTACATTTGTTTCTTTAGTTGCCTTAAATCTAAAACTTTCCTTTTTTTAAACAATAGGTTAGGGGCTTTGTTATTTGAGCATAACCTTTAATAAATTGACAGTAATAACCGTTATCTCTTTATTTGTTTTGGGTATGGGGTAGTTTAATACAGCGTTTGTTTTGTCGGGGTTTCGCATCACTCCTTGGGGTGTTATTATGTGTCCTAAAAATGCTACTTCCTTCTGTAGGAATTCGCTCTTATCTAACTGTACCTTAAATTGTGCTGTTCTTAATCTTTCGAACACTTCTCGTAATCTTTCAATATGCTCCACTAGTGATGTTGAATACACTATTATATCATCTAGGTACACAAGACATTTTTCGTTGTGTATCCCTCGTAGTATGTTATCCATTACTCGTTGGAAGGTTGCGGGTGCGTTCTTTAGTCCAAATGGCATCCGTTTATAATCGTAATGTCCTCTAGGTGTGCTAAAGTTGTTTTTTGTGTATCTCCTTCTTCCATTTCCACTTCATGGTATCCTGATGCTAAATCTAGCGTCGAAAAATATTGGCACTTGCCTAACTTGTCTAAAATTTCTGTTATATTCGGTAACGGGTATTTATGGTCTACGGTTTTTTCGTTTAATTTGCGCTAATCTATTACCATTCTGTATTTCCATTTTCCTGATGCGTCCAGTTTCTTTGGTACTATTAATACGGGGCTACTCCATGGTGAATTGGAGTGTTGTATAATGTCTTGATCTAATAGATCGGCTACTTGTCTGTCAGCTTCTTCCTGACTTGTCTGGGGTAATCTGTATGCTTTTGTGAATATTGGTTTGTTGTTTGTTAGCTCAATGCTGTGCTTAACTGTATTTGTAAAGGTTAGGGGTATTTCTTCGCAATGGAATATGTCGCGGTACTCGAAACATAATTTTTGTATTGCTTTCTGTTCCTCCGGATTTATGTCGCGGTTAAATCGGATATTATTCAAATTTTGTCTTAACATTTCGTCGTTTTCTACGGGGTTGTAATTTTCGTTTTAGTTTTCGTCTATTTCCATCTCGTTAAAATTTAATTCTTCTACGTTAATCGGGTTTGTTAAAGATAGTTCTACTGGGTAGTCGTTTGAGTTTAATATTGTTGTTGTGGCGTAATTATCTTTAATTTGTACTAATGCGGTTGGGGTTTCTACTCCTTGTTGAAAAGTTATGTGGTTTATTATTCCTAATTTATTATTTGAATTTACGGGGATTTTTATCTTTTTTTCCGTTCGGGGTTCCATTGTATATTTTTCGTCAATTTGGGTGTTTAGGAATTTAATGGGGATTCGTCCATATTTTGTTCTTAGTAATCGATTTTTAATATCTATGTTGGCTCCCAATTTTCTTAGAAGGTCCATTCCTAATAGTCCGTCATATTTGTCGTTAAACTCAAATATGCAAAATTTGTGTTTCATCTTTACGTTAAATGTTTTTGGTGAAGGTATATTTGCTACGAATTAATGTAGAGTTGTTTGATGGGCGGTTTTAATTTTGAAAGGTTCTCTTTCTACATAGTTTAAATAATGTTTCTTTACTGTTCGCGGAATTATTAATGTTTTTGAAGATCCGGTATCAATTAGTAATTTTAATTCAGCGTGGGGTATTTTGATATAGGGTAATACAAGGTGATTCATATTGTTTAGGTTTATTACGTTTGGTCGTTTATAAATTGGTCCATTTAAAAATTTGAGCACGCGTTTTCTTCGTCGTCCTCCTCGTAAGTTTTGTATGGTTCTTCGCGTTCATAATGGTTTGATTGGTTTTGTTCGTTATTTGTACACGGTCGATTGCAATTATTCTGGTCATCTTCATACTCTTCTACTTCTTGATGAAATAGCTCTTCTGAAGTGAAAGTGCGTTTTTGATTAGGGTTTGGTCTCATGTGCGTTATTTTCGTGTTGGGTCTGGTGTTACCAGATGAGGTATCCATCGGTGTGGGTTTATAATAGTTATTGGGATTATTATTGTTTATCATTGGTGAGTTCCTAATAGGGTTTGCGTTGAATGCTGGTCTTTGCTGATTTACATTTTGGTTGAATCTCGGTTGAAATGCGGGTTTTGCAAAGTTCGAGTTAAATGTTGGTTGAAATGCGGGTTTTGAAAAGTTTAGGTAAAATGTTGGTTTTGGAAAATGTTTGTATTGGTTGTTAAAGTTTGAGTTATTAAAATGTAGATTATTAGTTCTCATTTGGTTTGTTTGTGCATTGAATGGGTTGAACTTTTGTTGTGGATTTATTTGTCTCGCGGGTTGCATTGTTTTTATTGGCGTATAGCTTTTATTTGCGTTGGGATTATATAGTCGGTTCCTGTAATACATTACATTCTCTTCTTCGATTATCATGTTCATCGCTTCGTCTAAGTCTTTGGGGTATTGAAATCTAATTTTATCTGAAAGTCGTTCGGGTAGCGCATTTAGATAGGTATCTAATGCCATCTCGTCGTACATTTTTGTTTTTAAAAGCCTTACATTTGGGTCGGTTTCTTCAATTTTGAGTTTTGTCAAGATTAAGCTTCTTACATCTTGGCATTTCATTCCAAATTGATAGGGGGATTGGTTGTGTTCCATCCTAAGGTTTATCAAATTTCTTACTAGACATTTTAGGTTTCTTCGATCGCCGAAATATGCTATCAATATGCGTTTGTACTCCTCTCACTGGTCTAGGTCATCTCGACGGGCAATTAATGTTAGTGCCCTTTCGGTCAATTTACTGATTATAAGGCGGATAAGCAAAGTGTTCTTTTCTTTATCTCCGGGCTTATAAAACGTTTTTAAGAATATTTCACAGGCCAAAATGTAGTTGCTTAATAAACATTGATCACCGTTAAAGTTGGGTATCATGTCCATGTATAGCTTCATTTCATTACTCATCTTGGCTGAGGAAATATTTGGGTAATTTTAAAAAGAAGAAAAAAAATTATTTTTTTTTTTGAAAAAATTTGGATTTATTTTGTAGTTTTTGGTGTTATTTCTTGCTTGCATTTATTACTTTTCCGTTTAGATTGCGTCGGGTTACTTGCTGTTTTTAGTTTGGGTCGTTTCGGATTATTTAAAAATTAATTTGCTTAATTTGCGTTTACTTGCACGGTTGTGTCGTTATATAAAAAGCTTTACGCTTGGTATTGGTTTGGTTACGTTGATTTTTAATTTGCCTCTGTTAATTTTAATTTCTGATGTTTCAATAGGTTAAGTGGTTTTTGTGGTAATTTATCGTGCTTGAATGTTTTGCGTTAGTTGCGTCAGTTAAAACTTCTCTATTTTTAATTATGTCGATTTTAGTTAGGTGTGTAATAGTTATCTCTTCTCGTGGGATTATGCGCTTGTAAGATGTCTGCAATGCTTACAATGTTGTCAGTTAATTAGTTGCGTCAGTTCCTGTTGCAAGGTTATTTTTAAATATACTGTAGGTCGTGTTTGAGAATAATACAATTTGTACTCTTTTAATTTACTGAAGTATTTAATTAAAATTTTCACGTTTGCATAAGGTTGTAATAAGCGTTCTTCAGTAGTAATTATTTATATCTTTCCTGAGTAATTTAAATTGATACTTTATAAAAAGTTTCCGATCGTAATTTTATAGTGCTTTTAATTTTACAATGCTAAAAGGTTTTCGCGATGTTTAGATAGCTTCTGTTCAGTAATTTATAATTAGATTTATTCACTTTTAAAGATGAGACGATTGTTGCGTATTAAGGATGTGGCTTTTAATAATAGGTTTGTACGTTATCTATTTATGGAATAAGATAAATTTATGTCTGGATAGTTGCGTTATTACTAGATTTGAGTTTTAATTCGTGATTTTATTTTCGAAGTATTGTGTTAGTTAAATGCCGGGTTGTTAAATTAGAAATTCTAAAATTTTCTTGCGTTAGTTAAAGTTGTTGAATTAGAAGTTTGATTTTGTTTCTAAAGATTTTTTTTTAGTGTCTCAAGAGTTTATGTTTCAGAAATAAATTTTTTCTCAAGTTCCTATATATCTTTCTCGTATACAATACAAAGTAATGATAAAATTTCAATAACAGCTTGATGATAATTTCTAGCAATTGCTAAGTAGATTTTTTTCAAAAAATTGCATAAAGTAATGGTAGCAATAGTTAATATACATATATAAATCATAAACTAGCAAATATCAAATGTTTTTGTTAAAATAAAAATAAAATTCAAATGGTTTAAAGGAAAATAAACTTACACTAGTTTCTTTGTTGATTTCATTGATTTCTTTCTTTGTTTCGGTTTTTTTTTTGTTGAATTTGACGATTTTTGTTTTGCCTTCAACTTTTGTTTGTTTGCTGGGATTTAACGATTCTTGTTTCGCCTCCAACTTCTGTTTTTGTTCTGACAAATTCGGAATTGAAATTCCAGACCACCAGTTCCTCGATTTTGGATTCGCTAGTGCCCTTTTGAAATCCGTTACGCTGCGCCAGTTAAGATACGTGGCTTCGAGCGGTCCTTTTAAAAAGACTTCTTGAACTTCTTAACACATTTATTTGTTTCAAACAGATTTGAACATTGAATTTTGACAATCTTAATTGAATTATTCTAAGTTGAAAATTAATTACTTAATTGTACAAATGAGTTATCTACGAACTGCAATGTGAAAGCTGAACGTTTGATGAACTGACTGCGAGTGGAGCTCCCGGGCCCTTTATAGTTTTCCTACCCCTTCACAGTTCTGTAGGAACTTGCAGACCTAATGTCTGCTTACACTTAACTCTTATTCATAATACATTGTTGTAATCTTAAATCTATTCATAACTACTTTGTTGCGAGTTTACTTCTGCGTAATTTCGGTACGTGACTGTCTGTGACCACCTGTGACCTGACGTCTGCAGTGTCACTTATCCTTGTGCTACAAAGTAGCGTTTTCGTTCCCATAAACGTTAATAAACTGTATAAAATGTCCTTCAATTACATTGTTGCACATTTCCTAATATTTCTAATAACTTCTTAAGTATTAGTTTCTTTTATATATATCAAATGGGGGATTACATAACTGGCGGTAACATATCAAGTTTTGTTATTGGTCGACAAGGTCGAGACACGACAAAATCCTGTTAAGTTCCTGGAGGGAGTTCATAGCAATATTTATATGACAGCCCAATGTCGATAAATCCAGTTAATGCATAGCATATATTTATATGGTCGCCCAAACGATGGGGCGCGAATAATTGAGGGAGAACATAGCAATATATATATATATATATATATATATATATATATCTTATAATATATAACCCCCCTTCTACAGTTTGACAATCATAATATATGAGCAAATTAGCAATGCACCAAATTGCCCTATAATTTCCTTTATTTAATTGATTTATTAACTTCTCTATTGGGTCTTTAAATCTGCGCCTCGACCAATGAAACTCTTATCTCAGGTTAATTTTGTGAATAATCTATATCTGCATACAGCGTGAGTTCTGATCCATATACAGATGTATGTGACACTGCCAGTCAAATGACCTCTAGTTAATTCTACTAAAGCAATTTCTAAATGTGACAGTGTAAACAATTACTTGAAAAATACGCACAGTAAACAGTTTATATTAGTTAATAATTTAAGATTTCAATCGAGTATAATGGATTAAGTGTTTAAAATATGACACAGATAATAATAATACTACCTGAACTTCCAATGAAACGTCTTGCTGCTGAACAATGAAGCTCCACAGCCTACAGCGACGATTCGAACTAGATGTGGGTTCTTAATACCTGTGGATAAGTACGTTTTAAAATTTTGCAATACTGAATTTACGCCTTTTATTGTAGGGTTTAAGGTACGCCAAATAATCTTTAGAGACACTTATACTTATCGTCGTTGGTCTTATCAGGAAACTTCGCTCCGTGAAATCAACACCGTGCTCGACACCAAAGGTTCAGCAATCTCAGCGTTCTGATAGCACCACTTCGGAACTCCTTTGTCTACACAAAAACACTCCCAGAAATCCAATCGTCAATAATAAGACAATGACAAGGACTCTTGCATTTATCACTTTTTTAATATCAACGGTTCTCTTATACTTTGAACATCACAGATACATTTTACATATGTTGAATTTTATGTTGGAGATTACAATAATAAAAGGTATACAATTTGTAAACTGTTAAAAAAAAGATTATATTCTTCGTTTTATAGTTTGTAAAATTCTTTTTTCAGTCCTTTTCAAATCAGTCTCTTTCTTAATTTTTTAATTCCACCCTCTTTTTAATTTTTTAACAACTGTCCCTTATCTCTATGGAGATGCCCCTTAAAACATTAAACCAGCCTACTCTTTTACAATTCTTTTCCAACTAACATTCTATGATCCAAAATTTTATTAATAGATCTTATTGCTCTTGTCAAATTCTAATTTGGAGTAAACTAATACACAAATGTCATTGGCCGAAAATTTATAAATTTTGGTCGATATTTTAATGCTAACAACAAATGTTAAATAATTTCATTTTAGATGAGTTGGATGTCTGCAACGTTACAAGAAGTGAAATTCAAATGATATAATATACTTACAACTATATACTGAAAAGTAAATAAAATTTCTACATCTTATAACTAACTTAAATCTAATAAAAACATACTAATTGACCATTTAGGTTTTACGTACATATTCAAATGAAAGTGAATGTTTAACATCTTACACCTAACTCAAATCAAATAAAAACGTAGAAAGTGATTTCAAATCTTAGCTATACATACATATTCACATGGCAGTGAAGTTTTCTTTTAAATATTTTAACACAATTTTATGATATACAAGCAACAGCAGTTCACTTCATTGGCACACTTTTCAAAATTACTTTATGAAATCACCATCACCCAAGTAGAAATCTTAAAACTACCTTTTCTCTTAAATTATCATTTTAAATATCTTTAACAAGTAACTGCCCTCACCATCTCCTTCATCAATCATTTTACGACCTAGAAGTCTATATCTGAGTGGTACTTCAGTGCGTCAAGGTTCAATCTCATATATATATATATATATATATATATATATATATATATATATATATATATATATCAATAAAACGTGAGCGTAACATCAAATATGAAACTGACCAGGTGATTTTTTATTCAATCATGCGTAAAGACCTTGATATTTGCCATTCATATTAGCTGCACCGTCTGTAATATTGCCAATACATTTACTTATGTCAATCTTGCACGCACTAAAAACCTAACTTAACAAGTTACAAAGGTTTTGTCCAGTTCTAGATTTACTGTAACAAATTGTAAGAAGTCTCTCGTAGACATTATAGTCACATCGTACAATGACTAAACAATGATTTTTTGCACTAATATCTTGTGTAGTATCAATTTGGATAGAATACATTCAAGATTTTACTACATCTTCTGCAATTTTAGTTTGAATTAAATTTCCAATGCACTCTAAAATATTATTAATAGTATTTTTGGAAATAAGGGTTATAAGTAAACCTCTTCCTCGCGCTTCTTTCTTGTCAGATTTTTTTAAATGTTGTAATTTAACTTTTTTAATGAACTTTTAAATATGTTGCTGCATACACAGGTCGTACTTATCAAGTAAAAATATTAATTTAAGAAAATTGTCATGGTCGATTTCTCTAACTTCTAATGTATATGCCCTTCAAATCGTCCTCTGTAACTCGGGGCTTTTTCCTATTAATTTAAGAACATTAATAATTCTTTCCCCATTCTGAAAGTATCCGCTCCTTGAAGAAGTTTTAAAATACTAGAACGGGTAGAATGGCTTGCGTGTTTCAGTGAGCTAAAGAGCTGAACTATAGGTTTAACCACATTAGTGGGGTCTCTAGTGAGGATCCAGACTAAGACAGGTTCCCGAAAGAGAGCAGCAGCTTTCTCGGTTCTTAGAGCGGCAGAGACCATAGGGGTCGGTATGGCATTTTAAGACACACTGCGATATGGAAGGCAACGGGAAACCACCACATTAACTCCCTAGTACACAGCGTACATAAGTTGCTACTAAAGATGATAGCATCTTCTGGTGTAAAAAATTCGGGATTTTTAATAATCCCCCATTTGGACTTACCGAAGGGGAGTACTTCCGGGGATGTGATCCGAAAGTATAAAAAAAGAGTCGTGAACATTCTGGGAGTCGGAGTGTGGAATGTCAGAAGTATGAAGCTAGTAGGTAAGCTAGAGAACTTGAAAATTGAAATGAATAGGTTAGCACTAGACAGTAGAAATCAGCGAAGTTCGCTGGCCAGAGGCGGGGTATTTTTTGGAAAGGAGACTTTAGGGTAATTCATACACGATAAGAGTAAGGAAATTCGGGTGTGAGGATTGTTATGCAAAAAAAAAATTGAACAATGTGTAGACAACTATTTACAAAAGAACGAAAGTGTACCACGGTTAGATTAGAATCTAAACCGGTCAATACAGTAATAGTAAAAGTATACATGCTCACCTGTAGCTACAGTGAGGAAAAGGTAGAAGCGATGAACAAAGATATCGAAGACATATTAAGATATGTAAAAGGACAATTAACTTTAATAATTACGAGAAATTTTAATGCAGTGGTAGGTAGGTTAGGGTATGGAAAGAGCGGTAGTAGGTTTACTCGGTTTACGCACGAGAAACGACAAGGAAATAGGTTGGTAGAATTTGCGACAAAAACAATTTAACCATTACAAACACTTTATTTCAACATCAAGCTAGAAGATGATACTCGTGAAAGATGCCAGGGGATATAGGAAGATATCAAAGAGATAGACTGCAGAAGTTACCTAGAAGCAGATATAGACACTGTCCACAACATCGTAACTATGAAGCCCGCCCTTAAATTTAAAAATCTGAAAAAGAGAATCGAAAAAGGTACTTTGACTTTGAGAAACTGAAGGATAAAGATTTCTACGAAGGATTTGAAAAAAAGTCAAATGAATTACGGAAAGATACCGGAAAAATTTCTTATACTAAGGAAGTAGAAACAGAATTGAATAACATTAAATCCAGCTTAGACATGGCGGCCAGAGATATTCGGGGGTATAAACAAAAAGAAAATAAGAAACCATGGATAACAAAGAATATCCTGAATCTAATAGAAGACTGACGAAAATACAAAAATAGATCAGATGAAACAGGAAAACAGGGATACAAACTTATTCCATTCTGTTTCTACTTCCTTAGTATCAGAAATTATCTCGATATTTTTCAGCAATTCATCTGACTTTTTTTTAATCTTTCGTGGCTATCTTTATCTTTTTGTTTCACAAAGTCAAAGTGCATTTTTCCATTCCTTTTTTAAATTTAAGAGCGTCCTTCATAATTACAATGTTGTGGTCAGTGTCTATACCTGCTTCTGGGCAGCTTCTGCAGTCTTTTATTCGATTCATAAACCGTTGCCTAACAAGAATGAAATCTATTTAATATCTTCTTATATCCCCTAGCATCTTTTACGAGTATCATCTTTTAGCATGATGTTGAAGTAGTATGTTTGTGATGGTTAAATTGTTATTGTCGCATAATTCTACCAACCTATTTTCCCTGTTGTTTCTCGTGCCTAAACCGAATAAACCTACTACCGCTCTTTTTCTACCCTTAGATACCACTGCATTAAAATCCCCCGTAATTTATAAATTTTCATGTCCTCTTACGTATCTGAATATGTCTTCGATATCTTTGTAGGTCGTTTCTACCTCTTCGTCACTGTAGCCAGAAGTGGGTATGTATACTTGTATTATTACTGTGTATACCTGTTTAGATTCTAATCTAACCATAAGGACTCTTTCGTTCTTTTGTAAGTAATTTTCTACACAGTATCCTATCTTTTTCTGCATAACTATCCCCACACCCAAATTTCCATCCTCTGCTCCTGAATGAATTACCCTGAATTCTCCACTCCAAAAATCCCCTGCTTCTGGCCACCGGACTTTGCTGATCTCTACTATGTCTAGTGCTAACCTATTCATTTCGATTTTTAGGTTCTCCAGCTTACCTACTTGTTTCATACCTCTAACATTCCGCGCTCCGACTCGCAAAATGTTCCAGAATCTTATTCTGAACTTTCCGATCGCATCCTCCAAAGTAGTCCCCTCCCGGAGATCCGTATGGGGACTATTTAACTTCGGAATCTTTTACCCCAGAGAATGCCATCCTTTTATTACAATTTCGGTACGCTCTGTACTTGAGAGGTAATGTGGTGGTTTCCCGTTGCCTTCCATATCGTGGTAGTGTGTCTTAGACTGCCATACCGACCTATAGTTTTTGCCAATCTAAGTACTGAAAGGGCCGCTGCCCTCTTTCAGAGACCTGTTTTAGTCTGGTTCCTCACTAACGACCCTACTACTTTGGTTGGACCTGTAGTTTGGCTCTTTAGTTCATTAGAACACGCAAGTCATTTCACCTGTTCTAGTAATCTAGAACTTCGGCAAAGTGCAGGTTCATTCGAAATGGAAAGTAAAGGCAAATAAAGGATAATGTTTTTCGCATGATCTAAATTAAAGTATTTAGAATATTTAATCACGTTGCATGAATAAAGAGTAATCCTCAAAAACTAGTACGATTACAGATATTCATACGCCACATAATGTAAGGCCTGTACAAAGCTTTTACAATGTTGTTCGTGGTACAAGAGGTTCGTAGAAAATTTGTTGTATATTTCTAGGCTTCTGAGCAACTTGACAAAGAAAAGACCTGTTTAGAAATGTGGTGATGCAGAAAAAAACGCTTTTGAAACTCTTAAGAAATTATTAGTTAGTGCTTTAATGTTGGATCACGATCTTTGCTAACCCTTCATTATCCGTACATATGCGAAAAATTATGATCTTGATGCAGTATTATTACAGGAAAACGAGCATCCAATGAAGTCTTCTCTCGTCTCCTGTTGAAATAATTATTCTACTCCCGAACGTGAAACGTTAGCAGTAGTTTTTGCTTTAGAGAAGTTTCGTAAATATATTAAAGGGTCAAAAATTGTTCTTTTAGTGGATCATTAACCGTTGAAGTTGTTGTTTACTCTGAAGACACCATCAGGTCATTTAGCTAGATGGGCTTTACAAATTTAGAGGTTTAATCTAAAAATAGAATATTTGGCTGTAAAAGGAAATGTTATTGTAGACACATTGTCTCGTCCACAGCGTAATGATTTGCAAAATCCTAAATGTAAACTTTGCATTATACATGTTAATTTCTCGAAGAAATTAGCCGTTGAAATTCGTAACAAGCAATTGAAAGATCCAGATATTAAGAAAATTATTGATAATTTCGAAAATTTTGCTGACGATAATATTGCAAACTAGGCAAGGAAGTGCTATATAATGTCTGATTGAATTTTATGTCGTTTCCCGCAGGTAGAGGATAGTGATAAAGCTCAACAAGTGGTACCTATTCATGAAAGAGAAAATGTGTTACAAATGCACGATGATGATCTTACCGCAGGGCATTATGGTGCTGAAAGAACTTTGTTGAAAATTTCTAAACGTAATTATTCCCGTGGAATGAGAAATTTTATTACTGATTGCGTTGAAAATTGTTTAGATTGTCAAAGATATAAAGCTTTAAACCAGAAACCCACAGGATACAACACTATTGCTATAAATTGGTTTCGTCCACTACGGCGGTAGGTGGCGAAAAGTGAATATTTTTGGTAGAAGACGCCGTCACATAATGGGTTGAACTATTTCCACTTAAAATTGCATCTGCAAAAGCTTGTTTAAAAATTTTAATCACAGAAATTGGTGTACGTTATGGCATACCTTGGAAACTATTAGCGATAATGTAACGCAATTTATTAGTGCTGTCATGAAAAAAGTATGCTTTATTTTAGTATTAGGCAATGCTGAATTCCGTTAACTCATCCTGAAGCAAATATGTCTGAAATTAAAAAAAGGGATTTGAAAGTTAGATCAGCAATTTTAATTAGCGATGAATGTGACACGTGGTGTAAACAAAAAAATTTTAAATTTCGTTATTTCAGTATAAAACTTTTGTTCGCCCTATGTATTAATTATATTTTCATGGTTGAACTTGGTATTAAAAATTGCACCACTTTTCCTATGTAATCTGTTTTCTAACATAAGACAGACACCCTGTATATAATTATAGTTTCCAATTTTCAACTGATCAATTTATCTAAACTAAAGTTTGTTAGCAGGTATAGGGCTCACATAATGAAACACTCTTTATTTTCAATCAAGCTTTCGAAGTTATTTACTTCTTCATCAGCATTTCATAAGGCAAATGACAAAATCGAATAACCGGTCAGTACACCTTACTGTGCTTACATAAATTGAGTTATTAGAAGTAGTTGTTTAATACAGACATTTTACAATGGACAATTTAAAATTCCATGCTATTCTATTGACATCCACTTCAAACTGTTTAACCATCGACTTATGACCCTAGTCTTGGGGTCTGTTCTATAACAACCGCTTGTTAACCTAAACAATTGCCACCTTATCTCTAATCTCTAATAGATAATCTAAAGTAACACTTACACACATAACAGATGACAAATGTGACATTCTAACTACTAGTGGTATTGTTTACAATAATGCCTGGTCTTTTTCAAAAAACTAAGAACATAGGAATAGATATTACTAAGTCTAGTAACATGATTTTTGTGATTTATGCTATTTGGGTTGTTTGCATATGTACCTTATACAAGGAATGTAATTGCATATATGTATGCCACACTTGTTAATATCTGAAATGTAGGACCATGCAACACAAGAGCAACGCGTAGGTGAGAAAATTTTATGTACCTTATCTCGTCGGGTGAACACCACAAAACTTCCTGTAAATTATAAAAATGTTAAAATTCTAGAAACCTAAAGAAATTATCAAAGAGGATTGTTTTTGTAAATGGTACATACCGCAAAAAATCCAAACTGCTTAAATGATAAAACCGATGCAAACAAGCTAGGTAATATCAATTCCTATGCCCTTAGTTTTAGTAAAAGACCAGCCAATTTCGAAAGCTTGATTGGGAACAAAGAGAACACACGCGCGCATTCGCGTACGAACACACACACATACATAAGTACGCACAACAACAAACATACACGGATGCAAACACACACAAGTAGGTTCTTTTTGTGGGGTCTGGCACAAGTAAATCCACTCAATCTACTTATAGGTTTTTAATGGATTTCTCATTAAAAACCCATTAGAACTAATCGATTTTTATTAGGTTTTCTCATTAAAAACTCATTAGCGCTAATCGCTTTTTAATGGGAAAACTCATTAACCCTAATCGTTTTTTAATGGGAAAACTCATTAACGATGTTATCATTTCCTCCTTATTCTGGACCAAATGGTTTTCTTCGACTAGCCATTTTATCTTGCAAGATAAAAATATCTTGTTTGGTATTAATTAATATTAGATTTTTCTCAGCTACCCGAATTTCTGTGTATTTTTAGATAACATCACTCCCTAAGGAGGTACCCCAATTTTAAGATTTTTACCAGCAGTGATTTCTAACCGTCTTTATAAAAATTTGTTGGCCATGCGATACATCAAAATAGTCTAGAATTTTCTGGAAATCCAAATCTGTAAATCGATTTAAAAGCCGAAAACTCCTTACCGTTTTACAGACATACTCTGTGGCGAACATATAAAAGATTATTCCTGTTTCTTTTAAAGTTAATATATCTTGTTTGGTATTAACTAATATTAGATTTTTCTAAAAAGTCCAAATCTGTAAAATAGATTTTAAATAGGACCACCCCTTACCGTTTTACACACATAACGTCTGGCTAATATAAAAAAAAATATTTTTGTTTCTTTTAAGATAAATATATCTTGTTTGGTATCAACTAATATTAGATTTTTCTAGGAAGTTCAAATCTGTAAATATATTTTAAATAGAACCACCCCATATCGTTTTAAGCACACGCCCTTTAGCGAACATACAAACGATTATTTTTGTTTCCTTTAAGATACATATACTTTGGTATCAACTAATATTGGATTTTTCTAGGGAGTCCAAATCTGTAAATACTTTTTAAATAGAACCACCCCTTGCCGAGTTACACCTTTTAAAGTTCCCAAACCTTTAATTTTTTCTCATCATTATTTAACTCCATTCTTAGAACCTTTTTCGCTACCCAAGACATATGCTTTAACCGAGCATTTCCCGAGAAATCTAAAACCGCTGTGTCTAGCGAACACCACGTGGAGATAACACGTATACTCTGTCCACCAGGATAGAAGCAAGAAGGATCTGGAAAAAGTGAAAGTGGGAGAACAACTTAAAAATTATAAATTTACAAAATCTATACAAATATATAACAACTATCTTAAACCTATATTTTTATGCCCCATGTGTAGGTTGATATGCTTCCGGGAATGACGTAACGCTTGTCATCTTCGCTCAATAAACTAATTTTATTACTAAGCTGCGTGTACAAGTAATGTTTTTTACTCCGGATACATACACCGGCAAGTACTCGATACCACCCAAATAAGAATTAGATACTTGGTGACTGTTAACTTCCGCTTTCCTCGTGTACGCCCAGACACAACCCTATCCCATGCGCACCCCTACCCATGAGCACCCCTGTCCAAGCGCACCCCTCTCTATATGACTGTTATTTCGTGATGGCGTCATAGCTTTTTATAAATAAAGAGCAATGTAATGCTATTCTAAAATTTTTATTCTGGCATTATACATAACAAAACTTAAAAATATTTAATGCCAAGCAAGGAGCCATTTAAACTTAATTTTAATACAAAGTGATACACAGAAAGCAGTCCTTTCTTTACGTTTGTTGGGAGTGGTTTTAATTTTATCTAATTTTATTTGCAGCTTAAAATTTAAATCGACACCCAAGTCCTTTATCTCCTTTTCTAGCCAATAGTTTGATACATATAGACCGTCTAGGTTTTCGAATTGCAAAATGTACCGAAGTTTGTCTCTATATATAAAATCTTTGATTCCACCGACAACTAAATCCATTCCTTCATGTAACTCTTGCAGCTTGTGACAATTTTTTAATCGCAGCTCTCCCACTATATCCGGCATATGTATCTTGTTAGCTTGATCGACTTCTTCTTGTCGGTATTGGGGGAATCCTTATTCTCCCACTCACTGTTGCGTAGTTGCATGTCCACCACATTTGGGGATATATGGTCGTTATAGGTTGTAAGACCCTCGGTTCTTTACTAGGCAAATATACAAAGTTTAGCAAAACCCTTTCCATGTGGTGTACGCCAAGATTACGAAACCCGCATTTTTTGGTTCGTCTATGTTATCTACCATTTCGATAAATGCGTTTTTAAAATAACCTTTTAAAAAGTATACGGATTTAATACCATCCTTTTTCGCAAGGACGCCTACATAACTAAAAGAGTCTTTCTTACTAACCACAAATGCATACAGCTTGTAGAACCCGGATGTATTTAAGTCGGTCCACCGGCACATAAAATAATCTTTTAATTTCTTCCTCATTTTCTCTAATAAGATATTCTTTTTCTAACACATCTTTACATTGTTCGCGTATTCGCAGTGTTTTCCATGTTGTCTAACTTTCGCCTTTTTGCATCCATTTCTTTTAGCGTAAACGGATAGAGTTTACTGCCAGTATTTACGCGTTGTCGTACAACCTCTGGACGAATGTTAGGCGTATTTATCAACCCCAATTCCGAAATGACTATTTCTTTTGGAATTGTAGAATATGGTGTTGCAGATTGTGTAAAATATGTACTACCTGCTTTAATGTAGTACTTGTGTAAGATTTTTATTTTATCTTGGCTGTCTTCCTCCTCTACTATCTCCAAATAATTTACAGGTAAATAATTAAAACTAAAAGCCGAAAGCACATACTTTATCAATTTTTCCATTTTCTCTAGTTTTTCGGACAAATTAATTTACAAGCCAGTCAATTTCTTTGTATTGTTATTCCCCCAATACACGTACTATAGTAGGTTATTATACAATAAACAGTAGCTATTTTGCAGCTTGTCCGATAGCTTACTCTACATTTTGGCAAGTGGCATCGAGTACATTGGCGCCTTTAGGAAGTATAACTTACTATCTTCCAATAAGGTTGAACAGTCTTTTAAGGGATCATACACCTGTTCCGCACTGACATAGATTCCAATTGTACAGTTGTATATTGTCGATTCCAATCGCGCAATATCATGTTCTTTGGCCAAAGTAAACACGAATGTTTTCCTTTAACGTACATCTGGACAACGTAAAAAATGTAGTATATGATTTCCAAGGTGTTTATTAACACCAGGAGTTGTTATCTGACACACAAATTTGTTGTATATCTTAATTCTTGCATTGGTTGTTAGCCATGTTAAACAATCGATTCCCACAGTTTTATCGTTGTCAAATATAATATTGCAGTCTCTTTCGTATTCCCCTTGTAGCAAAAGTTATGGTTTGTAGTTAAATAATTACACATCTCCATTTTGCTAAATATGCCTGCAGAATCTTGGGTTACATCCATGTCAAAGAGATAGTAATAACTTTTTTTGAGTCCGTCTAATATATCTGGTAGTTCTTCCAATAAAGTTTCCAACTTAACATCTTCTAGTTCCACTTTGTACGGAACACACGGAACACATATAGGATTTTGGAATTTTTTTATTAATGCTTTAAGGACCTTCTTTTTTGGTAATTTCTTTTACTCCCCAGCCCGTCTTGTTAGTGCTTTCTAGAGAAATGCAGGCTTAGTTTTAACATCATGCCTAGCGGAAACAAATGGGTAGAACTTTCCTCGTAGATGGCTGTTACTATTCTAAAATTTCTATTCTGACATTATACATAACAAAATTTACAATTATTTAATGTCAAGCATGGAGCCAATTTATACTTAGTGTTAATATACAGGTATACACAGAAAAGTCTTTTCTTTATGTTTGTTGAGAGTGGTTTTAATTTTATCTAATTTTATTCGCAGCTTAAAATTTAAATCGACACCCAAGTCCTCTATCTCCGTTTCTAGCCAATAGTTTGATACATAAAGACCGTCTAGGTTTTTGAATTGTAAAATGTATCGAAGTTTGCCTCTATATATAAAGTCTTTGATTCGATCGACAACCAGATCCATTCCTTCGTGTAATTCTTGTAGCTTGTGACAATCTTTTAATCGCGACTTTCCCACTATATCCTGCATACGTATCTTGTTATCTTGATCGACTTCTCCTTGTCGGTATTAGAGGAAATCCTTATTCTCCCACTCACTGTTACGTAGTTGCATGTCCTCCACTTTTTGGAATATATGGTCGTTATAGGTGGTAGGACCCTCGGTTTTAAATGTTCCAAAAAGTTCTTTACTAGACAAATATACAATGTTTAGCGGAACCCCTTTGCGGGTGGTGTAAGCCAAGGTTACGTAACCTGCATTCCTTAGTTCGTCTATGTTATTTACCATTTCGATAACCACGTTTTTAGAATAACCTTTTAAAAAGTATACGGATTTAATACCATCCTTTTTTCACAAGGACGCCTACATAACTAAAAGAGTCTTTATTACTAACGACAAATGCATACAGCTTGTAGAACCCGGATGTATCTAAGTCAGTATAGACACATAAAATAATCTTCTAATTTTTCCTCATTTCTCTAATAAGATGTTCTTTGTCTAACACATCTTTGCATTGTTCATGTAGTGTCGCAGTGTTTTCCAAGTTGTCCAACTTTCACCTTTTTGCATCCATTTCCTCTAGTTCCAGCTGTCTTTTTCTTCCACTTACAGCGTATGGCGTGCATAATGGTGTAATTTCCTTTAGTGTAAACGGATAGAGTTTACTGCCAATATTTACGCGTTGTCGTACAACCTCTGGACGAATGTTAGGCGTATTTATCAACCCCAATTCCGAAATGACTATTTCTTTTGGAATTGTAGAATATGGTGTTGCGGTTTGTGTAAAATATGTACTACCTGCTTTAATGTAGTACTTGTGTAAAATTTTTATTTTATCTTGGCTGTCTTCTTCCTCTACTATCTACAAATAATTTACAGGTAAATAGTTAAAACTAAAAGCCGAAAGCACATACTTTATCAATTTTTTCCTTTCCTCTGGTTTTTCGGACAAATTAATTTGCAAGCCAGTCAATTTCTTTGTATTGCTATTCCCCCAATACACGTACTGTAGTAGGTTATTATACACTAAACAGTAGCTATTTTGCAGCTTGTGCGATAGCTTACTCCACATTTTGGCAAGTGGCACCGAGTACATTGGCGCCTTTAGGAAGTATAACTTACTATCTTCCAATAAGGTTAAACAGTCTTTTAAGGGATTATACACCTGTTCCGCACTGACATAGTTTCCAATTGTACAGTTGTATATTGTCGCTTCCAATCGCGCAATGTCATGTTCTTTGGCCAAAGTAGACGCGAATGTTTTCCTTTAAAGTACATCTGGACAACGTAAAAATCTAGTATATGATTTCTAAGGTGTTTATTAACACCAGGACTTGTTATCTGACACACAAATTTGTTGTATATCTTAATTATTGCATGGTTGTTAGCCATGTTAAACAATCGATTCCCACAGTTTTATCGTTGTCAACTATAATATTGCAGTCTCCTTCGTATTCCCCTTGTCGCAAAAGTTATGATTTGTAGTTAAATAATTACACATATCCATCTTGCTAAATATGCCAGCAAAATCTTGGGTTACATCCATGTCAAAAAAATTGTAATAATCTTTTTTGAGTGCGTCTAATACATCTTGTAGTTCCTCCAATAAAGTTTTCAACTTAACATCTGCTAGTTTCACTTTATACGGAACACATATAAGAATTTGAAAATTTTTTTAATGCTTTCGAGGTTTTCCTTTCCGATAATTGCTTTTACTCACTGGCCCATATTGTTAGTGTTTTCCAGAAAAAATGGAAGCTTAGCTTTAACACCATGTCTAGCGGAAACAAATCGGTCAAACTTTCTTCGTAGATGGACGTTAAATGCACCACAAATTTCTTTTTTTAGGATAAACATCCTTTTGTTTGCAGATGTTTGTTCGGCGTCATTAAGGCTGCAAATTTTAACCAACATTATATTGTCACAAAATGGTTCTGTAATTGGTGTGTGTAGTCCGCCAGTCAGCATCTGTTCGCCTTCGATATAACAAATATTACCAATATCTGTCACCAGATTATTGTTGCACATATTTTCTGTCAGCAGCCACAATCCAAATCGCTCATCTGTTGGTTTCACTTTATTCCCAAGAAGTTGAGGAACGTTAATCACCTTGGAGACGCTCATGTT